>CM067489.1:26505798-26529134 GCA_034552555.1 Semaprochilodus insignis
ATCATTTTGAAGAGCTGTTTAGTCTTGAGGCAGGTTATAAGCGAGGGTTAAGAGATATGTTTTAAGATTAGATTTAAATGCAGAGAGTGAATTGGACTGCTTGACCAGTGGTGGAAGAGAGTTCCAGAGTCGAGGAGCAAAAGTCACCAAAGCCATGCAGGTTGGATGAAGGAACTGTGAGTAGCCCAGCTGTAGAAGACCTGAGAGAGCGAGAGGGTTTGTAAGGAAGAAGAAGGTCAGGCAGGTAAGAAGAGAGATGGTCTGATTTTTGGCGATGTTGCGCAGGTGGAAAAAATACGTTTTGACTACAGAGTTGATACGGGCACTAAATGAGAGGGTTGGATCAAGGATGACACCCAGGTTTCGGATCAGTGGGGAAGGAGAGACAGCTACATCATCGATGTATACAGTAGGAGGAGGAGTTTTATTGAGGGTTGATTTGGATCCAATTAGAATGAGTTCAGTTTTATTACTGTTTAACATGAGAAAATTATGTTTCATCCACTTCTTGATCTCTGACAGGCAGGTTTCTAAGTGAGTTAGGGTGGATCTTTAATGGATTTAGTACTAAGGTAAATCTGGCTGTCATCCGCGCAACAGTGAAAGTCAAGTTTGAAGTGACGTAGTATTTGTCCAAATGGAAGGATGTACACAATGAATGAGAGGTCCAAGGACTGAGCCCTGTGGAACCCCTTGAGTGACAGCAGAAGTAGAGGAAGTATGACCTGAAAGGGTGACAAACTGCTTTCTATTTGTTAGGTATGATGTCCAGGGCAGTGCCATCATGATCAGTCTAGGGCAGTGCCATCAATGCCCAGCTCATGCAACCTTGACAGAAGAATGGAATGACAAACTGTATCAAAGGCTGCACTCAGGTCTAGCAGTAAGAGGATGCTGAGAGCACCAGCGTCTGCAGCCACAAGCAGGTCATTGATCGAAACTGGACTGGAAAAGTTCGAAAAGATACAAATGCTCATTCAAGGACTTTTGACAGAAAGGGAAGGTTAGGGGTTTTTTGAGTATAGGAGTAACTGCAGCAATTTTGTAGATGGAGGGAACTTGACCAAGACACAATGAACGATTGATAAGAGTTGGGAGATGGGGCGCTAGGGCAGGCAGACAAGCTTTGGTAAAAGTTGTAGGGAGTGGATCAAGAGAACAAGTTGTAGTTTTAGAAGTGGTTATGGTATTGGCAATGAAGGAAGAGTCAACTGTACTGAAAGTAGAAAGAGAGGAAGAGGATGAGCTGCAGTCAGAAGGATAAGTAGTAAGAGGGGAATGATGAGAGATATCAGTAACAGACAGTGGCAGAGAACTGTTGATGTTTGTGATTTTAGATTCAAAGGACTTCAGAAATGCATTACAGAGTGCAGGGGAAGCAGCTACCATGCTTTCAGGGGGGTTTGAAAAGCTTGGTGACTGTTGAGAAAAGATGGTGGGAGTTTGTATTATGTTGATTGTTGATAAGGCTGGTAAGATAGGTTGACTTGGCAGTATGTAGGGCATCTCTGTAAGTGGATAAGTGTTGCCTATAAGTCTCGGCATGTACAGTGAGTTTCGTTTCTAGTCCTAGCGAATCTAGTCCTGCGATGTGCAGTCGTCTGCCAATGGTGCTGGTATTAACAGGATGGAGGGCATCACTGCACACTGGATGTCCACAATCGTGGCGGTTGGGTCAGTCAGGTACAGTGATTAAGGCCCGTTCTTGCTTACGTCACATGCGCGACCGAACGTGAAACTTGAATCATTCGTATTCATCATCTCACAATGTCAAACCTACTCACCAAGTTTCATTCCTGTCGGTTGATTCCTTCTGTTATTTGTGCAACTATTTTTTGATGATGTAAACAAGCACAGGGACATGCATCCATCAAGTAATAAACTGGTTCTTTTTCCCGACTTAATACAATTACTTGAGACGGAGCGGCAGCTCGAAAGTATTGCTATCCTTTTCAATGTCAGAAATGAATGAGGGGTTTTTGATGACTAAACATTAAAAAAAGGGTCTCATTAATGATGAATAGCGCTTAGAAAGAGTAGATGGGGATATCACTCATGCCTCTCTATACACATGAAGATGTGAAGGTAATTACCTGTTTCATCTTTGCAGCTCATAAGCGCTTACATAATTCACTCACTAATTACCATTCGCAGGGTAGAACGCGGTGGTGTAGGCTGTTAATGTTGTTTAATATGCGTGAAAGGACATGCGAAACAGTCTGTACTGCAGTGTCAAACATTGGCTGTTTATATCCACACAGAACCTTTCGCACTCTTCATTTCTTACAGTTCTTCCAAAATTTTGGGTGAAAAAGAGCAAAAATAACACACTGACAATAAGAGATAAACTTGAGATTCAATAAGAGATTGGATGTGCCAGAGTGTGAAGGAAGTAGCTGAATTTGCAGTGTACGGAAGTATATGGTCAAAGGGGTCTACCAGCAGTGGCTAAAATCCCAGTCTACAGGAAATGCTCCTCAGAATTGTGCCAGGAAGGCATCTACCAAATCTGGCCCAACTGCGCAGTTCTTTGATGCAAGAGAGAACATTGATGACACCTACATCCAGAAACTTGTCCAGTCCATGCCAAATCAAATTGCAGCTGTTATTTGTGGGGCGAGCTTATATTTGAATGTGTGCCTTGACAGAACCAGTAGGAGGACAGAGTGCTCTCTATTGTGCATATGTAAACATGGCAAAGAGAAGAAGACATGCAGTTGTTGCAGCAGTGAAATAACGGCCCCTGGTTTCTAGGGCCATTTTCTGTGTTTTCTCTCTGTTTGTTCATTATTCATGGTTTGGTATTGTTCCTTTTGCTTTATCTGCATTTGACCTTTTTTATTTCAGACTGGTGTTGACTTAATGCATGGTCTGGCAAAGCTGGCAAATAGGTAGCTGGCTTTAGCCTCAGACGAAAGCTCACAAGCCATTTTTTTTTTTTTTTGGCCTTTTTTTTTTGGTCAATTTTTTGCATTTTCCTCCTCATGAAGAACAGTTCAATAAAAGTTCAGTGTGGTTCCTCAGTTAGATCAATTTGAGCAATTGTAAAAGGTGCACAACATATGCATTTTGACAGCTTGTGATGGAGCTTACTATTAGCCCTTTTTCACCAAAGAAACCCTGGTTCTTGGACTGGTTCCGTTTAGGCTTTATAGATCTTTGGTGCTATTCAGGGAACCGGCCTGTGTTTGCACCCATTTTTATTGGAATCAAAGAACATTAACAGGTACATCATCAACATCAACGGAAGGTGCTGCACAAGGGTAGTAAACAGTAGTAACAAGATAGCGGAGCGTATAGATTACCTGTGAGCATTTGTGCTGTTATTCCAGACGTTTGTTTATATCCAGAAAGAGAGCACGGATCAACTACTGGCGCTAAGAAGACGTAGAAGAGACGCTTCAGCGGACCACTGGGTGTCGCCATTGTTACCTTCTCTTTCCTCAACATCTTACACACCAACAGATGTTGGTTCAGGCTGAGGAACTAACTATTCTTTAGTTCCAGCTGGGAGCAAGCTTTTCAGATTCCGAACTTGTTTATTTTTGGTGGAACAGTTCAAAACTAGGCGCACGAACAGGAGTTAGCTCCACAAAGGGTTATATGTAGAAATTCACTTCCTGCCCTCCATCTGCAGTTTGCGCAACAGCAACACAGTGATGTGACGTCTTTGCGAAAAACCTATGCCTCAGATTTTAAAAGATCATAATATATATTCAGATCTGAATACCTTTATTACTATGGGACAGCAGTTGGAACTAACTGCATAGGATAGTCCAGACATGAATGAGAACAACACTCCAAAGTTATTTTTTTTTACTTTTTTCCAGTTTTATAAGACCTGCAATGTGCCAGCCAGCATCCAGCTTACAGTCAACATGGCCTAATGAGCTAGTGGGACAGTTCAGTTGGTGATATTTGATGTTGCCATACTGATTTACCAACTATGGCACTGTTGACTTCCAAATGCACACAGTCTCCCTGTTTGGTAAATGCCAGCTTGAATGTGTGGAGCAGAATGCTAGACTAGCAAAGTGCCTGAACAGACAGCCAGTGCAATTACAAGCCAGTAGAGGCAACTCAGTGAACTCTCAGGTCCTCCACTGCACCATTTTACCTGCTAATAAATCACTGTACCATTTGACCATTACCGATTCGCACGCATACACACACGCAAGCACTCCGCAGAGAGCCAGGCTTCAGAAGGTTTGCCCATTACTCAGTGATTTGGGTAATACAGCGACCCATTAATTGGCAGCATGGAACGGAGCGGAGCACTCAGAACCTCTCTCTGGACGGGAGGTGAGACTTATAGAGTTAAAGGGCTCTTCAGGCTGATCTCAGAGCTGTGGCACCATTCATTAGGATGCCATGAAGGCGTTACAGGCTGTACCATAATAACGCACCATGTCTGTGAGGCAGAAGCCTCATGCTGTGAGTAAGCCTCTCTTGCCATATGAGAGAGAGAAAGAGAGAAAGATTTCTGATTTCCGAGCAACATTGTCTCAGCATGGGGTCAGTGCGGGAGCGTGTGACAAGAGGCCCTTTAATCATTCAATCAAGGCATTAAACATGAGTGAATGACATCCAGATGGATAATTTCAGCCTTTTTGAACTCCTGTAAATGACCCTGATGCTTGCTGCTCATGCTAATGAGCATAGAACACAAGATGAGTTGGACTCAGCTCACTTTACTGCGATTGAAGTTCATTTACGCACTGCGATTAATAGAAATGCAAATTACATATGCATGCTCCGCCCACAAATGCATTCGATTCCAACTGTTGCACGGTTGGAGAAACTTTACAGAATGTTATTAAATCCATTCAACCTGATAATTGACACTGATCTGATGGTTTAGATTACTACAGTTTTAAATCCACACAGTTTTGGATTATAATCTGTATATAAACACTCATGGTCAAAAGAATAGTTGCACCCAGAAGGAAGTGTTGGATTACAATGCTATTGGGATGAAGATAAAGGTTACCAGGAACAATAAATGATGATAGACTGATATGGGCAATATTTATTGAGCTACACATACAGAAGTAGCGTCTCTCAGTACTGCATTGAGCCACCATGTTTGCTAATGGAGTTGTAGAGGTTCCTAATGGTGTCCTGTGATAATCCATCCCATGCAGCTTGAATATTCTCACACAGTTCCTGCAGATTGTGCAGTAGGGGTGAAGGTGGAGTTACACCAGGCCTTCTGGACGTGTGACACGTAACAATAAACCATTTGCGCTGACCACAGTGCCTCCACACACAGATTCTTTGGTCGCCTCCACCAAGACAAAAGCAGGACTCGTGACTGAAGATGACCCGCTGCCAATCTGAGTCACTCCATGACAGTCTGGCACGACACCATTGCTGTCTTTGTCAATGTTGACGTGGTGTTAAGGGCAGTCGTCATTACAGTCTGCGTGCAAGTAGCCCTTGTGTCATACAGCCAATGGTGCTGGCACTAACAGGATGATTCATGGAGGGCATCACTGCTTGCTGAATGTCCTGCAACTGTGACTGTTGGGTCAGTCAGATACAGTGATAGGGCCCATCTTTGCTTATGTCACATGCACGGTTGAAACTTGAATTGTTCACTTGTCTCACAATGTCAAACCTACCCACCAAGTTTCATTCCTGTTGGTTGAGCACAAAATGCACAGAGAACTTAAACAGTAAAAACGTACCACTCTGAAACTTCCTGCTCCAGTGTAGCTTACGAAAGTGAATCTCCCACTGTGTTCCACCGGACTTTCAAGATCGGACTCTGGCACCATTGTAAGAAGAGAATATGGGTACTTGCAGCAGGATGCCACTCTGATGGTTGACCAGTCATAAACAGAGTGGGTGAACTGACCAATCAGAGAACACTGGGCTTGTTAGGGGGCAGGGCCTGAAGACACAGGAGCTCTAAAAGAGCGTTTCAGATGGAAACTGAATACAGGTTTATAGTATGAGAAAAATAATGTGTTTTGGGGAAAATTGAAGCATGTACATCTTTTCTGGCAGACCCTGAAAATAAAATTATGAATGCTAAAAATGAGTATAATAGGTTATCTTTAAGTTTTCTTGTAGCACAACTGAATTTTAGTAAACATTTAGTTTGAAACTGTGTTAAAGCTGTAGCGCTATGTAAGCTTTTTATGTTGAATATGCTAAAGTATGGTGGGCATGCAGTGCTGTGGGTCACCCTGTAAAGCCGAAATAGTCATTTCATCGGGCCATTTTTTTGAACCACATTATACTTCTTTACATATTAACATCACATACACATCATTGATGATCATGTTTGGAGTGAGATCTATTTGAATATACTTCCATATACAATATATACAATACACAATATACAATTACAGATTTGTTCTCAACTGACATTACAAATTTTTCTTTCACACATTATGTGCGATTACACACTTCCACCAGAGTGGTCTCCAACTGCCCAAACTGTACATAGTGTAGCTTTAACTAAAAACAAGCTTACCCAAAACTGGTGTAACCCAAAGTTACTTTGTTTAATCTCTCTCCAGTTAAATACAGTTTTGGCCAGAGTTCTATAAAGCTTGTCCAGTAGCGTCTCTCAGTACTGCATTGAGCCGCCATGTTTGCTAATGGAGTTGTAGAGGTTCCTAATGGTGTCCTGTGATAATCCATCCCATGCAGCTTGAGTATTCTCACACAGTTCCTGCAGATTGTGCAGTAGGGGTGAAGGTGGAGTGACACCAGGCCTTCTGGACGTGTGACACGTGACAATAAACCATTTGCGCTGACCACAGTGCCTCCACACACAGATTCTTTGGTCGCCTCCACCAAGACAAAAGCAGGACTCGTGACTGAAGATGACCCGCTGCCAATCTGAGTCACTCCATGACAGTCTGGCACGACACCATTGCTGTCTTTGTCAACGTTGACGTGGTGTTAAGGGCAGTCGTCATTACAGTCTGCGTGCAAGTAGCCCTTGTGTCATACAGCCAATGGTGCTGGCACTAACAGGATGATTCATGGAGGGCATCACTGCTTGCTGAATGTCCTGCAACTGTGACTGTTGGGTCAGTCAGATACAGTGATAGGGCCCATCTTTGCTTATGTCACATGCACGGTTGAAACTTGAATTGTTCACTTGTCTCACAATGTCAAACCTACCCACCAAGTTTCATTCCTGTTGGTTGAGCACAAAATGCACAGAGAACTTAAACAGTAAAAACGTACCACTCTGAAACTTCCTGCTCCAGTGTAGCTTACGAAAGTGAATCTCCCACTGTGTTCCACCGGACTTTCAAGATCGGACTCTGGCACCATTGTAAGAAGAGAATATGGGTACTTGCAGCAGGATGCCACTCTGATGGTTGACCAGTCATAAACAGAGTGGGTGAACTGACCAATCAGAGAACACTGGGCTTGTTAGGGGGCAGGGCCTGAAGACACAGGAGCTCTAAAAGAGCGTTTCAGATGGAAACTGAATACAGGTTTATAGTATGAGAAAAATAATGTGTTTTGGGGAAAATTGAAGCATGTACATCTTTTCTGGCAGACCCTGAAAATAAAATTATGAATGCTAAAAATGAGTATAATAGGTTATCTTTAAGTTTTCTTGTAGCACAACTGAATTTTAGTAAACATTTAGTTTGAAACTGTGTTAAAGCTGTAGCGCTATGTAAGCTATTTATGTTGAATATGCTAAAGTATGGTGGGCATGCAGTGCTGTGGGTCACCCTGTAAAGCCGAAATAGTCATTTCATCGGGCCATTTTTTTGAACCACATTATACTTCTTTACATATTAACATCACATACACATCATTGATGATCAAGTTTGGAGTGAGATCTATTTGAATATACTTCCATATACAATATATACAATACACAATATACAATTACAGATTTGTTCTCAACTGACATTACAAATTTTTCTTTCACACATTATGTGCGATTACACACTTCCACCAGAGTGGTCTCCAACTGCCCAAACTGTACATAGTGTAGCTTTAACTAAAAACAAGCTTACCCAAAACTGGTGTAACCCAAAGTTACTTTGTTTAATCTCTCTCCAGTTAAATACAGTTTTGGCCAGAGTTCTATAAAGCTTGTCCATCCTCACAACACTAGTGTGGAAAGAGTGTATTTATGGGCTGAGCAAAGAGAAATCAACTGAAATGCATAAACAGATTTATACGTCTTCGTAACATTCTGCTGGTCCACAGAGAAAGGTCCAGATTCCAAACTGCCCTTCTTCAAACCAGTAATGTTGCAACATATCAACAGCTTACCGATTATGTTGACTTGCTTGCAGTAATTCTGTACTGTTCATCAAGTTGATTGCTAGTAGAAATGGTCTTTTTCAGCATTTGTATTAAATGAGTGCACCCAGCAGAAGATCCCAGCAACAAGCAGAGGCATTAAGATACTGAACCCAGATGACACTAGCTTGAAAGCACTGCAGGTCAGTCATTCCCAATAAACAGCATATAAAGACCTCTCTGCTTTGACATGGGTCTGCAATGTTGCTTTAGTTCGTGCTGATACAAAGGCCTGGTTGTATAATACAATCCCAGTGCTACTGTCTTGAAGAGGCAATTATACAGTTTTAAAGGCTTCAGATTTCTAGTGTACCACAATGCTTTTAAGCAAGAAAAGACATCAGAACTATTAAAGACTTTTAGCAAGCTCAGTTTCACACAAAATGGCAAGCAGGCCTGAGAATTCTGAGGTACGTTAACACATAAAACAGAGTGTAACCCAGTATAATGTAGCAACCACTCCTGGCTGAAACTGGCCTCTAGAAGCTTGTGAAGTGTAGCTATGCTGATATGGGTGGGCCAACATCATGATCAGACCAGTCACCAGCGGTGGAAGGCAGCCAGGTGGAGAGCTGTTTGGCTGCTGTTTGGCGTTGCAGGACTGTGGGCGTACCCAGGGTCTTGGATTGAGCTGGTGGGTCGCCGGGGACAGTCAACCTTTAAAGGGGGGGACTTTGTAGCAACAACTATTGGCTGGCGCTGGCCTCTAGAAACTAGGAAGCTCATGGGAGGTGCATACTATCCGGAAAAGGGACTTATTGTTAATGCTGCTGTTCATGAGTTTAAGACTCTGTTTATTGTGTTATTCCGTGTTAGGGAATGTGAGCTGTTAATGTGTTTTGTGTTTGGGGTCACTAGTTTGTGGTTAGTGGTGGTCTCCACCCCATGAGTTCAGTGCTCTGTATGTGTCTTCCTGCTGGTGTTCAATGAAAGAATACTTCTCACAGCAGAACTATGGCCTCCCTTGTGTCTTACTGTATGTAGACATGTACAACAGCTTTGAGAAAACAATTACCTTTCAGCTGAAGTGGCTATTAATGGAGGGGACGCAGTGGAACTGAAGTGTGGGATAAAAAGGATGGGGTCAAGGATGCTAGATGAGATGGCATTATGTAGCAGTGAAACTCTCGAGTTTGCAGTGTTGCCCTTGCCTTTACATTAACCAGGCCTTATTTATTATGATATAATTGTAGCTTAACATGTTTTAACACAGCAGACAATGTTGTAAGTGGAGTTCTCGTGAAGGAAAAAGAAGGGGAAAAAATAACATTTCTTTCTGTTCTTTCCTTTTCCTCCCCCCCCCCACCAACCTCCATCTGATGAACCCTGCCTCGTCTGAATTATTTATGCCACAAATATTTAATGAAACAAGGCACGGCTCCTCTCGCATGGGCAGAAACAATTAAGCAAAAAATTCAAATGTAATATTTATGTGATAAATTGGAGCCAGTCAAAGTTGTGCTGCCAGTCAGAGCAATAATTGTGCAATCTAAACAGATAAATAATTAACAGAAGCTTAATCCAGAACCATTTGAATATATTCCAGAGACGACACCCCCCCAACACCACCACCACCACCACCGCTGCTGCTGCTTTCTCTCGTTTTCCCCTTCAAAGTGCTATTTCCTCCTAATATTAATGAATATGAATAATTGAAAAATTGATTCGCCCTGTAAGCTCTGGGAGCCACAAGAGTCGATCATTCCTTTTCGCTAAATGCATAATACGGCGTCTTCATGTAAACTCCAGTGAATTCAGCTGAAGAAAGGATACTTTGATACTTTGAGTCTGAGGAGCTCACAATGAGGACGCTCGGCATAACAATTTTAAACAGGGATTTTCATTTGAAGCTGCTGCCCAACCTCCACCTCAACCTCCACTGTAAATGGCAGTTAAAGAAGTTAAAGAATGAGTAAGACGGATATTGATGTGCGAAGCCAAAGGAAAAACAGCTCTAAGACTGAGAGTCAGGCGGCACAAGCAGCGTCACACATAAAATACTGAGGCCATCAGATCGGTGTTAAGTGCACGGAATCAGACAATTCAAATGCATACTTAAAGATGCGCTCGCTGACAAGTTCAATGGGGGGGGTCCCTCGCAGAGCATCCCGGATCGTCGAGCTTTGGTGGTTTGTTTCTTTGCGTTTGCGTGTTTGTTTGTGCGGGTGTCATCCTTCTTCAAAGAGCACTGACCCTGGCAGAAAACGATGCCTTGGTAATATCAAATCCGAACTCGACTGGGAGCTGCTTACAGCGCCTTAGGCAATGCTGCTTAGAAGTTACCCTACACTCCCTCTCTCCCTCCAGCACCAGAACACCATGTCATTGTTTTCCATTTCAGGATTTTTCAGCCTTCGTTCTGAAGCTGATCCAATTTGCATGCCGTTTACGCCCTTTTTTAAGTTTCGATCCGGGCATTGGACCGGAAACTAAGCCGTTCTCCTCATGAATAAGAACTGAGTAAACAAACTATAAAGAAATGAGCAAGAAAGAGGCCTATCCAACAAGTGATAGATTGGTCGCCTTGCTGGTGCTGGGAGTAACTGTTGATCCCCTGGCCGCAGCACTATAAAGGGACTTACCTGCTGATGCTGGAAAACTGACCCAGGCCCTCCAGCACCGCATCAGTCACCATGGCAACCTAATGGACCACTTTGCAACAGAGTGCATATGAGAGCATGAGGAGGACAGACGTAGGCAGCTGCTCCAGGTGATGCTCTAATGCCTTAATGTCAGCTGTAAAGGCAGCAAACGTGCTCCAAGCCAGTTATAAATGAAGAGTTTTAAGTGCTTGAGTGTCCAGGGGTCATGACCCGAAGGCTCTTGGTTGTGAAATCTTCAAGTAGCACTCAGAGTACTTTCTCAGCAATGTTTTCTTCTGGATAACTCTTCAGTTGGGCCTGTTTACAAGGTTCCTAAACGGTCCTTGGCTTTATAGTATAGGAACGATTTTCAATTGGTGTTTCTTTCCTTTAACAGTCACTTAGGTTCTCACTATTGACCACATGACTGTGAATATTCTAAAGTGCTAGGTGATTATTTTGGCTAACATGATGGTAAGTTCCAAGATGGTCTTAGTTAAACAGAGTGCTGTTACCTCACAGCAAGAAGGACCTGGGTTCGATTCCCGGCCATGGTGTCCAGGCCCTTTTCTGTGTGGAGTTTCCTCTGCTGCTCTAGTTTCCTCCAAAAGACATGCAGCCAGACGAACTAGAGATGCTCAATTGGCCCCACGTTTATGTCTATGTGTCTGCCCTGAGATGAACTGGCGGCCTGTCCAAGGGGTTCCCTGCCTTCCACACAATGAGCACTGGGATAGGCTCCAGCACCAGAAGGACTTTCCTTAGAAGCTTGAATTGAACTGGGACTTTCCTTTCTGATTTATTTTCCTGCTGAAATGTGTAGCTGTCACGCCCCCCGGTCTTCCCGGCTCCTCCGCTCTCCCGGACTCCACTTCCCAGAGGGCTTCGCTCAATGACGTCACTCCCACGTGTTCCCAGCCCGCCAGCCAGACCCGCTCTAGGTCACCTGAGTTTTAGTGTCACAGCTGAACCTAGTTAACTCCACACATATAAACCCCTTGTGTTTATCCAGCAATTCTGAGCGTTCTTACTCTGTGTTTCATTCTCTGGTTTCGACCCTCTTTTGTCCCTGACTACTCCTTCCGGCTTTTTCCCGTTCTGTCTTATGTCTCTGGCTTTTGATCTTCGCTTCCGTTCCTCTGACCTTCCTCTCGCCTAGCCCTTCTAACCTGTCTGCCCCGTTGACTGCTTTTCCGGTTCTTGACCTCTGCCTGCCCCTGACTCTGCCTTTCGCCTGTCCCTTTTTCATGTATTGTTGTGCTTTGCTGCTCCGTTGTTAAATAAACCAACCTGTCATTTAGCCCTGCTCACGTCGTCCCGAGTTCTTTTGTCCTTGACAGTAACATAACAGTGGAATTTTGTCTGATTACGCTTGTGGGTGAAATCTGGAAAACTTGTTTCACCAAACATGAAGACCTTGTTGGCTGTCCCATGGCGGCAGAGTATCTGCTGGCCAATGGCGTTGACTGGTTTGTGAATTCTTAGCATCTTCGTACTTCATAATTAATTAATATCTACGACTTACTCTGATCATATCTAGACCCTGTTTCATTTCAGTGCTCTGCCGATTGGTAGAGATGGCACAGTCAGGTTAAGTTCAACACCTTCTTGACTAAGATACAGTGACTCAAAATATGCTGTACCAAATAGCTGAGAAGAACTCTAAAGGGTTAAAAACATAAGTGGTTCTGCTACAGCATAAAACTCTTCTTTTTAAAAACATTACTGACTTTGGTAACACATTATTTGAAGCCAGATGACCTCATCACACAAGCATAGAATAATGGATAATCTAAGATTGAAAATGTATAAATAGCTTATGCCCATAAAAACAAGAAGTACTTAATGTGTTTCATAAAGTCAATGCCCTTAAACTTCAGTGACAGATACCTGTTCTATTTGTAACTCTGTGTTTAGCTGCACTATGTTTCCCAATATTTATATTTCTTTATGTAAGCAAAGGTTACTGCACCCTTTAGATATTTCATTACCTAATAAAAGTAAGAACCAATATCTGAGGAAGGGAAAAAAAGGACTCATCAAAGTGATGCATGCATACACATGTCAAAATATTGCTAAGCTTTATAACAAGGTCATTAGTAGAAGTAGTGTATACCTGTCATCATTTTAAAAGCAGTCTAAGCTAGGGAACATGGCATAAGATTTTAGCCACATGCATTTATACTTGATAGGCAAATGCGTCTCTAGTTAGTCACACTGACATCTGACTGATAGTGTTTTGCACAGCAGTGTCTGTCCATATCACTATTAAGCACTTCGTTTTGTCTGGTCCCCAACTGTGTGTGCCATCCATGATTAACTTCCTCGCAGATGCAGATCACATTCCAGTGACATATTGCACAGGAGGAAGTTTGGGGTCTACTGCCAAGGGTTTGGGTTGTACCATGAAGGGGGGAATAGGTTGACCTGGAAGGGGTTTGGGTTGTACTGTGAGGGGTTTAGATTGTACTAGATGCGGTTTGGCTTATACTAGGAGGGGTTTAAGTTGTACTTGGGGGGGTTTGGTTTATACTAGGAGGGGTTTAGGTTGTATTGGGAAGGTTTTGGTTTGTGCTAGGATAGGTTTAGGTTGTACTAGGATGGGGTTTGGGTTGTACTGGGAGACATTTGGGTTGTACTAGGATGGGTTTGGGTTGTACTGGGAGAGGTTTGGGTTGCACTAGGAGGGTTTGAGTTGTAATAGGAGAGGTTTGGGTTGTACTGTGAGGGATTTGGGCTCTACTTTGAGAGGTTTTGGTTGTACTAGAAGGGCTTTGGATTGTACTGGAAGGGATTATGATCGTAGAATGTGTCTTGGTGGGATGGATGTGTTTACGCTGTTATATACTGTAACGTGTGGCTGAAATGCACCTTGGACCACCTCCTAAAGTGGTCTGAGTGATTTGTATGCATTTTAAATGTATCTTGGGTGTGTTTTTCTGGCTTGCCCTCACATGAAATGACCAGGTGTAAACGGTGTCTACACATACTAACAGAGTACTAACAGTGCAGCCACAGTTGCTAACACCTAACAGTTGCTTTTCCACTTCTGAGCAACTGAGCAGTAATTAAGGCCACTTGATAAAGCTTTTGTTAATGTTGGTAATAATACCCCCACCCACTGATAACAAGGAGTCATTTCTTTTCAAACAGCATCTTGGGAATCTTGACACCAGTCATGATCCTTATAAGTCTATAAGCCTCTTTTCAAAATATATCTAAGAGTTACACCAAAACATGCAAAGATAAGAACCTATTTCTATCTTACATCTCAGGCAAAATGTATTTCTGTATCTTATTAAGCCTCTCAGGGGTGTAGTATGCTCTGGAGTTACACTGAAGGAGTTTGTATCTACTCTTAAAGCATTTCTGGCCTATATTGTGAATATCTTTCCTTTTCCCTCCTTCTTAAATGTAATTTAAATCTGAAACTGATGTCTTTCCATCTTTTATATCAATACATTGCAACTTACTTGATAGAACATCTCATGACAGTAATCGCAAGATGGCATGTTATGTTATTCAGAAGTGCTTACTACAGCGATTACTACAGGCATTAATTCAATATCTATGAGTCACATAGGATGGCATGCTGTAATGACAGTGGTGGGTATCTTTTGGTCACCAGAAGCACGTCAGCTGTCTTTTACACTCCATGAAACTTTTGTAATGAATGATTAAAGAGAATTGCTCCAAAATAGCTCGAAATAAAACCTCTTTATATTAACTTGCATTGAAAGTAAAGAAGGTTCTTGACCTCTCCTGTAAAAGCTGACCATTTCGAAGACGCTTGTTTTTCTTTGGATGTCAACAATATGCAGAACCAGTCTCTTCCTGTTCCTTTCAGGTATGAATGGCTTGAAAAAAAATCATCTTCGCCCTAAAGTCTCGCTTCAGTGTCCTCAACCTGCACCTTGTATGCCTAAAGAGTGTGTATATGTGTAATATTCACCGTAGTCAAATCACAAGGGCTTACTCTGTCCTTTCAAGTCGTCCTGTTTGGCAGAGTGATATCTTCTTTTTTGCCCAAGGCCTACAGCAGAGTAGAGAGTGATGACTGAAGAAGAGGTCAATGGGCAAGGTCCTCAGTGCGGTAGAAAAATGACAGCTTAAACGAAGAAGCCATTTGTGTAGGTAATCTGGAGTGAGATGTCTCAGCAGAGCGTTGAAAAAGCATCAGCACTTCCAAAAGCACCCGGGCTCAGTCCCGGTCAAGGACAGGACATAATGCAGGCCAGGGAGCTTACAGAAACCTGCAGAGAGAGGTGCAAGGAAGAACAGGATGATGGATGGATGGGAGGAAGGACAGAGCAGTGCAGAAGAGGAGAGGAGAAAAGGAAAAGAAAAGAGTCGGAATGCAAAAGGACAAAGCCAGAGTGGGAAGTAGGGCTGAGCAATATCTGGGGGGTGCGGGGTGGTGATAACACTGTGGTAACACAACCATGATCTATTCGTACTTCATAATTGACTGAAATAGATTTAGATTCATTCATCATTATTAATATACAGTATTTACATTACGTTTGTAAGTCATATATAAACTATTACTTGATCGTGGTGTACAAATGGCTCATCAATCAAGTGATGTCACAGTGCCCTGCTCCACCCTCCTCTGTCTCCTTCAGTCTCGACTTCAGTCTAACCTTATCATTAGTGTTTCCGCCTGTGTGCAGTTAGTTATCCCTCTTTCCCCAAGTTCCTTCACTTCTTAGCCCTGGTATAAGGAGCTCTCAACTCGTACCTATTATACCTACATCCTAAATGGTGGTCTGGAGGTGTCAAGTCAGGGTGGATAGGACTATTTTTTTCTGGATATATTTCCTGTTGTAGTGCATCAGGATTTTTATTAAGGGTGTTTATGGACTAATATCTCCTGTTTTAGTGTACAGTACCTTTTATTAAGGGTGTTTATGGACTAATATCTCCTGTTTTAGTGTACAGTATCTTTTATTAAGGGTGTTTATGGACTAATATCTCCTGTTTTAATGTACAGTATCTTTTATTAAGGGTGTTTATGGACTAATATCTCCTGTTTTAATGTACAGTATCTTTTATTAAGGGTGTTTATGGACTAGTATCTCCTGTTTTAATGTACAGTATCTTTTATTAAGGGTGTTTATGGACTAGTATCTCCTGTTTTAGTGTATAATAGCGTTTATTAAGGTTGTTTATGGAGTAATATCTCCTGTTCCAGTGTATATAAAGACTAATTAATGTTATCTATGCACTTATATCTTCAGATCTAGTGTACAGGAGTGTTTATTAAACTAATATGTCCATTCTAGCATACAGGAACATTAATTAGGGTTATTTATGGACTTGTATCTCCAGATCTAGTGTAAAGGAGTGTTTTTAAAGTTGTTCCCCGACTAATGTGTACTGTTCTAACACACATGAGCACTTTATAAAGTTGTTTATGGACTAATATCTCCTGTTTCAGTGTACTGGAGCAATTACTGGGGTTGTTGATGTCATATTGTATATAAACATTAATTAAGGTTATTTATGGACTTCTATATCTCTAGATCTAGTATATAGGAGTGTTTATCCAACTGATATGTCATGTTCTAGCATACAGGAGCATTTTATAAGGTTGTTTATGGACTAATAACTCCTGCTCTAGAGCATAGCATCTTTTATTAAAGTTGTTTATGGACTAATAGGTCTTGCTCTAGCATACAGGAGCTTTTTACAGAGTTGTTTATGGACTAATGTATCCTGTTCAAGTGTATTGTAGCTATCATTATAGCTGTTTGTTGACGTTACACAGGCACATTTATTAACTGACTAATATCATATCACATGATATTACAATATCACTTCAAATTGGCGTTTATTGAGGTGGTTTATAGGCCTATACGACTGCTTATTAAGGTTATTTCAGGTTTATGGACTAATGCAGTATATCCTATTCTAGCATCTAGGAGTATTTCCTGAAGTTGTTTATGGACTAATACAGCATTTCCTGTTTTGGAGTATAAGAGTGTTAGATTTGAGAAGGGAGCAAAGCCTGCAGAAATGCAGATCCATAAGAGCCAGCTTTCCTCCAGGAGATCTACCCTCCAGGTTTCACATCCAAACCAAATCTCACACCCCTCTTCTTCTAAAAACACTTATTAGATGGATCAGAGAGAGCTAATTTAAGGAACGTCTCCAGTAGGTGGGTGAGTGACCATTGTTGCAGACTACTGGCCAATTTTCCAAACCTAGATTTTCCAATGGTTATTCTCCACTAACTCTGAAATTAGATTAGATTATGCATAACTGTTGAATTGGTAGAGCATGTTTCATAACGTAAACAATGAGATAAAAGCGATATGCATTTATGTCCAAAAAATAAAAATGTTTTCAGACATAAAAGCCACTAAATGTGCTAAAACAACAGTGAGCTGTTCTAGTGCACTAATACAATAACAAGAAAGATGGAGATTAGGTAAGAATTAGCCATCACAAGTCTGAGGTGCTATTTCAATCCATGATGATAACAAAAGGAATCCATGAGGGCTATTAAACAAAAGAACTAGACTAAGAAAGAAACAAAAAACACCAGTTAGCTAAATGCTAATCTTAAAAGAAAACAGAGACAGAAAAGCACTGGGCAGAGTGAAGAAAGCACAACACAGGGCAACACAACATGAGCTGTAACACAAACAGCAAGCAACAACACTACATAAAACCAGGGTTATGAATACAGGGGGGAAAAGGACAAGAAATACCTGAACCACAGTCATTTGGCAGGTTTATAGACAAACACAGGTTTAAGGCATGACAAGGGAAGGCCAGGAAAAACCCAAAGCATGTGGCTAAGAGACATGGCTGGGAAGGCCACAAGAGAGGAATACTGACAAATACAGAGCTAAGATGGTGGTGAACGTTATAAATTACATTTATTTCAAATCTTCCTTTAGCAATTTGCTTCTGGCTTTTAACCATGCAAGCAAATATAGGTAAATATACTGTATGTAAATTCTTATATGGCAGTTCTTACTACTAGCAAGTATATGGGCTGGGGTTGGGGACCTGGCTGGGGAGCTGGAGATGGCTCCAAAGATTGTGTATCATTTTTGATGTATATGGTGTAGGGTTAGGCAACTCTAGTGGGAAGGCACTGAAGAGGCTAAAGAGACAAATCGTCGATGCAAGACTTGGACAAGCGCTGGTTTCTGAGAAAGATGATGTGTAGATTAGCAGAGTGGAGGAGTGTGCCATGATGCAGCCCACTGGTCACAGTGTGGTAGTGGACAGGGAGTCCAGCACTTGCCCGCTCTCCTCCTCTCTCATCATCCCTTCCACTCCTCCTCCTCCTCCCTGATCACACCATTCACTCCTTTCTCCGGCTGCACGAGGAGCCCAGGGAGGCCAGCTAAGGCAATCTCAATCAGTCAATGCCAGTGATAGAATGGCCGAACAAAAAAGCAGTCAGCCTGCTGCCTCTGAGAGGCCATGAATCAACTCAAATCACTCTCCCTCTCTCTCTCCAAACGCAAGACTTTTTATCACTACTGCCCTGTCAGAAAAAGAAGCTTTTATTCCCTTAAAATCAGGCTTTTTAAAAGTGGGGGGAATAAAAGAGAAGTGCGGAGAGTTGGAAATCATTGCACAGTGTTCTTGGCTAACTTGCTTGCGTTAGCATTAGCCGCTGCCAAGGAGTTAGGGGGGGCTTTGGAGTCAGGATAGGGTCGTTTAGGTGAAAGGCTGATTAGGAACACTGAGAGGGTGGACCACAGTGAGAGGGAAGAGAGGATTTTTGCTGGCACTGTGCTTTGGACTGCAACCGTGTTAGGCTTTAGGCCCGCCGGGGGATCAGGTCTTCGAGTTTCGGCAGAGAAAATCTTGAACTAAAGAATTAGCGTAATGAAAGTGCTGAGCATAGCCTAGAAAGGGTCCAGGATTTGACCTTACTCCTGCTCCCAGCTAGGCATTAACATTATGCCTGGTCTTAGGAAAATTTCAGCTTATGGTAAATTGGTGCAACAGTCTTAAAGTTATACCCAGAAAGTTAAGACTGACTAAATTCACATATCTTCCTGAAGCTTCCAGCCCTCACATAAATTTATAAAATTTCACACTCAGAATACCTGATTAGAACGCATAAGATATCGGACCAGAAAAATAGCTAAATAAGCTCACCTATGACTGAAACCTACCTTATACCTCCACAAGCATGAATAACAGCTGTGATTGGATTTGGCATGGGCTGGACAAGTTTCTGCATGTAGGCCACAACAATGTTCAGTCACTCTTGCACCAAAGAATTGCACAGTTGGGCCAGATTTGGCAGATGCCTTCCCTGGCACAATTCTGAGGAGAATTCCCTGTAGACTGGGATTTTTGCCACTGCTGGTAGACCGTTATGACTGTACGCTTTCATACACCTGCAGATTCAACTACTTCCTTCATGCTATGGTTTTTGACACGCCCAAATGCAATCACTCCTTTTAGCCAATCATTAATATATCTGCTTTGGAGCCATTTTCCACACATGGAACGAGACATGTACTGCACTGTACCACCTCTTCTCAGTCTATGAATCCCATCACACACATGTATCCCCGCAGGTATTTTTAGCCCCATCATCCTTGTGTAGCTCCATCTGCAGGAGCCTGAAGTTACTACCACCTTAAACACGCAAGGTCACTCATTTTTTGTCCGGTGAGTTTATCTTCAGGCTTGTATGATGTCTGAATATTTGATGGCTGATCCATTAAATCTGGGATATATGCATTGGAATAGTGCCACTGTCTTTCATATCTCATGGCCTTAGCCCTATTTTATATGATCTTAGAAATAAAGGCATTTCCTGGTGTATACAAAAGTGGTTGTTCTATGGAATGACTGCTAAGGACCCTTTAAGCACCTTCATTGCTACGAGTGGAATGCTAGCTGAATTGAAGTCACAAATATATATAAATTAATATGTTTTATTTGGATTAAACACCACTGCCTTTTGCCATAGTGAAGAGGCTGTATTCAGTTCTGTATTTTAGCTTTACATTCCTTCATATTTGGGAAATGAACAAGAACTTCAGTTCCAATCTACTAATAGCCTAATGTACTTTCCATTTTCAGTATGAGAAGCTGCTGAGCTGGATCTCAGAACAGAAGCGCATTGTACTGACGAACAGTCACAGCGCAAACAAGCCAATTTATCAGTCAGCACACGGTTGAAGGTTATATTTAAAGCTAATTGCTCTACATTATTTTACTCAGTACAGAAAATGTGCTTATAAAAAGAACCCGCATACACCTGCAGGATAGTACATTTCACAGGCGGAGGGAGGGGATATAATAAAAGACTTTAGTATCAGTCCTGGCGAAGGCTTTCATGCGCGTGCCCTCGTCAGGGAACAAAAGGAAACGGGTGACCTCTGAAGTGTTTCCCTCTCCTCATTCACAGTCCCAGCATACTAACGAGCGTTATCATAGAGGCTCAAAAAGGAGCTGATGGGTTATCATGTGCTCATCCTCAGAGCTTTTAAGATAAAACACGGGGCAGGACGCTGTCACATAGTTTCGACGGTTATGACAGATAACCTTAAATTGCTGTTTGGGCTTGGGTCATTTAAAATGCCTTTCTGGAACACAGAAAATGTTTTGAGTCGTGTGTTCTTTTATTTATTTGTGTATTTATTTATTTACTTACAGGTCTGTGTGTTGTACCGTTCATTCATTCATCTAAGTCACTTATCCTTTTAGGTCACTCACTGGGCAGAAGACAGAAAACACCCCAGACAGAGGGTCAGTCCATCGCAGGGCAGTGCACATGGGGTGGAAGGCAGGAAACACCCTCGACAGGCCGCCAGTCCACCACTCACACCAAGGGGCAATTTAGCATTGCTGGTACAGCTGACTGCATGTCTTTGGACTGTGGAAGGAAACTGGAGCACCCGGAGGAAGCCCACCCAAACTTCTATCTTACAATAAAGAATCTCTCCTGGTAAAAGTAATCCAGCTTAAAATATTAAAAGGTAAAACCAGGTAAGGTACACCAGGCCCTCTGGACGTGTGATGTCTGACAACAAACCGTTCATCTTTGCGCTGACCACGGTACCTCCACACACGGATTTGTTGGTCATCGCCACCAAGACAAAAGCAGGACTCGGCACTGACGATGACCAGCTGCCATTCTGAGTCACTCCATGACAGTCTGGCACGACACCATTGCAGTCTTTGGTGACATTGATGTGGTGTTAAGGGCAATGGACATAAAGGTCTGCTTGCGTGTTGTCCTGCGTCATGCAGCCATCTGCCAATGGTGCTGAATGATTCATGGAGGGCATCACTGCTCGCTGAATGTCCTTATTTACAACACATGTGCGGCCGAGCATGAAACTTAAATCATTCGCATGTCTCATGATGTCAAGCCTACCCACCAAGTTTCATTCCAGACGGTGGATTCCTTCTGTTTTCAACATGAACAATGGTCTTCCTTACAAGCTTGACTTTGTTACAATAGCAGAACCCTTGAAGAGCCATCTTTTTTAAGAAAGCAGAAGAATAGAAATTGAAGCAAGGGTTGAGTATAGGACGCCCTTCTTCCAAACTTTAAAAAAGGGGAAAAAAAGACATGCACCGGAGAAGAAAGGCCTGTGTTGTGAATGAGGAAAGAGCCAAACAAAGACTGAGTCATTCCGCTCCTCGGAAAAATTACACTGAACTGTGTAATCCTCTCCATTCACTGACCCGCAGTGGTTAAAACACCGCTGCCTCCATTCCTGTTTTACTTCCCCCATCATCTTTTGTTCAATGATCGCCTCCACGCTCCTCTCTCGCCTCCCTCTTTTCTCCATCTTTAAGCAAGTGATCTACCTTAATTGAAAACTGGAATGAGCGCCCCATTGAAATGGGAATAATTGACATGCTTGCCGAGCGCACGTAAGCCTTTAATTCAATAATATGGCAGATTAAGGTTTTGGATTCCACCTTCTCTGGGAGCTTTCCCAATGGGAAACGGTTCCACTTGGCCGGAGAAGCGCTAATAGCGAACTGAACAGGGAGTGAAGGGGAAAAAAAGAGGAAAATAGCACATGTGTGCGCACAAACACAGAGCTTTCAAAAGCCATTCATTCCCAGCATATTCCATAGTCAGGCACAGGAAATGCAGTGACCTCACAGCCCAGCAATAGCTGAATGCTCATTTACCGGCAAAGGTAAAGCAGATGGGCAGAACTTCCTAGAAAGCACGCCAAGATAAATATACACAAAGGCCCATTTGCCAGAATTTCTACCCAAATTGCACGGTTTTGCTATGGTAATACGTTCCGCGTGTTTGCCAACGCTAGGCTATGATTGCAGGATTTAGCCATGAAAAAGCCACTTGCAAAGAACCCTGCTGATGTAGCGAATGCTAGGCGGCTGCGGTAATGATTAGCAAATAAATAAATAAACGCACACTATATCTTTTTTTAAAAGGCAGCAGCGGAGGGGAAGCACAGAGGTGAGTGCGGCACGCTTTAAACGTGCTCGTGGAGGGCGCAGTGCTTTTGAGTGAAGTGCCTTTTACTGTGTGGCCCAGTGGCCACTTACCTCGCCGTTCGGCTAGGCTCTTCACAAATGTTTATCTCTCTGCCTGGGAAGGCTCTGCCATTCAGAGACACGAAACAGGAGCGCCTCCGGGCCTGGAGAAAAGGACGAATTTTAAACTGGGAAGGTTTCTCCTCTCTTTCTCTCTGACCACCACCCCCCAACCCAACCGCCCCTCACCTCTTCCCATTCCTGGATCTGCTCTGCTGATTAGTATTCCGGTAGAGACAGACTGTGGCAGTGGGAAGGCCAAAGCAGAGACGCAACAGTAGCAAGAGGGGCTCACGGGTACACATCCCTTGGTTTAAGAGGCATGAGGCTGAGGGTCTGTACAAACACTGATAAACGCACAGTTGACGTGAGGGAGAAAGAAGGAAAAAGAGGTGAGTGGTTGACTGGTTGAAGAAACAATAGCTCAGAGTGAGAGCTGGAACCAAAAATCAGCTAGCAAACAATATCAAGTCACATGCTACAAAACTGAAAATGCTCTCTGTGAAGAGAACTGATGAAAAAAATCTGAGCTAAATTAGAAACCGACAAATCCGCTAAAACCCCTGGAAAGCTTCACCCCTAATTTATTCATAGTCTTAAAGACTTAGAACCGAGTTTCTGCTGTTTGAGTTTAAAGGGACACGCTGGCCAGCCTGGGCACTCCACCCCCACCCCCTTCTGATGACATAGACAAAGGCGGAAGGAACTGCATCTGCTTTTGTGTAGATGTTTGAGGGGGTTTGAGATGTGTTTAGTCGGTACCTACCAGTAATGTTAAGTACTGTAAATGTAAATATATTTCTTATATTTATTTATTATATATGTATCTATATTTAGTGTCTGTATTGTAATTACATTCCAATTCTTACTTTTTAAAATATATCTTATTTTATTATTTAATGTCTTTCTCCCTCTCTCTCTCTCTCTCTCTCTCTCTCTCTCTCT
>CM067489.1:26529284-26572869 GCA_034552555.1 Semaprochilodus insignis
TATACATATATATATATATACATATATGTATATATATATACCCAGAAGGAAGTGTTGGATTGCAGTCCTATTGGAAAGGAAGATAAAGGTTACCAGGAATAAATGATGATACATTTAGACTGATATGGGCAATATTTATTGAGCTACACATAGAGAAGTAGTGTCTCTCAGTATGGCGTTGGGCCAACATCATTGCTAACGCATCATGCCAGATACACAGATTCGTTAGTCGTCTCCACCAAGACAAAAGCGGGACTCATCACTGAAGATGACCGGCTGCCATTCTGAGTCGCTCCATGACAGTCTGGCACCACAACATTGCAGTCTTAGGTGCCGTTAACGTGGTGTTAAGGCCAGTCGTCGTAACGGTTTGCCTGCATGTAGTCCTGTGTCGTGCAGCCGTCTGCCAGTGGTGCTGGCACTAACAGGATGACTCACTGCTCGCTGAATGTCTGCAATTGAGCTGTTGGGTCAGTCAGACACAGTGATAAGGCCCGTCCTTGCTTACGTCACATGCACAACCGAGCATGAAACCGGAATCATTTGCATGTCTCACAATATCAAACCTACCCACCAAGTTTCATTCCTGTCAGTTGATTCCTTCTGGGTGCAACTATTTGTGCAGCAATACTTTTGATGATGAGTGTACATTAAAATACGACTTAAAATAGCACAAAGGCTTGTTTTAGAAGCACAACCCGGAAGAAGATGTAGCACAAACAAATGAGACCAAATTTGAACTTTGATGGGGAGCTGAGTGACGTAATTGATGACAACTTTATGGCTCTGTAAGTTGAGAATTAAAATAGCACAGGCATTTCTTTTAACAGCACAAATGCAGCACAAACGAATAACAGTATTTTTTATTTCATTTGCATCTCTTATTTTGGAGGACAAGCAAGAAAAACATTGTACTTTCTAACAAAAGAAACCTTCAAACAGCTTCAGAATGACCTTTACTTCAAGGAGAGAAAAGTTTGAGAAAAAGAGAAAAGCAAAAGGACCCAAAGGAGGCTCACAAAGATCAAGTGCTTTTATCCAGTTCTATATCATCGTTTGGAGTTTGCCACTTCACTAGCGTTCTTTTTCATGATGGCTAAATGAATGAAGCTGAGCTTCTTTTTCGGCTTCTGCTTTCTTGCTTTCTTTTTCTTTTTTGTTTAAACTTGGTTCAAAGTGATTGTTTTGGTGTTTGTTGTCTGTCCTGTAAGTTTGGAATACTGGTTTACACAGTCTAGTCCTCTCAAGGACAGGTCAAGGCCTGCTTTTGATGGCATTTGTTGGATGAGCATGCCAGGTGGATTGTTCATTTGTGCATGCAGATCAGTTCTAGAGTACAATCTGTTCAGACTGATTGTTCAAACAATTCTGCTTGATTTAAATGGCTGGGTAGTAAAAAAAAGCCATTCAGAGTGGTTTGGTGTGAAATGTTTTCCTGTAGAGAAACTTGCTGAGTCAGAATTGTTGTGATAGGAACCAGACCTCCACCTGCTCCCTGACAGAATGTTATTATATGAATTTTATTTATCTGTTTTTTTGACACTGTTTTTTTTATCATAGTTTAGGCTTTAAATGGTATTTAAATCCAGTCAAGGCAGAGGGGTACATGCAGGTTTGTGCAAGGCAAAATAGTAAAGCTCAGAAGACATGTGTAGGTTAACATGGTTTTGGATAGTAAATAAAATACCTACATTTTGTCTTATAGACATCACAACCCCTGGTTCCTATCACCACCACTGAGAAGGCCAGCCCAATTCCGATTTTTGGTATATATAGATGGTATCACAATTGATTTTTGATGGTCTGGACAACAAAAAAGCATCCGGATCCAACCCAGCTAGCAGGGAATGTTCCCAGAACTTTGACTGACATTACCTACAAGTTCAAATACAGTGTTAAAGGAAATGTTTTAGTCTCATGTTCAAAGAACGTTTTAGAGATGTTTATAATTTCAGATGTTCCTGTAAGGGAATGTCCTCAGGGCCACACATTATCTTACATGATAACTAAAGAGGAACATTTCCCGTGCAACATTCGGAAAATGTCTTATGGATGTTACTGAGACCTGAGATGATAGAATGCTCTTAGAGAACGTTCTCCTACCTTTAGAAAGAACGTTCAGGGAACCGAAAGAAACTTCCAGGTGAAAACCATTAATGGAAGATTGCATTGCACATTCTCAGAAGATTTCCTAGCTGGGAAACCACACTGGAGGTGGATTGAAATGAGATTCCAATTGGATTTTTTACAGATGCATCTCAGTCTGGCTGCTCTGGACAATCAATCTGATGATTAACCTTAATGATGTCTGCGATGTTACCGCTGCAGCATTTGCAGATAGATTGGTGATGTCTGGACACAGAAATCTGATTGACCAGTTGCAAATACCAGTGTGGACAGTGGTCTCAAAACATTGGATTCGAGAAATTAACTAAAGTTTCTCTACAGTGTATCACTTCACATCAAACCACTCTGAATGAAGCTTCTTGCATCTCAAGGGCTGAATTCTTCAGAAAAAATTACATCCTAGAGGCTTTAAATGTGGTGTGTTATGTGGCCAGTTCCTGCATACAGAACCCTGTTTATGAGGATTCCGAACCCCTTCCTGCAGTGATTTAGGACATTTTCTGGTGGCGCTCCCACGCTGTTCTGCTGAAACCCTTTGTCCTAAAGAGTGGCTTTAAAGAAAGCATACCAGCAACATGCCAACAGCAAGAGTGCATCATTAAATGATGCTGGCGTTTTTAGGAAACAGCCTTCAGCTTTTGCCGGTCACACACCGCTTCACCGAATAAAGCACCTGCCAGCCTGAGTGCAGTGCGGTTAGCACCCGAGGCAAGGTTAGGAGAAGATTGAGGTGTCCTTTAAGCAGCTCTCCTTATACTGTATCTTTATCTCACATACTGTGCCATGTTGGATATATACACGTAGTGGCCTGCCTGGACCCAGCTCCAGCATTGCTATCTGCTCTAGGCCATGGTCCTCTGGGCCCTTAGAGCCTTAACACCCAAACACCGCCACCACCACGCCACCCCTACCCCCAGTCCTACAGCAAGGGGGGAGATGGATGCTGAATACAGCATTGATTTCAGTTAAGATAAAAATGGACCCACACATACACACAAGCCAACACAAATCCGACACTATACCCGTCATCGGCCCCAACACTATCAGCCAGTGTTGGTTCAGACAGGTCGCTTATCTGGATTTGGAAGTCTAGGCTGCATCTCTCTCTCTCTCCTTCTCTCTCGCCTCCAGTGATGTGTCAGAGATAGCGGCTCTCTCACAACGAGGCTATAATAATAACAACTATCACTCATTTCTGCATCACATTCCCGAGAATACCAAACACGCTCGCATCCAAGCTATGAGGTGTTTCCGAGAAAAAGAAAAAAAAAGAAAAAAACAATGCATTCCGAGAATGTCACATCCTGGAAAAGCCAGAGCCCACTACACAAACCAACAAGTGGCATATTATACTCGAATTTGATTCAGTGGGTTTATGTGCAACAAACCTGGGCGGCCTGCACGCGGCAAAGCCTCCGAGAGCTATTGCACTCTTAGGAGCGCAATACAAGCTAACAACAACAAGATATTTCATATATATGAAGAGTGAGCATGTCAGAGGAAGGTGAAACAAATAACGGTGATGGCATTTGGTAGGTTGGTGTCACAGGAGTGAACTGCATGTAATGTAATGTAGGCATTTTAAAAAAGGCATACATTACATAAATCACCCACATGGGCCCAGATTATAAAGCACTCGTACACTTCCTTTAAATAATATATTAAGGTGAACCAAACACATTGTTGTCAAATATTAATTCCAAATACACTGTGCGCAAGATCAGATAGGATGTTAGAAGATTTACGTCTCAATAATATAGTGTTTATAATAAACCTCAGACAGGCCGTATGTGTTTCCATCCTGTGTGTGTTGTGAAAGAGCATGAAATCACTTTATACATTCACAGACTGTAGTTTCTCTGTATACTCTGTTACCCTATTCTTCAATGGTCAGGACCCCCACAGGAACACCACAGAGCAGGTATTATGTGGGTGGTGGATCATTGTAAGCACTGCAGTGACACTGACATGGTGTTGTGTTAGTGTGTGTTGCGCTGGTGTGAGTGGATCAGACACAGCAGTGCTGATGGACACCTCAGTGTCACTGCTGGACTGCGAATAGTCCACCAACCAAAACTATCCAGCGTTCTGGATAAGCAGCGTCCTGTGGGCAGCTTCCTGTTACCACTGATGAAGGACCAGAGGATGACCAACACAAACTGTGCATCAGCAATAGAAAGGACAATGAGTGCAGATACAAGGAGGTGCTTGGTGGAGTGTACACAAGCTAAAGTTATAAGGAGAGTTTCATCCTCAACAACTAAATATAATATAGTTATTTAGTATTTAGTGTATCTCTGCCTTTATTAAAGCTTCCATTTCACAACACATGCTTCCAGTTTTGTGAACTAAAATCATCAGCGGGATGTGAAGAAATAACTTTTGGATGCTTTGATGGTGTGTTAAAGACACCTATGTATTGTGTTGCAGGGATATCTAGGGCAGTCGTAAGCTGGAGGTTGAGGAACCAGTCTGGTAACTGGAGGAGTAACCGACAGTAACAACTAAGGTGCCCTCGGGCAAGGCACCCAATTGCTCCCCAGGTGCCGTGGATAGTGCTGCTCACCGCTCCGGGCAAGTGTGCTCACTGCCCCCTAGTGTGTTCACTAGAGTGTGTGTATGTGGGTGTTTCATTGCACAGATGGGTGAAATGTGAAAGACACATTCCTCTGTGTGCAGAACAAATGACAAGAAATGGCTCAAAAACTCTCTCTCTACTAGAATGATTGGCCTCACCTAAATTAAAATGAAATTAAATTACTGTGGTTAGCATGCTAATCAGTTAGCCCCGTCCCATCCTGTCTCGTAATACCACTTTGCAACTGAAGAAGAGGTGATAATGAACCACTGTAGTGTTGAATCTGCCAGCAGTCCAGCATGGGAGGATGAACAAGTAGTGCTGCTGCCCCGAAGGCACATTCTAACAGAGTATCAATCATGTTGAAGGTGCTGCTCCTGGTTAGATCATTTAAGGACAGGAAGCCGAAGAAAGGAAGGGTAATCACCGTAAACAATCGCTGTTTTCGCAAACGACTGCCACCACCTGCTCTCGGCAAGAAACAACGTTCAGCAGCAAACAAAAGGAGTGATATAAATAGCAGCAGAACAAGAGTTACCATTGGTGCTGCTTTCCACCACTGGAGATGCTATTGGAGAGTAAAGGGATGAAGTTTGATGCTGAACTTTTTTCATATGCTGCCCCCAATTTGTTCAGAGTATGAAACCAAC
Organism: Semaprochilodus insignis; assembly: GCA_034552555.1. Classification (NCBI taxonomy): domain Eukaryota; kingdom Metazoa; phylum Chordata; class Actinopteri; order Characiformes; family Prochilodontidae; genus Semaprochilodus; species Semaprochilodus insignis. Next base: position 26,534,640 of record CM067489.1, read on the forward strand.
AGGTTGTGTTATCTCACAAATGAGCCATAGTGTTGAGCTGTCTGATGGACAGAAACAGCGGTGGGTCAGTTTTAAGATCTGAAGCAAGAGTGAGTCTTGATTTTTGGCAGATGATGACAGCTGTGGTGGTCTACCAGGTCTTGCATAGTTATTAGAAGCCCAGTTTTCTCTCTAACTTTTAATCATCTTTTTGAACTGTTCTTCTTTAACTTTCTCCCTGCTAATCGAACCTCCTCCTGTGTGATTTACAGTTCAATAGTGCAGTTTTTATTGTACTCCTTCAGACACATTTCTCAGCATTATTCATTGTACTCTTTGTGTGATATGAAACAGTATGAATGCTGTTTGACCCAATTGTCTACTGTATATCCAGCTGTCCACCTACTGCTTAAATGTGCAGCGACTGACGGCTCTTTTCAGCGTTCAAACACCCTCTCTAGCTTGATCTGAATTTCAAGCATTTGTTTACTCGTACTGTAGTTGGGGTTTAGACTCAGTGCTGATGTGCTTTGCGTGGCCTGTCTTCCTCCAGATACAGAGAGAGAGCGGGAGATATGCAGGCTACTTGGCATCTGCATACCTTTATTCAAGACGCATTTCAGAGGCAGCTGTGATGCTTCAGCTGCTGTCAAAGAAAATCATCTGATAGGGGCTAAAATGTATATATGTGTGTGTGTGTGTGTGTGTGTGTATATATGTGTGTGTTTCCAGCTTGATTCCCTCGGTAAGGTGACGCGCACACGCACACACAACCCTTGCCTGAGGAAAGACTGACCATATGTACAGTAATGTCGCTCGACAAGATCTGTTAGCAGTAGGAGAAAGGGCAGTCGACCCTGCTCATTTGGGCCCAGACCATCATAAACAACTTCTGTTGCTTCTTCAAAACACACACACACACACACACACACACACACACACACACAGAAAGGTTTGTTATTATACAATGTGAGGACGTGGGCTAGTATATACTGTCCCATACGTACTATATTGTCACCTGCCCCAAAAAAACAGTGTAGGGTACTCGCAGTTTCATGTATCTTCATCATTTGAGCTCACCTTACACCTTGTGTGAAAAGTTCATGATAGACACAACAACAAAAATGCTCAAAGACTCATCCTCTAAACCGCCGTATCCCTCTAGGTCACGGGAGGTTGCTGGAGCCTATCCCAGCACTCATTACATGGAAGGCACAGAACACCCTGGACAGGCCACAGCCTATCACAAGGCAAACATACAGACATACATGTACACATGCACACTTAGGGGGCAATTTAGCATCTCCTATTCACCTAAGTCTTAGGACTGTGGGAGAAACCAGAGCACCCAGAAGAAACCCCCATGGACACAGGGAGAACATGCACACTCCACACAGAAAGGACCCTGGACACCCCAGCGGTGAATCAAATCCAGCCTGCGCCATAACTGCATTAGATATGATCTTTTACAATGACACACAGCAACAGTAAAGAACATTATTGCCTTCTTATGTAAATTTGCTATTTTGTAGATTTTTTTTTTGACACTGTCATGATAAAACCTTGTTGCTACTGCATAATAAATCATTCCTAACTTTAATGTATGTTAATGTAATAAGATTTTATTCCACATAATTCTGGATCATTCCTACTGGTCCATTCATTATGAAACGTTGAGACATCTGGTGTTTTCAGATGATGCAAAAAAAAAAACCCCAAACAATTAAAAATGGAGTTAAGAGGTTTTGACATAACAGTGACACCAGTGTAAGGTACTGTTTATAAGGTTGCATGGCACCTACATAAGCTTGTCATGACAACTGGCATAATCCTGCATAAATGTTTAGAAATGCTTATTCCAATAGGCATCATCCATCATACAGGCAGGGCAGCACAGTAGCTGTCGCCTCACAGCAAGAAGGGCCTGGGTTTAATTCCCTGAGAATGGTCCCATCTGTACGGTTGGTGTGGTGCAAACATAAAACACTACTACCTGCCAGTAAGCTATGACTCCATGTGGAAGACTTGGGTTCGATTCCCAGTTTGGGTGACTATGCTGTGCTACATCAATCAAGAGTCCTTGGGCAAGACTCCTAACACTACATATGGTTAGCCTTGTAAGTTGCTTTGGATAAGGACGTTGGCTAAATTCCATAGATGTAAATGTATGGAGTTTGCATGTCCTCCCACAGAGTCTTCCCACAGTCCAAAGACATGAAGTAAGTAGAGTTGGAGATGCTAAATCGCCCCTAGGTGTATGTGTATCTCTGGCCTAGGCTTCAGAATCCCTTGTGATCCAGGATAAGTGGTTTAGTTGATGAGTGAGTGTCAAAAAGGCTACTTTAGCTAACAATGATCATGATTGACCAAGGTAATCTTTATGGTGAAGGACTCCAATTGAAATAAACATTTGTAAACATTCATGTAGGGTTACGTCAGTTGTTATGTAGCCTTACGAACAGTAATCTAGCGTGAAGTGTTACTCAACATGTATATTGAATGTAAATTAGTGTCTGGACAGGATTAGATTTATAGGTGGAGGTGGGGTACCGTGAGTATTAGAGATTTTTGTGATGTCCAAATCAGTAGGACAGTCATTTTTCACTCTGCTTTAGTTAGGATTTCAGCCTATTATAAAAACAAGTTATAGCAAAACCCATGGCAATATTAATATAGTGTGATTTGTGATGTCATTAAATATTTCATCACCTTATGTGGAAATGGAGTTTCCGTGCTTTGTTGTCAGTACAGGGGCCAAATGATGTATTTTACTGGTTTCCTATAGGCCTGTTCAATTTTACCAGAGTAGATCCAGCAATGTAATAAGGATCTCTAGTTTTCACAAATTACCCCAAAACAACAACACTCATCAGCATTATGTAATATGAACCACACTTCACAACAATAACAACGCACTCTGCAGCTAACTGGCATATAGACTACCATCAGGCTGGTAAAGAGGGCTCATTCAACTTCAACTCATTCAACCAGAGGCCACCTAACAAGCCAGAAATGCACTGCATTGTGAGGGTTGCTTATGAAATATTTCATTTTCCTTCTCCTTGTAATTTGGCCATCACCAAAAATTCTGTGGACTTCTTGTCATGGACTTGAGGATTAATCTCAAGGATATCAAGCTTCAAGTTAGATAGAAATACAGGGAGGCAACGTTTCTATGAAGCTGAAGTCAGTTACTCATTCACCGGGTTCTTTGGCAAATTTTTTTACTCCACCTTAAATGGTGCAGCAGTTATTACCATTGAAGGTGGAGTGAGAAAATTCGAACAAGAACCTGCAGAAAAGGAAGTGACTTTAGTCTTGTCCATTCATTCGGATTTGACCATGACTGTTATTACTGAGGGAGCTCGAATTATAGGAGGTAAATGACTCCAGAATTATTACCTAACAGACTTGTGAAAACTACAGACATGGCATTCGCACTGGATTAAAATCAGGAAGGTCATCTGTATTCAAATCACTTAAATTACACCACATCCCCAAGTCAAACTAATCCCGCTTAGACAGGTGCATGAAACAAGTTAACATCCTCTATAGAGAACTTTAATAGGGCATTATTATTTATTTAGTACACTATTATTTCTATTTATTCACTGAGATAAACAGTATTATCAGTAATTGTCAGTAAATAAACTGTAATTGTGCATTAAAATGTGCAGAAGTTCTTATTTCCACATAGGAAGCCACTTAGAAAGCAATTCCTGATTCCACAAACTTTTACATACGACTGTAGGTATGGAGTCACTGAGAGAAGCATTTGTGGCCCAAATCAAGCGATGTCCTACCTAAAGTTTAAGGGTGTAGACGTTAAAGACAGAAAAAGTTTGTTTTTATGAGGCAATATTGATCACTAGCTGTAAATTTCCAATTCTGTATTTTATACTACAGCTTTTACAGATTTTATAACATCTCATAAACATTACAGATGTCCTGTGGTAGCATGACATTACCCCACATCCTTGGGTAAAACTAGTGCTGTCCAAACAATACTTTCAATATTTTCTTTATGGTTGAGTTGTACACAAAGTCATTCTGAGTGGTTTGATGTGAAATGGTTCATTAAACAGACCCTTAGGGACTCTGTACAGTGGTGGTGATGGGAGCCAACGCTCATGCAAAACCAGCAGTGAACCTTGAGTTTTTATGTTGATGTTGGTGGTAAATCTGAACATTCAAACTTTCTTTAGGGACTATTTTGCCTCACATCATGTACCTCACCACCATTTTGTACAACAAAGTCTGAGGCATCTGGCATAATAACTTCCTGTGAGGGAGATTTTAGAGGCATTAAACTCCTCAGATGTCTGGTTCCCATCACCACCATTGTGTAAAACTCTGATTAGGCAAGTTTCTCTAGAATGGAGCATTTTACACAAAACCACGCTGAATGAGTTTTATATATCTTGATGATGTAATTCAGTTTTGAGTTTTGATACAGTGGGTGGAATTTTGGTATAAAGCTGATATCTGTTCAGTTTTAAAAATTAACTAAATTAAATAACTCAAAAGATTTTTGTTAAAAGCACTAAAACTTGTTTCTGTGAATTGTGGGGACATTACACAGACTTCCATTCATTTTAAGAAAGGCCTACAAACCTTGACTACTACAACCCTAACCCTATCCATAACCTTAACACAAACCTTAACCGCAACCCACCCTTACCATAACTGTAAAATTACATAATATACATTTACATTGTGTTCCCCACAAGGAACAAAAGGTCCCCACCAGGTGATTGTATGAACTGGTTTTAGTCCCCACACTGTGGCATAAACCTCATGCCCACACACACACACACAAAAAAGATGGAGATTTTTTTAAAGGAAGCCGAAATGTCATCAAGATGGCCGTCTGGGCCGAATACAGAAAGCAAATATGCTCTCCCGGTATAGCCTTTGCGAAAGGACACCGCTGTTTTTCTTTCAGCTCTGAGCATCCTACACGAGGGTGATCAGACATGAAAGACTAACATGAGCTAGCACCCACACGTAAAGAACACCAGCATGGATCCAGGACTGCAGAACCAATTAGCAGAAAAACGTTACCAGCTTAATTAACATTCGCAAAGTCTGCCTTTTGGATATCTGTAGTACAATGGCCAATCACTCACAGGAACAGTGGGACATGAAGATCTGAGTTCCATGAAGCTGTGTATAAAGTGAACGTAAATAGATTCATTTATTTATCCATTTATTTATATATTTTTGCTGGGAAGTCTGCTGAGTGACAGAGTGACAATCACCACCGTAACCAGGAATAAACTAAGAAAAAAGAACACTTGCTGTAAAAATAAAGAGAGACAGAGAGAACCAGAAACTGACAACGCTTCATTGAAGGCATCTTCCTCCAAGCTAGTTCAGCTTTGTTCCTCTCTCTTCCTTTCTTGAAATGACTCACTTCTTTAGTCTTCACTGCGTTCCGTCCCCTATTAGTGTGTGCTATATTAAGAGTTTGTTTTGACTCCCTCCAAGTCTCTCCAGTCACTCGCTCCACATTTCATGACAGCGTTCATCCTCTTCATGTCATCATCATAGGAGAACTGGAAAATTAGCAGCATTTTATTAACTTCAGACACACAAAGCCTTCTGGAGTAATAGGAATCTCAGCTAAATTAAAGCAACTGACTCTTATTATTTCTTTTGTTCCGAGTGCCGGCCTCCTCCGTGCCTTTCTGAAAGGCGCTCTAATTTCCCCCCACGTTCCCTTCGCCAGGCGAGCTGATGGATCCACCGCTTCCTTCTGTTTACCAACAAGAGGCGAAAATCATCAGCTTATAAACAAAGAGAACAGCACTTTCGTCCCACACTTCAGTCTGTCGAGGAGGAGAAAAATGAGGAGAAATTACTGATTTTGATATTAACTCTGAGCGCCCCATTTAAAGGACAACCTAGAACAGATAATGATGTTAGAGCAGCTATTAGAGAGATATTATGTGTGAGACAATGATTTCCGATAATAAAACCTATGAAGTCGCCTATAAGGTAATGAGAATCTTCTAGCCCAGGGGTCATCAATTCCGGTCCAGATGGGAAGCAGTCCAGCACAGTCCTGCTCAAACACAACCAATTCAGCTCATCTGTTCATTACTGAGTATAGCAGGTGAGCTTCAGAGAGGAAATCATTCACCTGTGCTGGACTCTTTCTAAAACCAATGACCCCTACTCTGGCTCTTCACAGGTGGTCAGTTTCTGAGCATAAAGACACTGGACAGTGCTGGACAAGGCTGGACAGTTTTGGCTGGTGGACCACTCTCACTCAGTTGTGATCCATGGCTGTTAGAGCTAGGCCTTCGGTTTGAGCCATAAAAGTCAAAATTCAGTATTCTATTAGTATGCTAATGCTAAGCTAACGCTGGTGCTCTGGCCTTTTTAGATTAAACGTGCACATTTGAAGGTGTAAAAGACATTATCATTTACCCACTCAAAGTCCTGGCACAGAGCTGCTGTTGTTTCCTGCTTGTAAGAAGTGGTTGTAAGCTGGTTAGAAGACCACTGATTCCACTGTCTAACTGGGGAGTAATCTCACACGTTACGACTTCAGTTAAGGACTAACCAATGGGACATCTGACTTGGCAGTTTCGACCTAGATTGCACAGACAAAAAAAAAATACATATATCTTGAATCATTTTCAGGTGTTTTAAGATGTTAACCTGTTTGTTTCAAATTAAAACTAAATAATGAAGTATCGCTACACTACTTGAAGAGCTTAAATATGAAAAAAGTATGATTCTATTAATAATACAAGCTACAGCATATAAAATTACAGGCATATATTTTTTATTCAACAAACATCATAGGCCATCTCCGAAGGCCAAGAAGGCCCTTTAGGGCTTGCATCTGAAAACACACACACTATTTTTCTACCTACCTGATCTGCATGTATCTGCACCACACACATTACTGCACCAGTTTCACTGCTACACTAAGAACAGCCCACCACCCAAATAACCACAGGGCTGCAGACTGTACTTTTACAACTAAACTCACCAGACAAAAAAAATAGTCACCTGTGAGTAAAACATACCTCCACGAGCACGAATAACAGCTGCAATTGGATTTGGCATGGACTGGACAAATTTCTGGATGTAGACCACATCAATGTTCAGACACTCCTGCGTCAAATAATTGTACAGCTTGGTCAGATTTGGTGGATGCCTTCCCTGGCACAATTCTGACTAGAATTCACAGGGCCCGCAGGTATTTATTACCCCATCATCCTCATGCAGCACCATGCAGGAGGAGCCCACCCTAAACATACAAAGTGACTAATTTTTGGACTGGGGATTTTATAATCCTCTACAAATAGCTGAGATTAACATTTTAAAGCACAATAACTTTTTCACAGGTCACATATGTTCCCCTAATATGACTAATTCAGTTGCAGTAATTGTGCATAAACATGTGCAGAAGTGTGTGGCATTTTCACACTAGAGCTTTTTCCCAGTTGCAGGGAAGTTTGCTCTGCAGGTTCAGTATGTTTGGTCAACTGTAAAGCTGTAAAGCATGGGGATGATTCAGAGAACCGGTCTCTGGACCTCATAAAATCAGTGGCCTGTGGCTCACTTCCATCAAGCTTTGCCACGTGTGTGGAAGTTGTCTGCTCCCGCTGTTACATGTGGGGTTCTTGATTGATTTGTTTTTGCTTTAACATATCGCCTAACTTTCCGTTCAAGTTCAATGATGGCGGGAAAATAAGCCAACAGGGTAGGTAAATCAGCAATGAGTCCACAGTTCAAACGTAATTGTTGTATGTAAAAGCAAACCAATGATAATAAGCTCCTCCCCAAAAATGAGCCCTGAATTGCTCCAGAGTGCACACTCAATTATTTTGGACGTGTGTGACAATGCCCTTATTTTGATGTTCAAAAAACTCAAACCAACATATACTTTGGCCCTGTGGCACTCAAACGTTTGCATACGACCGTAGATGTTTCTAATGAGGTGGACGGTGGGTGCATGACTCCAAACTAAGCACTGCCGTCATTGTTTTCTGCCAACCTAGCAGCAAACCCTGATCAGTACCATGGCCACGTTTCCAAATGCAAGATCAGCAAGCGGCAAGCTGTCCTTAAACAAAACCTCGCTTTATGCGGCCTTTCACTGTTCCTCGTCAAAGCAGCGAGACTCGACTCCTCGGCGCTGGCTTTCTCTCGCAGCCGCCGCTTTGCCACAGGATACAGAAGGAGCACATCAAAGCTGCTCCATGGCGCTTGTGCACAGGCTGAATCACATGCTAATTGCACATGAATAGTCTATGACTAACGGGAAAGGAGCAATTAGGCACCCATTAAAACCTGAATGGCAAAGCGATCTTTGATTCGCTCACAATGCGGCCGCTTTGCATAACTTGGAATGTGATTAGCATATGGGTTCTCTTGCTTTTTCGCCCCACCTCGGTTTTCTGACCTGCAGATAATTGGGGAGCTTCGTCGCACTCACCCGTCCTCTGCTGAACTGTGTGTTTGGGTGCGTCCCATGCATGCACATTGTTGTAAGGTGAAAACAATACGTGCCAACAAGAGTTCTGAGCTGAAATCCAACAGGACGGAGAAACGGGAGGACAACAGCTGAAGCTGAAGCGGCCATGTGCATACAACTGCGGTGCTGTTCTGCATCTGCTGTTCATTAATACTCTCATGCAAAATGCCAAGCTCATAACAACATCATCGGGCACAAGTCATATTTCAGACGAGCCGAACATGCTGGATTGCTGATAATGCATTTAAGTGCACTGGCTGGAAACAGAGTCTTATTTGTTACAGAGCACTGTTGACAACCTGAGTACTACAGGAGGCAGGCATGGCTATACATATTAATGAAGCCGGTTTGTTTATTCATCTCTTGTTTTACATAGTGTCCAAAAAAATGTAATAAATAAATGAAACAGGGTGGGATTTGGAAACAGCGCAGAGGGTTTGCAAATGAGCTCAGGCATCAGCCTGAGTTCTTTTTTTTTTTTTTTTCAAACTAGCCCCGTGGCCCGCTGCTCTCCCTCCATCTTAATTCCCCCTCATTAAGCTCCATCCATAGCAACTCATTCTCCGCACCCGCAGATTTGCACGTTGAGATGTCTGGAATGCATCTTTTTTGATATCAGCCTTCATTTTTATTTATTTCATTTTTTTTTTCATCTCTTTCCCCCCCTGCCTCCTTTTCTCCTTCTTTGCGCTCCTGATGCATATTTTCACTAATCTGAGGCTCTTGGCGAAATTACGTCTGTTAAATATTAAACGAGTATCTATAAACTTCGGGGGCAAGTTGAGTAGGTGGTGGAGTGATTCGATTTTGCTTTTTATGTCAAAGCATGTGTTATATGCATGCAGAGAGGGTGTGGTGGTGGTGGTAGTGGGGGGGAGGGTCGGTGTGCCACTCTGGAGAACGGCGGTAACGGTGGGGCTTTCGCTCTGATCTGCCTCTCGGCTCCCCTGCCAGCTCTCAGCGAGAAGCCCCAGCGAGCCTGTCTTCTCAGCACTGACTTAATGAGGAGCTCTACCTGACTCTTGTTTGTACGCCAGTTTGTCTAGGTTTTATATGTTAAACAACTTCAAGTGGGAAAACAGCGTGGGCACGTCTTCATGGAGATGTCTAAAGACCCTTCACAATTGCAATGCACAGATTAACCATCCCGTTTTTTTTGGTTTTTTTTCATTTCCTTCTCCTGTTCGTGAACAAAGTGTCCCGCGGTTCTTTGGTGATAAATGATTTAGGAAAGCCACTGCTGGCTAAACATGCCTGGCGATCTATAGTAGCCCATAACAAGCAGTAATACATTGTTGTGCTGTAAAAGTAGGGGGGTTGGGGGGAAGAAGGGCAGCGTGGTAGGAAGAACAAATCCCAACAGGAGAGTAAACAGAGATCCTGTTTCCTCACATAAGGTATGGCAGAGTTGTTCGGGGCTAAAATGCACTAGGACAGCCAGCACTCAAAGGCTCAGGTGTCCTTTATGCCTTTCCCATGGGCAGCCTGACACACATAGACCTCCATTCACCTAAAGGGGGTAGGGTTTCACTGTGTCGTTCGCTGTCGCAGAGAGAGAGAGATATCATACACTAATGCCAGCTTTATGTAATGTAAGAACTATAGGCTAAAGGGAAGTGCCTAAGCATGAACGTATTTTAAATACATCCCCTGATACCGTGTACTCTCAAACTCCCATTTCCGAACTCCTGTTTATGGGAAAGCAGGAAGTCTATCAGTGGGTCAAGGGCAATATGTCCTCTAGCTTACTAGTGGACCAGTCTGACCAGTAGCGTAATTTGGTTTTACCTAGTTATGTCTTTACATAGAGACACCCAGCCAAACACCTCTCTATTGAGACTATATATATATATATATATATATGTATGTACTGTATACGTACTCATCATCAAAAGAATCGTTACACCCAGAAGGAATCAATTGACAGGAATGAAACTTCGTGGGTAGGTTTTACATTGTGAGCCATGCAAATGATTAAAGTGTCACGCTCGGCTGCGCGTGTGACTTAAGTAAGGACAGGCCTTATCGCTGTATCTGACTGACCCAACAGCCACAATTGTGGACATTCAGCAAGCAGTAATAGCCTCCATGAGTCATTCTGTTAGTGCAAGCACCATTGGCAGATAGCTGCACGACACAGGACTACATGCGTGCAGACCTGCACGACAACTGCCCTTAACACCATGTCAACGTCACCAAAGACTGCAATGGCAACGGATCATCTTCAGTGATGAGTCCTGGTTTTGTCTTGGTGGAGACGACTAACGAGTCTGGAGTGGAGGCACCGTGGTCAGCACCACGTTTCACATGTCCAGAAGGCCTGGCGTCATTCCACCTCCACCCCTACTGGACAATCTGCAGGAACTGTGTGAGAATATTCAAACTGCATGGGATGGATTATCACAGGACACCATTAGGAACCTCTACAACTCCATGCCGAGACGTCTGGCATGTTGTTTTAGCAAACATGGCGGCCCAAAGCCATACTGAGAGACTCTACTTCTGTATGTGTAGCTCTCAATAAATATTGCCCATATCAGTCTGAATTTATCATCATTTTATCATCATTTATTGTTCCTGGTAACCTTTATCTTCCTTCCTAATAGCATTGCAATCAGACATCTCCTTCTGGGTGCAACTATTCTTTTGATGATGGGTGTATATTACTAAAAGCACTCTGCAGCTTCCTCTTTTTCATTTAATTAATTTTCATAATCCTTTTTATTTTGACTTATTTAAAATTTTGAGTTAATTATTTTTGACTTCTTAATTAAACATTATGTAACTTGTCTTGTTTGATTATATTGTCAAATTATTTATGTAGTCTTTAGTTTATTTATGTAAATTTTAGTTTAATCAGATTAAATTATATTTTGGTTTATTTTTTTCAATCCCTTTAAGATGTAAATGCTTGGCTGCATTGAAAATAAGGGTCCCCCTCAGTGTAATTCTGAATGAAAACAGAGGCTGGTTGATTGATTGATTGATTTGCCAATCAGTCTAATGGCTGGATCTGCGTTTGGCACATCCCAGGGGAATACTACCTACTGGAATGCATAATGCCAACAGTAAAGTTTGGCAGAGAAAGAATAATGGTCTGGGCTTGTTTTTTTATAGTTTAGTTCCAGTAAAGGATAATAATCATAAGGGCATGTCTATGGGTGGGAATTTCCCACCTGGAGATGAGTGTGTTAAGTTAGTGTTCCTTCTTTACAAACCACAACACTTTTTCACACATGAAATTCCGATTTGGCACGGAAAACTGCCAACTTATACAGTTAATATATTGGAGAAAAGTCCATTGTACGCTAAATGGGGTGTGTGTGTGAAATAATACCGCAATGCCAGAAATAAAGTTCTAATAATCGAGGGAATATAGCCATTGAGTATGTGCAGTTGTTTTTTTTTTTTTTTTTTTTGCCTACATTCAACACTCATCTCACTCACTTCTAAACCGCTTTATCCTTCTGGGTTGCGGGTGCCTATTCTAGTGTTCAGTGGGCGGAAGGCAGGAAACACCTGGAGGAACACGGATCAGACACATGGAGAACATGCAAATTCCACACAGAAAGGACCCCAGAGGCTCCGCCCAGGTATCGAACACAGGCTCTTCTTGAGGTGAGGCAACAGTGCTAACCACTGCGCCACCCCACATTCAACACTCATGTTTCTAAGTATTATATTTAATTTAATTTCTTAATAAATGTTGTAGGGTGATCCCCTTCCCCGACAGTTTCTACATTTGGGCATTTCCCAATGGCAGTTAATGCCCTGACCAATCAAAAACAAAGCTGGAAGTATTTTTATCATTTTTGTGGCTGATGGTGAAACAGCACAGCTTCTGCTGATGATTAGTAATTATTGAAGCCCTATGCAGTATTTGCAAGGTATCTTGGTTTGATCCCAAAATTAATGTGCATACAATTTTCAAAAATCAGCACCTTCCAAATTCCTGGAACTAATTTCCAAATTTACCAGAACATGCAAGAGGACTGCAGCTAGCTTTCACTGAAATTCATTTGGCTCAGTACAGGAAATTATTTTGATGGGCTTTAAACAGTAATTAGTAATCGAACAATCACAGCTCTTTCGCTGATGTGTGTGTGTGTGTGTGTTTGTGCACTCGCACACCACGTAAACGGTTTGCTGTTTTGACTGTTTGTGAGGGCAGGGTCCTCCCTCCTCATTAAAACGGCTCACAAACAGGATAATGAATCCCTGAAGACCCTCCGGAACGTTCTGTGCACCCCATCGCTGTCATCACTGCCATGGAGATCAAAGGCTGCCACTTCACATTAACATTCCTCGCCGCCACGCTCCAAACACAGTGTTTGAATTATTGGCCTCTCCGACAGTAGAGAGAAAAAGGGAAAAATAAAAAACAAGCTTTCCACAACAACATTACCGTGATTTTCATCATAAACAGTGGAGTTGTCCTCTAGAGAACACGGATGAAGTGAGCGGCCGTTTAGCATCTTCTGGAATCCCTTTTGTACCTTCAAGCAGGTTTCAAATTATGAGCACTCTAAATTTGCAAAGACTACAAGTAGCTAGTAGCACACATGGCTAGCAATGACAGTAGCTTTGTTGTAAATGCAGCAGGGCTGTAATTACAGCAGACGATAGCTAGCACTTGTTAGCGAGCTCTCCTTGTCCACCCAGGTCACATCAGGCGAGGTGACGAGGGCTCTGTGTGCCGTGGGTCACTACGATGCCCTCATTTCATCACATCTGCTTGGAGCTGTGCCTCCCCTGCATGCTACCATGTCTGCTCAGGGTGACGTGACCTTGCAAGTGGGGCCGTTTGAACGCCTGATGCCCTGGTCGAGCTACAGTGGGCTTGAGAAGCACAGAGTGGACAGGGTGACCCAGAATCCATCCTGGGGGTGGCCTGATTACCTCTCTGTCTGTCATGGAAAGGATGTCCACTATCTGCTTACTTAAGCTGTGTTGACAACCATTGACTCAGTCCACACCACGGACTATTTATAGGTCACTCTTTCTAAAGAGTATGCATTTGAACAAATAATGGTATTTTAATGTGATCGCTCTTGCTGAGGCCTCCACTCTCCAGGCCAGACCTGAGGAGACCCCAAAACCACTAGACCTTTTCTTCTGCAGCACAGCGTGCCCTCCATCGGTGATTGAGGCCATCTTCCCTCTTAGGGCCTGTCCTTGAGATAGAAATAAAGTCGGAGCAAGAGTCTCAGAGTGGAGTAGGGTAATCCTGAATCAGACACGGCCAGGCCAAAGCAGGTGACTCAGTGTCTAGCACTGGCTAGATGGACTCCACAACCCGAAACTCTCTAGCGCACAGCGAGCTGAGGGAGGCGAGAAGCTGCCGTAAGCGACAGTTTCAAGGTGAAAGGACCTTTCGAAGTCCCGGCGGCCTCCGAGAAGTCATTTGTCAAGCAGCCGCACGTCAGAGGATTTGGAAGAGGAATTGAGCTCGAGCCAGAGAGAACAAGAGAGTGGGCTTGTCCTTCCAATGGTGGGGAAAGATATCCAAAGGAGCGGTGTAAAATAAGGCCAAGAAAAGGAGTCGGAAGGGGATCACCAGCGAAGGTCAGAGCGGTGATCAATCGGGGAGGCAGGAAACACATTTTGAGGGTACTAGGGGTTTAGGGTTTTTTGAGACGTGAGGAGAGCAACAGGCACAGGCAGAGAAAAACAAAACCCGCGGAGAGAGGAAGGGGATCAGACAGGCACTTAAACACAGGAAGTCTGCGAGTACGGCAGAGCCAAAGATACCCACCACAGGAGCTGCCAAGCCTTCTGGCTTCTAAAAGGAGAAACTCCCTGCAGACCATATTCGTCAACAGGCTTATTCACAAAGAAAAGCAGACCAAAACTATCCCACCCACCTCGACTTGATGCTTTATTAGAAAGCACCCGGTGTTTTCATGGATGTGTGCATTCGAAGGACATTACTCAATCAAGACAAAAAGAAAGGGGGAAGCCAAAGGACGGGCAGGAGGGGCTCCACTTGCACATTCTTGGGGTAGCCTCAGCCTGTCCTGGAGGGCAGAGGTACTTACTTTTACTGGGAGTTATTCCCAGTCCATCAGTCCTTCCTAATGCTAGAACATCTCAGGAAACAGAAGCATGTTCCAAACTGTATCCCAGCGTAATTTGTACACACCTTTAACAGAGAGCAGTGTCACTTAGCGAAGGTCGATTCTGTTGGTGTGGCAGCGTGGTAGTGGGAGAGATTGGCAGGTAGGACATGCGGTTCACACATCTTCCCCTTACAGGATCTAACAGCCGAGCGTGCCAGCCAGGTCCCAGAGGCTTTAACGACACACAGAGACAAGACCGGTGCTCTGTGAAGCTCAATCAAACACATCAGGAGGACAGAAAGAGGATGAAAACAAAGGACTTGAGAAGAGACAGCTTTTGTTTGTTGACGTTACTCTGACTGATATACATACAGAACAGCAGTGATATATAACTCCAGTCTTAAAGTCTTTCTGTGTCCATGAATGTACTACACCCACAGTTATTTGCTCGACTTGAAACGGCTAACACGACCTCATATCCTGACCCCGAGTGCGATCAATACATATGTCCAATATTTTGGTCGTAGAGGAGCACAAGGCCAAAGGAAAGATGCATTTCAGTAATTACAGTTGAACACAGCCTGACCCAGAATCAACATCACTTGTCCAAACTGTCTCTTCCCTCCATCTCCAATTAAAGCCAAGCAGACTGCAATCTGTTAGACAATATGCTCCGTTCCTCTTTACTACACAAACATACTTACCGCACAACTGTTAGATAAAGCGAAAAAGAAGGAATTAAGTTTGGGGAGAGAGGTGTTTACTCAACCCCCTCCCCTCTCTCTCTCTCTCTCTCTCCTAGCCTTCCTTTGTTGATTGCATTTCTTTTGTTTTGCTCCTCTCCCCCCGGTGCCTCATGGAGGAGTGCTACAGCGACGCCAGCTTGAGACGCATCAAGGCCTGTCCAGAATCAACAGATGCCCATCGCTCTCTTCATCTAGCTGGCCATATCACTCTCTCTCCTCTGTTGTTCCGACAGGCTGTGTTCGTGTGGAGAGCTAATGTAGCAGAATAGCCAGACCTTCACTTTGTTACCGAAGGCCCGTCTGTCCGCTAAATTCACATCCAACTGTTAAGATGGGCAGGACAAAAAAAAGAGAAAGAGAGAGAAATAAAGAGACCAATAACAAATCACAAAAATGCCTGGCAGTCATTTGGGGAGTTTTTATTTGTCTGTATTTGTGATTTGTTATTGTTTTTTGTCTTTATTCAACAGTTAAAAACATTTAATCACACATAAAGTGTCATGCATGCGTTTGTATATTTGCTAACACATTTCAGCAGATCAGGTGGTTCTAGATAATTACAGCCTTCTTTATTATTAAAGGTGCCATGAGCCTTATTTGGGTGGGATTCGTTTTATGGGGACGTTGGGTAATGTATATTTACTTCAGGATGGTGGTAACATTTATGGCCGATTCGTGTGGGATGAGAAATCTTAGGATAAATGACTGAGATGGGAGTGGACACCTCAATTTGCGTACTGTGTCCTCCTGGCAGCATTCTGATGGAGGACTAGAGGATGTTAATCCATGTGAAAATCCGTGTGAAAATTAGCAGCTACATGTTCATAACACGTATGTAGGCTGTAGGCTACGCTACACAATGACTGAGGAGGCCTTTGGCTTGTCTTCTGGAATGTTGTAAAAAATATTTTTTTTGTCGTGCATGGCACAGATACCTCGGGTCGTTCAAGTACTATGCAATAGTACATAGGTTTACCACAG
Organism: Semaprochilodus insignis; assembly: GCA_034552555.1. Lineage (NCBI taxonomy): Eukaryota > Metazoa > Chordata > Actinopteri > Characiformes > Prochilodontidae > Semaprochilodus > Semaprochilodus insignis. The sequence continues at coordinate 26,550,902 of CM067489.1, forward strand.
ACATGAACGACCCGAGGTATCTGTGCCATGCACGACAAAAAAGAAATGCCTCCTCGAGTCACAGAGGAACTCCGGTAATAATTACATTACCCCACCTCCCCATGTAAAACTAATCCCATCTGAATAGGGCTATAGAATGTAAACTGCATGTGCACTGTCATACTTAAATAGGGGGAGTTCAGTACACAGAACTGATATACCGTGAACCTCAAATACTGTTGTTACTTCTTGAAACACAAATCGTGCATTTACAAATAAGGCCAGTAAAACAGGCCGATTCCAGGATCCTAGACTGTTTACACCCCTAACATTTACATACGACAACGGAGCACCGTCAACAAAAATGGCCGACTATATGCGGAATCTGACGTTCCAGGTCATGAAAAGGATATCAGCACTTTTAATACCCTTCCCAAGGAAATGAACTCTTAGCAGCCATAATGTTCATCTGTAATTGAGATTGAAGTTAGCTTTCTCACTGAATGTTCCATCCCACCTTAAATTCCTAAGTTTACCCATGTGACTCCACTGCTGCACTCCCTTCACTGGCTTCCTGTAGCTGCCCGCATCAGATTTAAATTTGATGCTGGCCTACAAAGCCAAGAACGGACCAGCGCCTCCCTACCTTATGGCAATGGTTAAGAGTCGATCTGTACCTCGAGCCCTTCAAGCACAGCTCGGCTCGACCCGCCATCCCTGAAAACGCATGGAAGACAAGCGTCCAGGCTCTTCTCTGTCCTGGCTCCCAGTCCTGGCTCGAACAGCTGAGTCTCTCGCAGTCTTCAAGCGCAGGCTGAAGACCCATCTCTTTGTAAAGCACTTAAATGAGTGAGCACTAGTAGATGCGTATGCTGAAATACTTTGTTTTTGCACTTATACTAACCATAACCTTCCTTCTCTCTAGGTATGAGTGCTGGGTTGGGTTGCCAGGTAGTGCACTTATGCTATATATGTCTGTGTATTATTCTCTCTAGGTAGCAGCACTGGCCCTTGTTCGGGCAGTGTCTGAGCTCAGGGTGAGTTTTAGACTCCTAACCTACTTATACTAGCTGGGAAACATTATCAGACGGAACACTAAGCACGGTTGTAAGTCGCTCTGGGTAAGAGCGTCTGCTAAATGCCGTAAATGTAAATGTAAATGTAAATGCTACAGCCTGTACGGGTGCTGGAGTGTAACTGTGGCTCCATTTAAGGTGGACTTAGAATTTGCAAATACAAGCTGCTGAATAGTAAGCCAACTCATATAGTTCAGCTCCTACATCTGTAACAAGATTTTAATTTAAGCTAGTTAGTAAGCTAGTTTGCTCTGCACACTTCACTCCGGACAGTTTCTAAAACCTTGGACAATATGGAGCAGCTTTGCTCAGCGCTTAACACTGAAAAGACTGAAGAGAGGAGCAGTTCCACCTTAATTAGCATCACAACCCCCAACAGCAGCCTGTAAGTATCAGCCATGCTGTGTGATTGTATCAGTGTTTGCTGGTTGAATGCGATCATCTTGACAGTTTCATAGTGAGGAACAGCTTTAATCTACTGTGTGTTGATGTCCAGATGGATAGTGAGTAGCTAGTACAGGTAATGTTAGCTACTAGCAGGCTCCAAGTAAATAGCATGGAGCCTCATTTTATTTAGTCTATTTGGACATGTGGCATCTGTGTGAGTATTGTGGTGTCTTGCTGTAAACCAGCCAGTCAGAGCAGAGCTCATCTAATTATTCATGAGCTCACCAAAAAAAGGGGAAACAGCTCGTTTCACTCTAGGACCAAATCATAGGGAGTAAATGGGCGTCTGTGCATTTTTCACTCCAACCAAAGTCAAATATACGGTGGCCGGGGAGGGGAAAACAAAATAACATTTCAGAAACAAAAATTTTTTTTGAATGTAATTTTTTTTGTTTGTAAATTTGTTTTTATTTTTGTAATTTTGTTTTCTGAAATGCTAATTTGTTTTGCCCTCCTCGGCCACCGTACATATACCTTCTATGCAAACATCAGAGAGCAATACTGAGCAACAGAAATAAATGCATTATATGGCACCTTTAAGTGGACCACTGAATTCTGAAGAAAGAAATACCGCACAAATGCTTAGGGGCACCTTTAACCTCTGTAGTTGCCCTCTACCCCGCCATTTCTTCCTCTCAAGCCAAAAGCAGGACAAAGTGCTCCTCCACTGCTTGTTTTGTGAAGGCTGCTTGTGTGTGTCTGGAGGAGAGGCACTGAAATAGTAGACCTCTCTTGGCCATTTCACAACTCCCCCTTACACACCCATCGCTCCGTTCCTCTACAAGGCCGACTGTCAGTAGGAATTAACCAGGAAAGACAAGTTCTTCTTCGCCCAGCGGATGTGGCAGACCCACACTACACCGACGGCGGACAGGGCTTTCCTTGCTTTCCGTATCGGTCTTTGTACGGTTGGGAAAGTATATAAATAAACAATTAATGAAATAAAAGTCTAATGGTTTAAAGCCATTTCTACAGCATTACCTTAAACTGCAGTCTGAACTGAACGGGACGAGAGAGAGAAAATTGCCATGAACACAGACAGAGAGAGAGCGTTAATGTACATCAGAGACACAAAATAAAGGCAAGCAAAGAGAGAAAGTGGACTGAGGATATCTCTCTCTGTACCTCACCTCTCCCTCAGTCCCACTGTAGGGGCGGCAGGAAAGCAGTAAAGCTGGAGTTGATTACAGTAAGCACATTGCTCTAATGGGAGAAGTGGAGACTTTTCTTCATTACTGTCCTTGTCCATGGTGCTGAAACAGAGGACGGCCTGCAGCAGAGAACATGATGCCTTAGCCCACAGCCGGAGTGCTCTGTTCAGCCAGAGGAAAATGAGCTGCAGAGGATATGCACAGTGAGCAGCGCATGATGAGAGGCCTGCTGCATTCCCTAGAAAGCAGAACACTACACGCAGACCAGGGACTGACACATATAACACACCCACACAGACACAGGGCAGGGCTAGGAACAGCTTACTTAGCAGAAAGTTAGCAGACGGTGCCTGAAGTATTACAGCTACATGAATACAGACATTGTATGCGCTACTGACTCCATGGCAGCACTTTACCGGTCAGTAATAAGAGGGTAATGATATGGTACTACTGTGGCTTGTTAATTCTGATGCCACACATGACGTAAAAGCCATTTCTGGATCCAAACGGTCCTTCAGATCCCAAAAGCAGACAACCATTATGGAACCAGTCCCCAAATCCCTCTTTAGTGAGGCACCACTGAGGGTTAAAAAGGCTTTAAATGCTGTTAGGACTGCCGATAGGACTGGCGATAGGACTACCTCACACACATCATTCACTTTTTTACATTTTCACTTACACACTGTCCACTCCCCCACACTGCACACTACTGTAAATTGTAAAGCAAAATAAGTATCTACAAAATGGCAACTTTACAAGAGAGGGCAAAAACCTCATTTAGTTTGAATGTAAGTCAAAGTAAACAGCAGCTGCTGTGTTCAAATGATGCATAAAAGCAAAAACCAACAAAAATGGAGATACAGGTTTTTCATTGAACAGCAATGAATGTCAGGTGCTAATGTTACGTATATATAAGAAATCAGTCCTTGTCTGACTGACAAGGACAAGACCAATTAAGGGGGTTAATAGCAACACCCTTTAAAACCCACAGCTAATCTCAAACATCCGCAAAGAGTCAGATGGTAGATGGTGATGTTAACTAGTTTAGCAATCTAGCCAACGTTAAAGCCCACTGACACCAAATTTGTTTTCATTCATTCGTTTAGGAATTGTTACTCATATTACCAACTGCAGCCATTTCCTCTTCTCCCCGACCCTCAGCCAAATCAGTAGGACCAAGACGTATGGGAACGTCAAAAATTACTTGATGATTTTCTAATTTTCAATAAATAACAAGAAGAACCTGGGTTTGATTCCCAGCCGGGTTGTCCAGGCTCAAGTCTGTGCGGAGTTTTCATGTTCTCCCTGTATCTGCGTGGGTTTCCACTGTGTGCTCCGGTTTCCTCCCTCACTCTAAAGACAGGTGGTCAGGTGGAGATGCTCAATTGCCCCTACGTGTGAATGTGCGTGTCTGTCCACCTGCCCTGTGATGGACTGGTGGCCTGTCCAGGGTGTTTCCTGCCTTCTGCCCAGTGAGCGCTAGGATAGGCTCCAGCACCTCCCACAACCCAGAAGGATAAAGTGGTTAAGATGATGAGTGAGAGAATGTCTAGCACTTACAGCATAACATTTGCTTGATTATCATATCACTCTAATTATTTATTATTCCTTATTTTTAATGAAGTCCTATGGTTTTATAATATTAGACTTATTACCTCCAAAGCAGTGAAGTAGTTCTGCTGGAATGATCTGGTACTAATGCCGTAAAATACTTGTTCCTACTTTCAGGCACAGTGTGATGTACAGACATAGTTACAGGCTTTAATTACAGGGAACCTAAATTATACTGCAGCTGTAAAAAGCAAATTTACTTCTTTCCATCTTGTATCTCAGTTACTGCATCTCGCATCAGGTGAAAACATCAGTCCTTCAGAATAATGCGGGTAATAAGTTTTACATGTTGGCCCGCCTACAAGGGTCGTTATCCAGGAACAGAGGAAATACTGAGAGAACACAAAATCAGAGCTGGAACATACTGAAAACCAAATGCTCCGTTTGTCTTACCGGTTAACAAAATACTGTATCTGTGTTATAAAGCACAGACCTGACAAAATGATCTGAAGATGAAGGAGGTAGAAGCATAAAGTCCAGAACCAGCTGGTTCCAAGATAGTTTCTTCCCCTGGGCAATTAGGCTGCTGAACAGCCAGTAGTTCTGGTGTATCGGTCAATGGGACTGGCACTACACACCTCACCTGAATCATTATCACGTGGTCTCCATGGACCATCCACACCCTAACTCTCACCATCACCATCAGATGCACTTTACATCTAGCATATACATATAGACTGGCACTGTTTATCTTTTATCCATATATTGTATAATCTGGAATATATGCATCATATTGTATCCCCTGTTTATACCCTGCATCTGTTTTATTTACCTCAGACTCCCAAGTTACATATATGGAAATATATATATATATATCATAGCTTCTATTCATAAGTGCATATTACTGTCATATAAAACTATATTTGGATAAAAAGAGCTGTTCTGGAGTTAAGTATTGTGTATTTTTATGGTCTAAAACGTATATTTTTGTGTTTAAGTACTGCAAGAGACTACACACCTAAGATTTTCACTCATCTTCTCACCTGTGTAAATGTGACATGACAAATGGGATTTGATTTCATTTTGATTTGACCCAGTTATTACTGATGTATAATATGGAATATTAGGGCTATTACGGCTGTGTTTTGAAATTCAGCACTTTTCCGATATCCACCAGATTATTTCATATTCCATGAAAAAAATTCGGGGCCTTTAATATCAAATTTCAACACCCGAGCCGTCAAGCACATCACCATCAGTATATATCCCAAACCTAGACTGTCTTAGACTGACCTAGACTGGCGCATCTTCAAGACCAAAATGATAAATTCAACCACCAGTACACTACATGTGACATCCGTGTCTTTAAAGCCTGCCTCCCGATGAACCTGGTGTGCTTTGATTGGTCACATGCCAGAGCACTTCCCAGCCTCCAGTATTTGCAAAGCACTGTGTGAGGGCGTGCCAAGCTTGTCAGTAGGCGGGCAATAAGGATTGTGTTATAAGATGACGTCACCTTGTAACAGAGAAGAAATCTGCGTTTCAGGCAGCTGAGAAAAGTGGTTTCTGTGGGAGAGAGTTTCTTCCTCTGGTGTGTGTTTTGGGCTTTACAACTTTGCAGACTGTTAATATGCACACAGAAGTACATAACACACTAAAGGAAAGAAAAGAAAAAGAAAAGTCCACTTTAAAGCTGCGCTACAGAACACTGCACAAATAACATTAACTGCTGTTTTAGGTCACAACACCTGTATAAATTCTGTACAGTGCTTCTTTGTCTACTCTACAGACCTCTGCAATGTTCTTAAGTCTAGTTGACTTGTAACTGTGTTAACTGCAGTTGAAATAAGAAAAATATCATCACTGGCATTTAAAAACATGAATGATACTCGGAACTGTCTGATGATACCATGTGAATACCAGCTATATAAGCGCTAAAAAAAGGCTAAAAAGTGCTTCAGTTTTGCCAGCACTATTTGGCCAACCGATACATCAGTCAGGCACCAGCATGTTGCACAATCATTCGAGACTTGACCTAAACCACTTATGTGCTAATGCTCCAGCGCTATTCTGTAGACATGCATAACCCGTCTGTGTTTGGTTAAACACAAATACCACTTTACGGGAGTGTGACATTTAGCTGGCAGACTTTGTGAGTGACATTTTGAAAAACAAGGTCTCCTGCAGTTTGGTTCCATCATCCACTGCAAAAATGGGCCAAATTAGCTCCGCATGGAGCCTGCTTCCGCAATCAGTGCCTAAGAGTGGGCCTCTTACCAACTCCAGCTTAAAAAAAAAAAAAAAGCTCCAAAAAATAAAGCAAGAAATAAGAGAAGAAATTAAATGGGGGATAGCAAATGGATGGATGACGCAGAAGGATAAGTAAAGGAAAGGGGAAAAAAAGGAAAACATCTTAAGAGCAGCCTTTTACAGCCGCACCAGAAGTCCAGAAGTCCAGGGTAAGCTGTGGAAGGAGCTGTAGCAGTAATGATTGCTTCATTTTACACTGCCTACACAGGCAAATACAAATAATCACAGCGTAAATTACTTCTGAGCCCCGCTAACGTCTCAAGGAGATTGGGGGAAGCAGGGGGAGTGGGTTCCTTTGGAGCCACTCCGATTTCCCCTGGATTAATTTAATTGGAATGTGCACCTTTGGAAACGCCAGTAATTATTATTTATAATACAATAAACAGTTTGATTGTGGGTAGCAGGGTCTTTCATCACTCCAGGTGCTCCACCTCTCCTTCACTCCTTTCTCACCCCAACATCCCACCCCAAACACACACTCAGCTGCTGGTGCATAAAATGGGTTTTCCGAATGAACGGGGGATCCTGGCGAACGAGTGTGTTCTCCCTTGTAATGAGGGTAGCTGAATGAGTGGATTGAGTGAGGAGAAAAAAAAAAGAAAAAAGAAACAGGAGCACCGATTTCAGAGCTCTGAAACTAAAACCCACAGCCGAGACGCTTTTCTGCTTCTTTATTGCAAACGATGCTACAAATCCCTCACAAGAATCACATGCTTTAACTCAAGCTCCTCAATAAATGATGTGGTGCCTGAAAGTATGAAAAACGTTGAGATTTCTGTAGCAAAAAAAGAAAAAAGGAACATAATTCAATCAGCGATCTAACTCTTCACACCATACTGAATCTGAAGCCTGTTGAATGCAGCAAGATGATAATCATATTAGAAAGACAAGATGATGACAAGAGAAGGAAAGACAGTGTTGACAATTATCAGACGCTCAACGTGGAAGAAAAGAGGAGATTGTAGGTTACGGAAAATACTCGACTACAAAGAACAAAAAACAACAAAAAATTAAGAAGACTGAAAAGACATACACTGAACTGCTCGGGTTCACACACACACACACACACACACACACACACACACACAAACACAAACACACACACACAAACAAACACACACATAAACACACACACACACACAAACACACACAAACACACACACACAAAAAAATAGAAAAAGTACAGGACATTTCCACGGCTCCAAATAACAGCACTAGGACGGAAAACAGTAGACCTCGCATAGATGCTCTCCTGATGAAACAATCACTACGTCTTTACCTACTTTAACTGGATACAGTAGAAAAGGAGCAAGAATATATAGATTCATTTGCGTTAGCATATACATACACGGTACATACAAAATCATTATTTTGGTTACATACAGATGTACAAACAAAGCAGGATATCATGGAATATTTTACTAACAAACTCAATTAGAATGTGGCGCTGGCAGCACAGCTGGGCGATAAGCGTACACTCACTGCGATATGAAATTCATACCTCTGTAAACCTGTCATAGTGTGGCATAAGGTTTGAGAAGGACAATGAATGTCTATGGAAAGAGCACAGTTTTAAGAGATTACAGTGCTCAAAAAGCACCACAGACCAGGTTGGATTCTACAGACCAGGCCACTGATACCCAAAATGATCCCAGTAATGAACTGAAAACACCAGTAGGCTAGTAAATATACTTCAGTGGGGGCAAACTAGGTAACATTGTAGATTACTGCTCATAAGGCTGCATGACACCTTATAACGTTTATAAATGCCATTGGCTTATATGGTAATATCTGCCAATTTTAAACAGTTCGCTAAAGTAGACTTTATGGCAGATGACGCCTACTAGAAAAAGCATTTATAAACATGTAGGCTTATGTCACTTGTCATGGCAAGATCATGTAAGAGTTGTGTGGCCTTATGAACACTACCCTATAGTAAAGTGTGACTCATTACTCATTACTCTCTTTAGGTCAGTATTTAGTACTTTATCCGGGTCAGTATTTGTTGCTCATCTGCTTTTAGATGCCAGCTTGAAGTGTTCCAGACCTGAGTTTGCACAGCTGATGCTCAGCCAGTCTTTCTGTCTCTTTCCAAGACTTTATTTTAGGCTTGATTTAGGATTTTTTTTACAATGTAGCTGTGGTCTTTCTCACCTTACAGACATTTTGTAACCAAGAAACAATATTTTGACAGATTCAGTCATTTTATATTAAGATTTTTATATTTTATATTAAGCAACATTTACAGATTGTTACTAAAACGTCAGGAGTGCTATTTGGTGGTTTTCCAGGAGTAACGTTGGAGAAATCTAGTTTGAACATTTCTATCACTAAAATTGGTGCATTGTTGAAAGCTTTCTAATCTGTATCTAATCAATTTTCATAATTATTAACACATTAAATAGTTATAAAAACCAAATGATGAGGACCAGAGATGTCCTTCGACTGATTTTGAACACTGTAGATCTACAGTTTAATTCAAAGTAATGTTTGTTGTAAGCTTAAGTTAACTGAGCCAACAGTTGTCACTTTAGGGCTGGTTTTGTTTCAAATAATAAAAAAAAAGGCTTTGCATAGTCAAGATCAAGCAGGAATGGATGGATGCAGGCTTAAGCATTTGCAGCCAATAGCAGTCTCTAGCTTGAAAAGCAGCTCTGCTGGTATAGTTTTATGTATGTAAAGCCTTTAATAAGGGACTTATTACATTAGCACTGTATTAGACTGTATTTTTCACATATAAAGCTGACGATTAATTATGTTTAGTATGCAGCAACAGCAAATGATGCCATCTCCCAGCCCTGGTTACTCATTTTCAGTTTAATCATATTTTTCAACTACATGTGAGGCTAACCAGTTTTAAAAGGTAAAATAATTATGAAAACTAAAAGCCATAAATATTATTGTTTCATAAGTCTGCATATAATAAAGAATGTAACGAAAGTGCACATATGTATTTAAGACAAAGGCCCTGTAGCCTTAAAGACCAGCATGAGTCTAGCTACTGTTGTCATTCTGACAACTCTGTACCACTGTTCTCTAGCCATTAAGCTCTTTTACCTGTAGATTTGAATTTCCTTTAAATCTGAATTTCAATATAAATGCTTTTCTGTTTTTCATTAAATTCGTGGCTGCAGGGTCGCCTTCAACTATCAAAAAGCCCTCTCCTTTAAACAAAGACTCCCCGAGCCGAACGGAGCTCTGAAAGCTTTTGGTAAGCGTCAGGGGACAATGGCTCGCCTCCCTCGCCTGTTGTCGAGAGGTAAAGGGCAGGGACGTTGTGAAAGGAAAGGTTAATTGTTAAGACTTGCATTTTTGTGCGAGTCACTTGACGGCATTCGTTAGTGTGAGGGGGCACTCGGCTTAATTGGGCTTGGTCTGACCGTTGCCCTGGTGATCGTACGTAGAGGTTGAGAGGTCAGAGGGCGCGGAGTCGAGCAAGCAGAGCTTCCACGTCTGCGTCCCCGTTAGCCGAGCGCCCTGGTGGCGTCTGTTCTTTCTCTCTCTCTTGATCTCTCCCTCGGTCCCTCTCCCTCTCCTTCTCTTTCTCTTTCTCCCGCTCCCGCTCCCTCTCCCTCTCCCTGTCCGGCCGGTGGGCCGGTACTGCTCTCCGGGCTGCAGACGGATGGGCCTCGTTCTCGTAATGAGCCTCCCTGGCAGCAGGGATTCGCGTTGAGCTGAAATTGATATTCTGCCGAGACCGTGACCTTTGCAGAGGTACCCTCGTGTTCTCTGCAGGAGGGAGAGAGAGAGAGAGAGAGGGAGGGAGACAGAGGGAGAGAGAGACAGAGAGAGAGAAAGAAAGGGAATAGGGGAGAATAGGGAGAAATGCGTGAGCTCTCATGAAAGTATTTATCTTGTTAGCAGCTTTTGGAAAACAACACATTGACTTTTTGGTACAAAAGATGGTTTGTAATGTAATGTATATAAACTAATATACTGTATATAAGAAAAGATAGTATGTATGTGCATAATGTAATTATATAGCATGTTACATGTGATATACATGATGTTATACAACAGCTACTACTAACAGCTCAATCTCATTTGTTGATGAACAGTTTTGAACATGTTCTCCCCACGTTTTCTCCCCACAATAATATTAAACACTGAATGCAATGTGAATAAACAACATGGAACACAAAAACGATCACAATGTGGTATATTCATACACGATTTTTTTTTTCACCAGTTGTGACATGATTTTCCGATAATGTCTGTGTTGTCAATGCAACAGGAAAAAAGACTGTCCAAGGAGAACAAGGAGGTTCCCCACCCCAATCAGAAAACTTTCACCCACAGCTGGGATCACCATAACTTACTCTGAGCTAATGTTTGAGATGCAGCTCCACATGTGATAAAGCAAAAAAAATGTCTTCAAATGCAAAGACATTCCTTGTTCCTCTCAGAGCAGGCTAACGGTGACACTGAACAAGCTACATTTCATGTTAGAAAATGGAAATTTGTGGAGAGAGCAATGCTGCTCCAAACTTTGAGTGCGTCCACATATAGCTTGGATGTTTGTAGTCCAGTTTGAGCCAGTTTAATGCTTTTGATGTCTGTCAAAAAAGTTCAAGTTGCTGGTTCCACTTCAGCACATATAAACAGAGAAAAATAATACACTAGATAACTTCTAGAAACTAAAACATGACCTGCTGATTGATTGGTCAGATTCCGGAAAGTCTGAAAGCAGGTCTACATTCAAGTCTGAACTTGCCATTGCCCATAAGGAAACTTTCAGCCAGTAGCTTTGATAGTGAAGCTACTACAAACATTTGGGTAACACTTTACCAAGTGTTGACTAACTAACACAAAGTAATACATTAACAATAGTACAATGCTTAACTAATCTTAAGTAAACATATAAGAACTACATGTTTACATGTTCAGTAAACATGTAACAACTACATTTGTACATCTTAAGTAAACAAGTAATAGCTGTTACATGTTTACTTAACATTAATTAACCATTGTTAATGTATTACTTTATGGTACCTAATGCATTATTTCATGTTAGTCAGTCAACACTTAATTTGAGTTAACTATTAATGCACAGGATAGAGCCAAATTCCACCACACAACCTGGAACAAAACAACATTCAGGTTAATCTATCAAATTAGCTGAAAAATTGCAAAAGGGTACTACTTTGTTTGGTGGAAGGAACTTCCAACATTAGACCACACGTAATACAACACTTGGTGCCTTTATTGCTTCACTTCACAGCATTAGGCTGTAGTCTATGGAACTCTCCTTTGCCCTGCCTACAATCACATCACAGCCCATGATGTTACAAGCTCCTTCTTGTCTTAAATTGCTGAAGTGTACTGTTGCACATATGTATTGGAACATTTACATGAGTTAACCATGGTAAACTTATATAAAGATCTTTAAGCGACTTCATAAAATGTGACAAATACAAAAAAAACCCCAAAAAAAACACTTATCACATCATCAAACTGATGAAAAACTGTATTGTGTTTACAGCGAAAACTCCCATCGTAGTAGCCATAAAATGCAGGTCTATAATTTACAATGGTTTCAAGCATGCAGCCAATCGGAATCATCAGTTTCATGATTGATATTTTGAGGGGCACTGTCCTTGATTTAACTAGCCAGGGAATGATCAATCATCAACTAATGATGGTCAGTAACTGGTTAAAGGCATTTGCCACAATTTGCATTCCTAGTACAAAAAAACATATCCAAGCTAACAGTCTGTGGAAAACTGGCCTGTGTAGAGCAAAGCAGTCATTAGATAAATGAGAACAGGCTGAAGGACGAGAGGAGGCGTCAATCAACCAGACATGCAAATGACAAGTGCACTACAACACTGGTATAATTAAATAGATACATATCCTTGTTCAAAGAAAGGATTGCTCAGACACACTCTGTCCTGCAGACGCCCCTTTCCATAACCCCCCACCCACACACAGAGGTGAACAGGAGCGGATTGGTAATGGGATGATTTCTGTTCCGTTCTGTCCATTGCTGCAGCGGATATGTAGCCTGATCTCCTGGCCCTTGCTGCTTCTTCTACTCCTATTCACAGGGGTAAATCCGCTTCCTCCTCATCTGTACTCATGCTGGTGGGGCTAATAAGCACCAGCCTCCAGGATTTACCGTCTCCTGCAGTCCTCTCTGCCACACGCACCATTATCGGAAAAGATCTGCCTGATTGACTCCAACTCACAGGCATCTAACGAAACTTCTCTTTTTCTTCCCTCTCTCTCTCTCTCGCTCCCTTCACCTGATCTCACCTAGATTTGTATCCTCTCTTGCTCGTCTGAGAGAGACAAGAGAAAGCGACATCTCCTAAGAAGTACAGTCTCTGAGCCTGAGTGGCCTTTTTAACTTTATCGGTCTGAAAGGGAATGAGAGGTAGAAAAGAAGACTGAGATCTAGATAGTTGTATGGAGGGAATGGGGAGAGGAGGTTGGAAGACAAGAAAAGGAAATCCATATTAATGTGACCTTGTCTCGACCAGATCAGAGGCTGCAGTGACACGCTACGTTTTTTTCTGGTTGTTTTTCCCCTCTTTCTTCTCTCTGCCTCTTTTTGGAACGAGAGGCGCTATCATCAAATCAGCGGCGGCTCTGGGACGGGGCCACTCACTCGTGACAGTGTGTTTTATCAGCGCGGGGGAAAAAACGGCCAGTCGCCAAACTGCTCCACCACCGCACAACCTGCCAGGGGTGCAGAGTACATAGACTCACTGAGGGAGAGAGTGATGGATGCGTGTCTTGAAAGACGCTCACCTGGACCATCTCTACTAAAAGGGGGGGTGGACCGACAGGAAGTGAGTGGGACTGAGATAGCGGGGTGGAGAATGACAGCAGGGTTTACATTAACCGGTAAATATCAGTAATTGAGCAGTAAAAACAGTTTAACCCTTTCTAGTTAAGTCATAGTAATTAACACTTGATCCTAATACAACAACTACATAGAGGCAGTACGAGACAGGTACAGAGATGATGTCAAGGCATAGCTACTGTTTGGGATCAAAATAAGTAATGCTTGGGGTGGAGGGGGGTGTGGAGCGCTGGTGGCTCCAGGATAGGTTTGCAAACAGTAAATGACCACACTGCTGACCGATATTGAAACATAATCACCAGTTACAATCTCTTGTGGCGGCATGAATTTAATACAGAGACAGAGAATTTCTGCCCTATGGGTCTGCGAGGGTCCATGAAAACTAATTTTCCATAGATTCAAGCGGGCTGTTATAGTAAATGTCCACCGCTGAACACTTACAGTGACCTGGCCTACAACTAGCACTTCAAACTCAAACTCCCATGGCTGGACAAACGAACCAAACCATCAGCTTGGTGTGAAAGTGCTGTTCATTTCTGAATGAGTGCCTTTCAGAAGGGAGCCGCAAAGAGCGCACTGTGAGCTGTGTGTGTGGCTCTGGGCTGAAGGTTATGTGGGCTATACTGGGAGCTGTATTTGTGTATGGTAGGCGCTGTGTGGAGATGAAGGCTCAGAGATGGAGCTGTAAGTTTGTATTCTGCTCTGCTCTCATTACCACTGTGTGTGGCTGCACACTCGTTTGTCACTGTGTGGCACTCCCTGCCCCATGCCTTAGGCCACACTCATTAGTCTCTCTTTCCCTCTCTCTCACTTCTTCTTTCTTTATTTTTTATAATTTCTCTCCCTCTCATCTCCCTTTATTTCTCTTCCTTTTGTCTCACTCCCTGTTTAAACATTTAGCTGCATTTTGTTTGATGTGTGTCTTTATTTTCCACAAGCTGACCTCGTTCATATGGCTATGTGTGTGTGTGTGTGTGTTTGAAACTTCTGCTTGATATTCTAAATGAGCCTGTTTTGTTGGCTGTCTTGGTTTCCTTGGTTTGAATAAGCATAAAATTTACACCATTTTAGACTCTATATACATTTTTCAAGACCTTATAGACCCTATATAAGACCTAAATTCACTAGCAGTCAAAAGTTTAGACGCAGCTACTCATAGAAGGTTCTCTTTATGTTTATCTTAATGCTTTACTTTAGAATAAAAGTGAAGACATCAAACCACAAAATAGCACTCATGGATTTATGCAGTCCACCTTAAAAACCTCCAAAATGGAACTTTATAAGAGGATAAAACAGCTTTCCTAACTTGCAATGGAGGTTGATGTAAGCAATTTTGGAACAATTCTATTGGTCTGTCCATATTTACTAAGCTGAAAGGGGAAAAAAATGAGATAAATGTTTTTTGTGCAACAAAATATATATTAGAGGTGGAGATATTGTAAAAATATACTGTGGTACATCAAGCGTATGTGCGGTATATCAGGATATGTACTGTTTTGGACTCTCATCAGTTGGGGCTGTTAAGTGCAAGCCTGTAAAGTCTTTAAGATCACCAACAACATCCATTTAGTTGGGTGTCTAAACTTTTGGCTGGTACTGTATATCAGTTTTGTGCAAACTGTATGCCAAAGTCTTCTCAAGTTCATCCCAAACCATGTTAAGTAACCTCAAACAGACTTGCTTATGTGATTGCTGATACCGTATGACCTTTTGTTACTTATGAAAGGGGACAAAAAACAGCACTGTGCAAGAGTTAGAGGCAGCCAGCCTTCATTTATCAAATTACCAGTCAGAATGGCCATTAAGTACAAGTTATCCATTTTTCAGTGTCAAGAAAAAGTGGAAAACACATATTTAAAGAAAATTACACAGAAGCCTCAGCAGCTAATATATTATCAGACCTCCTGACATTTAATGTGTCCTCCCTCTGTCTTTATTACAGCTTCCTTTCTTTTCGTGAGACTTGCTGAACTGTCCAAAGTTCTTCAAAGTTCAGTTTTAGAAGCTGGTTGCATTTCTTGCTTTTCACAATCCAAGCAATCCCAAACACATTCAGCGATGTTGAGGTCTGGACTCTGGGGCGGCCAGCCCATTGTTCTAACAACACCAGCAATGTCTTTGTTTGATTTGCATATTTTCTTCTTTGTTGTCTATTTCTTGAATTAATCCCTACCATATCTAATCTCTACAGAAATTCATTAACCCGTAAGTTCAAACAAGAAGCAGGACAGATGGAGTCAGGCGCCTCAACATGACTGCTGCACCAGTTAAAGTGGAACTCTTAAGTTCAAACATGAAGTAGGACAGACAGAGTCATGTGACTGCAATACCATTTAGGCTGGATCTTAGAAGTTTGGACATGGAGCAGGACAGATAGACGAGGGTGCCTGTATAAGAAGCTGACTTTAGCTTCATGGAGAATAGAAAGGAATGAAAAGGAGGTTGCTCTGTTTCTGCTTGGCAGGAGGGCAACACAACTCATTTTTGCTGTTTCACAGAACCAATAGGTCAGTACTTTTTTGTCCCGTTAGTTGCATTTCATGTTGTGTCGTTGTTCACTCTAACGTTATGTCATGGTATTTGTCCATTCAACAGATAGAGGGTTCGCAAAGAGTTTGCCAGTAACGTTCACCTTGGCAATGCCCAGCCATGAATTTGGAGGATGGAGCTTCTGAAGGAACACAGAGTGGAGGGTTGTATTTGCTTTGTTGCTGAGTTCAAATATCAACAGTCTTTCTCCAGAACCACATGCTGTGCCTTTAATTGGTGTTTTGACTACAAGTTAAATAAATGAAGGGTAGTCTAGGATCTTTGCACAGTGCTGTATTTTGTCCAAAAGTGAATTTATGAAATAAATAACAGTATGCCATACAGTGTCAGAAACCGCATTAGCAAGTCTATTTAAGACTAGCTCCAGGGCTTCCCAGTGCACAACTAAAGAAGCTAACTTAAGACACCTGATGTGCTGGTCAATTGATTACAGTTGGGCTGAGGGAGAAAATGTGAGTTTCTTACCAAACTCATCCTTGAAGATATAAAAGTATACCAGCTTCTTTTTCTGCCGATCTACTCACCTATCCATCTCAATAACACAACGTCTATACAGCCATATATCTGCACATCTATCCTTCCATGCATGCTGTATGTCTCCCTGGGTAGAGATGGCGCTCCCCAGCCCCAAATGTGCTTTGGCATTATGGATGTCACTGTAGCCTTTTATCAGTGCGAGGGCTCATAGAAATTTGCTCACGTCCGGCGCCAGCCAGTCGACAGCGAGAGGCACTCATTTCTCTCTCCAAATAGAACAGGAGCGCAATGCAGATTTCTGAACTCAGAAAAGATCATTTGCTCATTTCGCATTTGCGCAGAGGCTGCTGTGAGAAAAAGATGCTTTTTTTTCCTCTCCCTTTTCATCTCCTTCACACACACGCTCCTCTCTCCTCTCCTTGCCACTAAAAATTTTGGCAGGCAACTCGACAGAACGTGACAGTCGACAAGGACGCTTGATCACTCTAACGAGCCGGTGCGCAGACAGGCTTTCCACTGAACATGTTCCATTCCAAACAGCAGCACAATGCAATCCCTCCCGCTGCACAAGCCCCGCAATGTTATATATAGACATATTAGGAGCGATTATGCAATCTGTCTTCCCCTGGACCGCGGTCATAAAGCAGGGAATGGCACATGGTGAACGAGTGCAGACGACAAAACTAGCGTGGAGACAGTTTTCGGCTTAGCTTGATGCTACTGTGCCAGAGACCGGAAAACTCCAGTGGGGCTTTTTGTGTCTAATGCCACTTTTGCTCTGGCACGTCTGAGGGTGTGGAAGGAGACGTAATAATGGTCACTGATACTGAACTGATTGTTTAATCAGTGGGAAATTCCAGACATGGTTATAGCCATTAGCAGGACAGTTATGACATCACAGCAAAGAAAGAACGTTTGTGATATGAACCTGAATCACCTCATTACGGGCATGATTTCTTTTATGCATTCAACAATCTACACATAGGAGCTGATTTACTGAGATAGACAGACAGACAGTTTGCGTTTGTGATGTGCCTTTAACAATGGCTTGGAAAAACAATAGTCTGAACGTTATTAAGCAAAACTTGCTCTTTGATTTGTAAAATACACCTAAATAAATGTTAAAAAGAAGTTTTAAACATATTTTTTTCTTCTAAAGTTTCTTCAAATTAGTTTAAGTAATTATTTGTATTCTCATTTCAATAACGAATAATTCATAAAGAACAAATAGTAAGTACAGCAAGAGTAGGTACACAGTAGTAACAAAATAAGAATAGTACTTGCAGAATTATTAATATTTAGATAATAATTCATATTATGTAGTGCGTCACTTATAGTGGGTAGAGAACAACTCAGAGTAAGTGCTGAATGTTTCATAGTACTTACAGAATAATTTATTGTAGCAACTGAGTAATTAATAGTAGTTATTGAATAATGTATAGTAGTTACTAAGATAATTCATAGCAGATGCTGAATAAGTCCTAACAGAAGAATGCAGAATAAATCATAGTAGTTGTTAAATAATTCACAGTAGTTACTGAATACTTTGCAGTAGTTGCATGGCAGATACTAAATCACAGTACTTGCAAAATATTTTATAGTAGTTAACAATTAAAAGTAGTTTCTGAATAATTCATAGTCATCACAGAATCATTCACAGTAGTTACTCAATAATTCATACCAGTTGCTGAATAATTCATAGTACTTGCACAATAGGTCAATGTAGTTACTAAATAATTCCTAGTATAAACTGAATAATTCATACCAGTTGCAGAATAAAAATAGTTGCAGAATAAGTCATAGTATTTGCTGAGTAATTATTAGTATTTAGTATATCATAGAGTAATAAATCTCAAGTTTAATACCTGAAATATATACGCCTGCAGTTTAATGTATAGTGGAGAAATACAAAGAAACACTGAGAAATATCACTGTGCAGGAGTCAGAAATAAAGCGGTAAAGTAAACTAATGTCGGATGATGTAATAGTAGCACTTGATGACTAAATCTAGCTTAATGATCGGGGCTCTCCTGCTGGACCTCTCATTTTCTCTCTCTCTGGACTCTCTGCACACTCGTTTATCTACATTTGGGTGGGGGAAAAAGGAGGGGGATGACACGAGCTGACAAGGTTGGGGAAAATCAGAGCTAATTCTGTAAGCGGGTGAATTGGACCTGAACCACCGGTGATAAATAATACCTTAATTGATGCCTTTAGGTGCATGAGAAGCATTAAAAAAAGAAAAAAAAAAGATCACCCAGTGTGTTTGAGCACATCAGGGAATCAGTGCGTTTGTGTGTAGTTACTAGGCCCAAAAATGAGGGGAGGCCGAGGGGAAAAAAGGCATTAATGGTACAAAGGGGTGATGAATGTGGCGGAGGAGGAGGCATTAATGCCCCTCACTGTCAGGCAGAGGACTAGCAGAGCGATGGCCTGCACATTTCCCTCTGTGTCCACATGAGTTAAGCAGTAATTAAGCACATTATCACTGCCATAACACTCCGCCAGAGAGTCCGCGGCTGCTGCTACAGCACACATACCACATACAACATGTTTGTGCTTCTCTACAGACTAACAATTAAGGGCGAAGCCTAAAAGTGGTGTTCACTAGAGGCCTCACCATGCAGAATCACAATACTTGAGCCGTAATACATTTCTATCACAGTTTTATGAAGATATGCTAAATCTTGCAATTATGCATGTGATATGTTGCAATTTATCACTTCTGACAGTAAATAATTCACGCCATTTGTGTTAGCATGTAATTAGACAACAAGTAGTCCCTGATGTGGGGTCTGTCTAATGAAGCAGGTTTAACTTAGGCTTTCTCAGCAAGTTTCAACTTCACAAAACCTACAATAGCAGTTAATGACTTTCTCTGTTAATCCTAGTACACATAGCCAAACACTCTGGCTGACACTCTGGCCAAAATGAAAAATGAAACCATTGCTGCATCTGCTGTAAACATATCTATTCTTATCTCAGAGTGCTGCGGCAGGAGTCTCTAGAGCGGTGGTCTCCAACCCCAGACCTGCAAAGCTACCTTCCTGCAGAGTCTAGTTCCAACCACAATTTGCCACACCTGCTCCAGCTAATCAACCTCTTCCCAAGTCCATGACTGATCAGATGAAATGCATTAGAGGTAAGTAACTTTGCTGGGCAGCTTATTGGATACAGGTTGAAACTAAACTCTGCAGGAGGTCTCTAGGGTCAGAGAGTACAGCTCTAGAGTGAGATTTTCCAGTAAAGGGAATGCTTTTTCTGTTTTACCTATTTTCTTTAGCGTGTTATGTACTGTAGCTTTTTTGCATGTAAAATTAATAAAGCCCAAAGTACACACCACTCTCTTCCACAGAAAACACTTTTCTCAGCTGCCTGAAACAGCTCAATTGTTTTCAGTCACGACGCGAGAAATCCAGATGGAGGGCAGTAAGTGAAGAGCAGAATGGAGGTGAGGAACCTGTACTGTACTACTTTAGACAATATCACAAGAGAACAGTACACACAGAAAACCATAGCATATGTTGGAGGTGATGTTTACGTTATGAAGAGTGATATTTAACTGA
This sequence comes from Semaprochilodus insignis, assembly GCA_034552555.1. NCBI lineage: Eukaryota > Metazoa > Chordata > Actinopteri > Characiformes > Prochilodontidae > Semaprochilodus > Semaprochilodus insignis. The sequence continues at coordinate 26,570,817 of CM067489.1, forward strand.
ACTAAAAGATTAGCTGGTGTTGAGGCAGCAGATATGAGATTTATACCTTCTCCTCCAGAAAACAAACAAAAGCATACAAAAGTACTGAGACACCCAGCTTTTTGTTAGTGGTTAGGTTGATCTTGATACCAAGGTGCTCCACACTGACTGCCATGTGGTTTTCTTTTAAGCAACCAACATTCAGTCCTGCTGTACCTCTTAACATTAACATTATGGCTGTTTACATAATACAGTGTCAGGTTTTAAATCTATCAACAGTCAACTCCTTCAGATCAACTATGTTAAATACAACATTCAACACTCTGTCCTCACAACCCCATGAGGCTGAATCAGCTTTTCATTTGCCAGTTTTCTTGTTCCACCTTAAACAGTGTGGCCGGTATGTTATTCCGGTGCCTGTTACACTATTTAAGGTGGAACAGGAAAACTGGAATAAGCTGAGTTTAGCCTTGTGCGGTTGTGAGGAACAAATGTTGTATTTTACACAGTGGATCAGAATGTAAGCTGGGTTCTGTAACAAAAGAAAAGTGAAGGACAAAAATACAAAACCACAAAACTCACACAAAAACACAAACGGGGTAAAATTGTCAATTCTGTAAATTCACATGATAAGGCTGAGGGATGCAGTTCTGAGTTACGAAATACTGCAGGTCAAATAAAAAACTACATGCTAGTTTTAGGCTTGTGCTAGTTCAGGCTTTGGGTATCATCATCAATTCACTATCAAAGTATAATAATACTAGGCCATATGTCTATTTTCTCCTCACCACCTGTGCTGAAAACCAATTAAGACTGGTTAATAGGACTGAAGGTGAGGATTCATTAAGCTAGTGAGGTTGGGAGTTTTGATGGGAAGTCTCTATACTTTGTATTGGCCTGATGGAGTCATCCTGAAGCCTGGCATGATGATTGATATCAAAGTGCATCCTGCTGTTCTAGTGGGATTCTCTGTGATTCTCAGTGCGGATTTAGCTCTGCAATGGCTTTTCTTATTTTGAAATACTGAAAGGGAATAGGTAATGGTGCTGGAGGAGAAACAGCATAATTTAGAGGGTTCCCCCTGTAACTCCCCAGTGCGTAGGTGTAAGGTTTCTGAGAACGTGTGCCCGTGTATACATGCTTGTGTATGTGTGTAACAGGCAGTTCTTTGCGGTTGCGGTGCTGTGGTTGTATCGAGTCCTTAACAAAGAGCAGCTGTGGGGAGTTCTAATCCCACAGCATTCAGCTCCTCGCAAAAAAAAAATTAATTACAAATTAAAATGGCTTAATGCTTACTTGAACCCTGGGAGAAAAGAAAATGTCAGCAAACGATGTTTGTTTAGGGGATAAGGAGAGTGTGAGAGATTAGAATAAAATGTAGCTGATAGGGCATTTAAGGACTTAACACATGTGGAGCATTAAAAGACTGGAGGGGAGCTTTTGATGCAGACAAAATAAATCAACACACTGTCTAAAGATGATACACAACCGCAGAGAGGAATAAAGCAGTCATACTGAATGATGGAGGATAGAAACACTTCACTGTGGACTTCAGAATACATCAATACACACTTCACAAACTGGATATGAAAAAGAGAGGAGGGAGAGAGAGAGAGAGATGGATAGAGAGAGAGAGAGAGAGAGGGAGAGAGAGAATATGCAAGCAAGATGAAAGAAGGACAGAAACAGAAAGAAGGGGAGGGGACAGAGAAAAAACAAATAAGCGAGAGATTAAATAAGGATAGACAGAGAGAATAGGCGAAAGAGGGACAGGAGAGAGAAAAGAAATAAAAGACAAAAGAAAGATGACAAAGAGAGATGAAAAAAGACAGAGAAAGCATGCAAAGAAAGGCACAGTGAGAGAGAAGGAGAAGAAAGAAAAGGAGTAAGAAAGGAAAAATCAGAAAAAGAGATGGAAAAAGCAATAAAAAGAAAAATAAGATCATATAGGATGAAAGAGAGAAAGAGAAAAGAAAGAATTAAATAGAGAAAGACAGAAAGAGGAAAAGATAGTGAGTGTGAGTATATGTGAGAGAAAGAGAGAGAGGAGAGAGAGAGAGAGAGAGAGAGAGAG
>CM067489.1:26573257-26593111 GCA_034552555.1 Semaprochilodus insignis
AGAGAGAGAGAGAGAGAGAGAGAGAGAGAGAGAGAGAGAGAGAGAGAGAGAGAGAGTGTATGTGAGTGTAGAACCAGTCCCCTGCAGTGCGAGTCTGGCTAGTGAAGCATGACATCATATTATTGCGCCTTACTGGACCAAACCACCGCTATGAAAGCAGAACTCGCCATGACACCACCTGACAGCTGTCTGCACCTGGACTCCTCATCATATTTTAGTCTCCACAGAAGCACGCACATCTGCACACACCCACACCAACACACACACAAACAGAGGGAGAGGAACTGTCTACTGTGGCTACTGGACTTACTGACCATTACTGACACTTTCGGTCATTCACAGCAACATGGCATGAGCAAATAAATAAAACATAGGAAAGTCAACACATGCCAAAGTCAGCCGTGCACAAGTGTCTGCAAACGGTCACAGCAAAGTATACACCAGTGTTATACCCGGACAAAGTGGGCGATATGACGATCAATCATTACCACAATAAGCTTTTCTGAGAACGCTCTAGATATGATCAGTACTTAAAGAGCAGCATCCTGTCAAATCCAGACCATACCGGCAACCCAATACAGCTTAACAGGCCCTGCTTGTCTGGACATACTGATGAGCAGCACGTATAATGCTGGATTAAAAACACAGTGTAAAACGTGGCATTACTGTTTTGCTGGCACACTGTCTCACGGTTAGAGAACCCACTGTTGTGGAAAGCATCCTGATATATTTTTGCCATATTGTCAACTCCTAACCAGAATCGTAAGTGGAACATTGTGAACTGTGAGAAAGCAAGCTCTAATGACATACCATTCCTTATAATTTGGTTTCTGGAGGATGATTGTGCTTGCAAAGGGAGCGGTCAGCTCTTAATTTAGATTCCCAGCTCAAAAAGCTTTAAGGAAAAAAAAAGCTGGGCTGAAGCTATCAGCAGCATCCTGCTAACCAATAATCACAGTGCACTGAAGCTAATTGCAAACCACCACAACTAACTACAGAGCAATGAGGTTAGGAGCACTACAGCACTCTTGGGGATAGCTACGGAACAGAGGCGCTAAAAGCTAATAATAGCTAATGCAGCATGAACAAGCATACACGGTTAGACCACCACACCACTCCGATTAGCTAGCGTTCAGAATCCCAGGCATATTCTAACTTCTGACTGTCCACTCTCCTCTCATTCATCTTCACTCGGCTCGGCTTAAGGGCTAGGTGGAGATAATCAGGCAGACCGGACCTCAGTGTTTGCTAATCAAGCGGATAGCATACCATGCAATTGTCTACAACCCAACCACAGATGGTACGTTTGCACTAGGTACTCTCTCTCACTCAGCTTCTAATCACGGCTACAGTGTGACCTTATAGTCATCGTTTCCTTAATCTGGTAAATCCCTCCTCAAGCTGGTTATCCTCAAGCAAAATGTAATACATTTCAGGACAGTTTTAACGCCAGATCAAGACCTAATTCCAAGGTCATTGAGACATTCAGGAGGTCCAAGAGGTTAAATGAGGGATTTTTGTATCACCCATGTTTATATCACACCTTGGGTAGAGTGATTATGGAGAACAATGAAAAGACAGGGTAAAATGTACAGCTCAACAAATCAGCAAAACACCTCAAGTTTAACCTGGGCTACAAAGCTACTTGTATTTGCACGAGGACACTGGTCAGTAGGCTGCTAAGGTTGACAACAAAACGACTTGTGACAACTTGGTGACCAGTAGTGACCAGCGACAACTTGACGCTGACCACGGTGCCTCCGCACACAGACTCGTTAGTTGTCTCCACCGAGACAAAAGCGGGACTCATCTGAAGATGATCAACTGCCATTCTGGGTCGCTCCAAGACAGTCTGGTACGACACCATTGCAGTCTTTGACGATGCTGACGTGATGTTAAAGGCAGTCATTGTAACGGTCTGTGCATGTAGTTCTGTGTTGTGCAGCCGTCTGCCAATGGTGCTGGCACTAACGGGATGACTCATGGAGGACATCGCTGTTCGCTAAATGTCTGCAATCGTGTCTGTGGGGTCAATCAGGTACAGCGATAAGGCCCGTCCTCACTTACGTTACATGCGTGGCCGAGCGTGAAACTTAAATCAAACGCATGTCTCAAAATGTCAAACCTACCCACCAAGTTTCATTCCTGCCAGTTGATTTATTCTGGGTGCAGCTATTTGTGGAACTATTCTTTTGATGATGAGCGTATATTTTGACTTGCCATTTTAAGTAAGCAAACAAACAGGGATGCAATTCACAGTTTATTGAAACAAACCAATAATAAGCCCTTGGTGAGCCAAATTCCGTTCTGAATGTAAGTACATGCTCGCTTAGAAACCATCACAGTGCATCCAACCATAGCAGCAGCATCATTTATATACAGTGATAGAAAACACTGGAGCATTGAGGAAGCTCCAATTCCACATACTGACTTTATTCAGTGTGGACACGTCCAAACTAGTGTAGGCAGATTTTAATGAAGGAACTTCAACAATGTTTCTGAATGTACCACCAATGAGATGTAAAGTAATATAGGGTTAAACAGAATGTTACACCGGACACCACAGTGAGTCTCCTATTTCAGAGACCACACGTTTCACTATCATCTCTATGTAACCCAGCAATAGCGGATGGTCTGTCATGAAAAGCAAAAATCAATAGGTTAGGAATACAGTATGGCCTTCTCTGCTGCTCTAAGTATCGCATAGAGTCATGGGGAAAGAAGCCACAATGCAAACGTCCATGAAACCAGACATCACAAATGCAATATCTGATCAGAGATCTACAGCTCCGTTTGAAAGCAGAGCCTCATGAATTATTTAGATGATGTAGACAATACGGACTGAGGTCTATTTCAGTAATCTGATGGAGGTGGTGGAGATCACGGTGAACAAGAAATGAAAGTGTGTAGGAATGTTCACTTTAAAGATCATCTCCAGAGTGTTGATTTCATTACTTTGAGTGTCAGGAAATGTACCCTATTCTCAGTTCTTAGTAAGCAATCTCAAACATGCCTTTCCTGACTTTGCTCACTCTCACTATCTCATATCTTACTGTTAGTGTCACAGCCCAAACAATCAGAGGAGAGACAGAGATAGGGGTTTCATTCATGCACTGGAAGTGAGAGACAGTGGGGTGGACGTAGCACTCAAAAGTTTGTAGGACTGTTTGGTGAGCACTGGGGTTTATACATAAATACCCACCTCACAACTGCAGCAGAAACTCTCTCTCTCCTTCTCACATTAGGCCATTTACTGCGTACCATAACAACAACGTTTTATTACAATGTCAGGCTAGAACAGGACGTGTACAGATTAGCAAAGAGAGAGTTATTAACGTGATGAGTCTGTGGGAGACTTAAGCCTGGAGGATGTAAACATCACCGCTGATGTAAGCCAGCTTAGCCAATTATTCTATCTGACGCTGACTAATCTATATTTGTGTCTTTGAATTATTCTTTCAGTCTTTTTGCCACTTCCCTCTCCAGCTCTTTCCTTCTCTCCTGTTGTCAGTGGCAGCGGAGTGGTATTGATCACAGGTCCAGCCTACGCGCTCTCTCTCTCTCCCCTACTTATACACACACACACACACGTACACACACACACCCACACACACACACACAGACTCTCTCTCTTATTCTCCCATCGCAGTCCTTTAGGTTAATGAGCAGATAGACTGATGAGCTGCAGACGGAGTGAGGGGGAGAAAGGGGTGGGAGGAGGACTGAGTGGAGGGGTGTAGACAGTGGGCTGTCTGTCAGTTATCCAGCCTCGGGACTGGCCAGCATTGATCTGACTGTGCTGTAATGGATGGCTCCTCAGTGACACAGTCACAGCACTGGGCCGGTGTGGAACATGGCCCTCAGCTAACAGTGACTCGCGCCTGCTGGTAAAGCAAACACTTCATCTGATGACTGATGTTCTGCCATTATTTGCTTATAGCCTGAAACAATATTATACTGAGCAGGATATATTAGCAATCCGTTCTAAGCTTTAGATAAAATTGGAACGCCTGTTGAAGTCCTATCTGGTGTCCCATTACTGCAGGGAAGGATTTTCCTGAACATTTTTAGCACGATAAAAAAAAATGGTTCTTTAGCAAAAGCAGTAGTTTTATACAGAAATGGTTCACTGTAGGGTTAAATATGCTTCTTGATGATGGAAAGCCTGTTGTTCAAAGTAAGGTTAATAACAGTTACAGTCCAGCACCTTGCATTTACGCTGCAAATGCTCAATATTAACTTTAAGGTGTAAATGATTTAACAATAATTTAATAACAATTGTTAAACTATGTTAAAATCATTTATAAACCTTTGGGTAAGCTTATTGTAAATTGTTAACCATATACAGTATTTGTAGGACAGTTTCCATTTGTGAAAGAGGAGGTAACAATGCCCGTTACCCCGGTGTGACAAAGTCAGAATTCAATTTCCAGCAACAGGAGGCAGCGTGAATAAAGAAGGTGGAGTCGGTGACACAACAACGTTGAGCAAAGTTACAGCAAAACAGGAGGGAAATGATATGGCAGCTACCAATGGGACATGAGCACGTTTATCTCCGCCACTGTGAAACGGTATACGCCTTTATTTGGTTCCTAGATATTTGTTACTTCTAGACATGGAGGAATGGCTTTCAGCATCGATCGCTAAGCAGTAACACTGTTTTCTCCACACACTGACTGCACAGACAGTGATGCACTACGCTGGGATTAACATTTATAGACAAGCTATTCCTCTCCAGGATTTTTATTTTTAGCGGGAACACATCTGATCTGTGCTTGGTGTCAGTGGAACCTTGGCAACCAACAGTCAGCTTGAGCTCAGGAATACCGACAGGCGATAAGCGACCAGCGATTTGAGCAACTCGAGGTGAAAAGTCGCTCATGGTGTGAACGCATGGTTGGGCCTTTTCACACCCAGAGTCCCAGATTGAACAAAACCAAAATAAAACACAAAAAGCACTTGAAAAACTGATATCATCTTTCACATCAGAGCTCATGGCTGTTCCTGCTGTCTGTTCTCTCATTCCCTCATTTAATGCCCTGAAATGCCTCCACAAAGCCTCCCCAACACCTCATATCAGTCAGGCCTTACTGTGTATTACAGCATTTTTAAAAATCTGGACATTTAATGCTTTATCACTTATTGAAATTTGACAGTTCAACTCACAAAAACAGCATCAAGCTATTTCAACTGGATCAAATCCATCTGTCCTTTAATGATGGTGTCAGAGAAGTGGACCACAAGGGCCTTTTTGCAGCAAGAAAGATTCTGTGGCTTCAGTGCTGCAGTACTGTTGTCATTTTGTAGGATAAAGGAAGTTGTGAAATGTTGTGGAAATGTTTCTAAATTAGGTCACTGGTGACAGCTATGATGCTCCTTGCTCTGTGCCCTCTATGTTGCTATGACTGACTCCGCAAATATAGTCCAATGGTTAAATGCAGGTTTGAACAAGAGGCAAATTCCACAGAGGCAAGTCTTGATAACACCTGAGCGATATCAGTAATTCAGCTTACTACGCTGGGGAGAGCTTGCAGGAGAACTATAAATAAAGAGCAGCAAACTAACAAAACCAGCCGGGAAAGCTACAGTTCCCATCACAACAAAGATGTAACACAACGGTATGAGAAAGGCTACAATAGTGGAGAGATGGAGCTATTGATTGTGTATATGAAATTATATATTGACCGGAACATGCAGCCACTGTTTCTCACGCTGGACTAGGAAATTATGTTCAACCTATAGAAATCACAAGACATTCACATGATAAAGTGAATTAGTGTGAATCTCCAAAATGAAAAACTTTACAGGAGAAAGAAAAAACATACTTTCCTTTTAATGTAAGTCAATGAAACTCGATTTTCTCCAAGTAATTTTGGACCATTTCTTTTGGTCCATTCATCATACGACTGACACCCAATGTGAAGAGCAATAGGTACTTTCAAATCGTGTCAAAAACTGAAAAGCGATATAAAAAAGCATTCTAATTAAGAGAACTGTGCTTCACTCCAAAATGAGTACTCAACAGAAATACGTTCTTATGATCTCTTACGTCTAACTGCCCCCTCACCTCTCCCTACTGCAGGCATTCTTAGACAGGCTGCTTGCTTACTCTCAAGTCACCAGGCCGTTCGGTGTGCCGTGTGAGGAAACTGAATTCGGCAGGTCTCAGTATGCACATCCGGCCTAGCGAAACACACTTATGAATTCAAAACAGCCTGGAGTCATGCTCCATATTTCATTCACGTTGAATATTTAAAAAGATCAGCCCACTCAAAACCCTACAAACCTTTCTTACTGATGCCCCTCTGTCCTAAAAATAAAATCTCATGCCATATTGCATTACATCCGGCTGCGTCAGGCGCACCAGCTCCCTTTCACAAGGAGACGGGCCCTTTCTGGTAAACAGGCTGTCCGTGTCAACAAAGCGTATGCTCGTCTCCACAATTTTGCTCCATTTCCCTTAGCTCCACCCCGATCTCAGGGGCTGGGACAGAACAGATCTGAGAGCAGCTCTTCAGCAAACATGCTTAGACATCAGTTACACAGACACCAGGATAGCAGCTTTATGTTCAGAAGCTCTATTGCTTCACTGTGTTTATCTGCCAGTATTTTCATGTTTTCCTCTGGTTTTATAACTCTCTGTAATCTTTTAACATGCCATTGGTGTTGTTTAGGGTGGGATTCCAACACAGTAGTTTGAATTTTCAGTAACAGTTTATATTTAGTACTGACTAACTAACACAAAGTTATGCATCAGTTAACATGAAGTAACACATTAACAATGGTTAACTAATGTTAAGTAAACATATAACAGATTAGTTATTACTTCATGTTAACTAATTCATTAGTTCATGTTAGTTGGTAAATACTTAATGTAAAGTGTAATCAAATTATCCTCTTGTTCGAAATACCTTGGAAAACATACACATGCATCCATCGTAACAAGTCAGGTCAATTAAGAAAGGGTCTTGCCGATAAGGGACAGGGTCTGAAGTTGTGCTAGAACAGTGCCAGCATTCTGTTACTTATTCGCACTTTCAGATTGTTTTCTTTCAGCTTGCTTGGGGTGGGTATCTAACCCAAAGTACTTTGAATTATCTTATTGTTCTAAAAGTCTTGGCATGCGTACACATGCATAACAATTCCACCACAACAACACAGGCTCATCAAGACAGGCTCTTGCTGAGTTGATTTTTGAAGCCAGTGCCGTTTGCCAGCTGGCAGGTAGAACCGGGCATGGGACAGAAACCTTTCCAGTGCTAAGCATAAGCTTTCATATAAAGAGTGCTCTGCTATAGCATGGCTGCATGACAGCTATGAGACAGAGGCAGAATGACCACTGTTTCGAAAATGAGCACCTATCACAGAGGTGTGAAGAGACAGCGGTGGAGTCCTACTCTCCCTTTAACCATAGGCGGGCAAGCGAAAAAAGCCTTTTGTGCGATCCAATCTATTATCCAGAGACTGACATTTGCACAATACAAATGCTCGGTTTTCCCACTTGACCTACGAGTTAACCCTCTGGCTGCTCACTGTGTGACAAGGCGCTTCACGCTCCTGCTCTATTCTGGCCTGCTCCTGCCAAGCCTTTTGTGCTACTAATAAAAATAATAACAGTAATGTTAACCTACAGCATACATTTAATCAAATCTGCAGGGCCTAATCCCGCTCGGGTCAACAGAGCCCGAGCAGAAACAAATGAATCTTGATTTGGACTGCGAGAAACTGGGGGTTGAAGGTTACATGTTTTTAATTAAACTTAGGCCAGTGGCATCAAAAGAGAGAGAGAAGGCGAATTGTTTTAGCTCATAATCTCTAATGGGACTCGTGGCGTAGGCGATAAGAGCAGATGCTTCGTGCCTTTCTGCCACGGCCTACCTCCCTCTGATGTTATTCTGCAGTAAAGCGAAACTCACTGCCTTTCTGCATATACATATTTACCCTTTTAATGAGACAACTCTCCAGATAGTGCTACCCATGCATGGATGCATGAATAACTGAAAAGTCACTTGGACTTATTAAATTACATTAAGCTGAGTGGGCTTACAGATAAAAAGTGAACACATAAGGTATGATATGAATATTTGAGGCCATAAAAACGTGGTGGTGGCGGGTACATGCCTTTCAAGGGATCTTACTGCATAAAACAAATTAAAGTGTTTCCGTGGCTTCTTATAGACAGTCAGCCCCTACAGTAGCCAAAATCACATCTTCATGTGCAGCTTAAAGGATGGATACTGCTAACGGTGCTCATAACAAAAGAAGACCATCAAGCTAATAGGTGAGTTCTAGCCTTCATTGATTGTTAGCAACAGTAGCACATACAGTTCAGCAATTCCGTTATTAAAAAGGAGCTTGACATTTGAACCACAGGGAAAAATTACAGCAGAGTCATGCGTCACATTCTAAGATAGATTTGAAATGTTGCTGCTCTCACATTTCCGTCTCTCTGTGTTACAGCGCTGAAGACTATAGCCTGTCACTGTGTCAGACAACAGCCCAGCTGTCCGCAGGCCTGGTGGGCAAAACTAATGGTTAATTTAGCTCCCTGAACACTGTTGCTGCCACTGCGTTGCAATTAGACTCAATGTTAGACTTCATTGAAGGTCACGGATGCTCTGATAAGAGTAAAAAGGACACAAATTAACCGTCAGTTTGCTGTCCGGAGAGACATGTGCGCCAGTGTGTGCGTATGTGTGCGCGCAGACCGCTCCCCCCGCTGCTGAAAGAGCAATTAAAAAGACATGGACCACTACGCCCATGTCCTTCCAAAGTACACAGCACCCCTCCTCCGCACCCCACTCCTTTAAGTGTAACGCACACACACTCGCAAAGAGTGAAAGAGGCACAAACACATGCTGTATGCAGAATACATTGTTACACACTGACTGCATGCAGAACACTCTAAAACACTCTGTTTAACTTCTCTCTGCAGACCCCGTAGTGGTGGAAGGGAAATCGTCTAACGTTGTCATAATATAATAATACAGTTTTCCCTGTAACTCTTAACAGATTAACTGGGATGCTGTTTGATTTCTGTGTGTAAATTGTGGTAATTCTTTGTTAAGCTGCTAGTGAGCAATGAGTGCTGAGTAGGAGCAGAAACCCCCTGCAGCAATTCACTCAGAGTCGGGAAAAACTAGACTGTGGCAATCAATAGTGTTGCGACTGCAACAGCAGAAGTAAAGCATTTAAACACAGTAAAAGATTTGCGCATTAGGGAGCCAGGAGTGGACAGCTTCATCACGCATAGCGAACCACAAAAGAGTTTGCTGGAGACTTCCGTTGTCCCTCTGCCAAGTATAGCTAACAACTGTGCTACAACTGGAAGCTGAGGAGTCGTTGTCCCCTAGGTTTTTTTCTATGCACTGGACAATGTAGCAACATGTTAGCTTGTCAGATAAATAAGCTCACTAGACTAAAAATTAGTCACCTGTAACTGAAACATACATAATAGTGTGCAACACATCCATGAGAGCATGAATAACAATTGAAATTTGATTGGGCATGGACTGGATGAAGTTTCTGGATGTAGGTGACATCAACGTTCAGACTGTCTTGCATTAAAGATTTGCACAGTTGGGTGATTTGGTGGATGCCTTCCCTGGCACAATTCTGAGGAGAGCTTCCTGTAGACTGGGATTTTCAGCTACTTCCTTCACACTATGGCCCAAATACAATCACTCCTTCTAGCCAATCATTACCATCTGCTTTGGACCCATTTTCCACACACTGAGCGAGACATTCACTGCACTGTACCACCTCTTCCCAATGAATAAATCCCGACCATAACCACCTAATTTTTTTAATTTTAAACTAATTTTTTGTCCATCAAGCTTATTTTTCCACGGTTTCTGGATCTAGTAAACATCAGCTAAAGTAGTTAGCCTAGTTCATTTAGTACATTTGCCTCCTTAGCCTCATACTTAAGACTAAAAGGCACTTGTCTTTTGGAGTGGGAAAGCATAACAAATACACTCACAAACACAACCAAAAAAGAACATTTTACATCTAAAACATACAAGTGACATTTCATTGAACTGAGCTCTCTGTTTTTCCTCAGTGCGAAAGTCCAAACAGTGATTTCAGTATCCAAGTAGAGGCACCCTGAATGGTTAGCCAAGTGTGAGCAGTTTTGTGCATCAACAATTTCCATCATTGTTATTCATGAAAAAATGCATAGCTCAGCAACTGAGCTACCACCAAAACAGACAGACATAGCATTTTATGGCTACTGTAAAAAGGTTAAATCAGAGACTGCACAGACAAAACATGTACAGATAACAGATGCAGAAGAACGGAAGCATGTGAAAGCCACCAAGCACATATGGATTTATCACAGCAGCACGCCAAGTGTGAAATTATGTTGAAGATTAAGTGGTAGGCAGGGCCATAGACCCCTTTTCAAACATAAAAAATAAAATAAAGCACAAGTCATTAGCTGTGCACTGCAAGCCAGTGACCTTGAAATCATCCCAATGCTCTTCCATATGAATTTCAATTATAAACTGTACAACAATCGCTACCTTTATTATCTCTCTTTATCAAATACTTCCAACACTGACGCAGGCCTACAAAGGTGACGCCTCATGATACCACCGCAACACAGATATTCACAAATCAGCCTGCAAAGAATGAAATGTAAAAAGCAACACTTAAAAAGCTAATAACACTGTAGCAGCAGAGCAGTCAAAAGGCTAATAACATGGTAGAAACCGAGCAGCTCATATGTACCACAGCACTAGACATAATAACAACAGGACATTGTTCTGTATTCCATATCAGGAACAGGCTAGAGATTAGATTGAAATTATTGATTTAAATCAATTGAGGGAGTGAACACTTCCTCTGACCTCCAGTAACAGGGAAAGAGGTGTAATTGAATTGTATCGGTCGCACTGGAGGAGGGGGGTTGACGACTCCCCTGGTGGCCCTGTAGGACTATTCACTTCACACAACTCAATCGAAAGACAACAACACTCTGGGTTGTAGGAAATTGGGAGAGCATGTGTGCATGAGCAAGTCTATATGGGACAACTTTCACACTCTGTGGCTAAATTTGGACACTATGCACTGTATGCTATGTTCTCATACGATACACTACGGACGTCTAGAGCTTGGATTACTGCAGAGAAGCACTGTCTCAAATTAAACAATAACAATAACATACAATTTTGTAAAAGTTGATGGCTCATCAACAAAAACAAAAATTTAGTAAATTTTGCATATTTTCATTCAAATCTAATTCATAAACCTTTACACAAATCCAAAAACATCCAAAACAGAAAGAAACAGCCTGTTATCGCTAATGTGAACAGGGGACAACCAGAGCTGGCAGTTTGTAGACTAAATGAATGGACTGATATTAAACCCACTGGCCGGTGGGTAGTCCTGACACATGCAGGGAGGTGCAAGCACTTCAGATCACGATCACATCATAAAACGGAAACACAGTGCAGTCAAATTAGCAACACATTGGCCGATTCTTATCTTGCCTGCTTCTGGTCGCGCATCCCTAGTTTTAGATGACCTAATGAGCTACTGCAGTGCTTTTCAATGCTAGTCCTGCTCTGCACACTTTCATGTTTACATTGCTCAACTGTTTCATTTCATCAGCTCATTATAAAGCGCTTCACCAGTCAAGTCAGGTGCGCTGTAGTGGGGAAAACATGAAACCGGGCAGGGCAGTGGGGAGCTGGAAAACCCTTGGGTTACAGGAAACAGGTCGATGTAGTCTGATATAAGGACTACGCAACTATAACATAGAGGCAGTAACCTCAGACCATGATTCACATCCTACTGGGTTCTGTTACATGGAATCAAATAATGAGATTCAACATGTACCTTTGCAACTGCCTAACAAAGACACATCTCACATCGTTTCCGCCCCACACACAAACAGACACAAAAACACCGGTTCAGAGAACAGTTTGTGTGCGCAGCGACCCTAATTTGTTGCACATCAACATGGCTCCCCTCTCTTCTCTTTTTGTTTTAATCTAGGAGCCGGAGAGACAAAAGCGCGAGGCAGCCGTCACAGCGTGCTCTAAGACTCCCCGCGGCGCTCTACCTGCAATTACCTTCCCGGTCCACGCCGAATACAGAGAGAGAAGAAACAAAACCGAAGACAAACAAGTAAATAAAGCCAGCAATCTGCGGGAAGAACAATGCAGCAGACTAGTTGATTCCCCTCCCCTCCGCTTTGTCTGTGCGGAGCAGCAGTACTAGTGTGGAGTGTGCTGCGGGCTTTGATCAGCACTGATATGAAGCGTGTGGTGAGCAGCGAGTTTACACTGCAGCTGACGCCAAAACATCAACAGCCCGTTAGGTACTCTTCTTTAGTCACCCATCTCCACAGAAAAAGACCCTTAAAAGCAGCACTGAATTAAAGAATAGCAGAAAAGGAGGGGGAGGAGATGCAGAGAGGCAATTAATCTGTATGTGCATGGAGGTCAATTGGCTTCAGTCCTTCATCAAGAGATGAGGAGATAGCATGAGATTCCCATCAAGCTTGCAGCTCCTCATGGAAGGGATCAGGGTCCCAATCAGCCTGGTTATTATCCTCATAATTAAGTTTGCGCGGTCATTAGAAGGGGTTTAGGAGAATGGCAGTGATGTCAAATTCAAATCCTATCCGAGGTAGATTATAGCTAGAAACCCACATCCACTCTTAAAATCCAAAGAGGGGAGAGAGAGAGTAAAAGAGACGGAGGGAGAATCTCAGTCCACTTCAGTGCTGCACACACAGATAACACAAACACTGGACTGGCGTCTACTTATGTCAGTGCATTTTAAACCCTTAAACTACCAGGCGTATTATATCCTAAAGCTTATTATTCACTGAACATGGACTACAGTGCAAACTATTATTCTTAGGCTTGAAAAGAGTGTAATAAATGTCTGAACAGGTCTTGACCACTGGGAGCCCTTAAACTGCAAGGGCCTGTGTGTGGGCCCATACTTTAATTCCTAACTCATAATTACATAATATGGAGACTGATATACACTTATTGACCACTTCATTATAAACACCTTCCTGTCCATTTGATCAGCTCCACTTGTAAATCATGGTTCTACAATTACAGACTGTAGTCCACCTGTTTCTCTGTATACTTTTTTAGACCTCTTTCAAACTGTTCTTCAAAGGTCAGGAACCCCACAGAGCAGGGATTATGTGACTGATGGATCATTCTCAGCACTGCAGTGACACTGACGTGTTGGTGGTGTGTTAGTGTGTGTTGTGCTGGTGTGAGTGGATCAAACACAGCAGTGCTGCTTGAGTGTTTAAACACTGTGTCCACTCACTGTCCACTCTATTAGACACTCCTACCTTGGTGGTCCAACTTGTAGATGTAAAGTGAGATCTGCTGCTGCACAGTTTGTGTTGGTCATCCTCTAGTCCTTCATCAGGGGTCACAGGTTGCTGCCCACATGACACCGTTCGGCTGGATTGTTTTGGTTGGTGGACGATTCTCAGTCCAGCAGTGACACTGAGGCTTTTAAACACTCCAGCAGCACTGCTGTGTCTGATCCACTTACACCAGCATTACTACACCACCACTATGACGTCAGTGTCGCTGCAGTGCTGAGGATGATCCACTACCCAATTAATACTTGCTCTGTGGTGGTCCTGACCATTGATGAACAGGGTAAAAGGGGGATAACAGATAGACTACAGTCTGTAATTGCAGAACTACTTGTTTCTACATGAGAGTAGAAACAAGGTGTTGTTCCTATTAAAGTGAATGAGTGTATATTATTAATAAGCAGTTTGAGGGGTTGAGCTGGTTTTTGTTCTGTGAGAAGGGTCATGAAAAGTATCCACTGTTACAGAAGAATCCTTCGGAGAGTCAAATGAGCAAAACAAAGAATGAAAGGGAATGAATAAGAATGAATGCAATGAGAAGAGTGAGTGAGAACAGCAGACACTCATCTAACACTACTTCACTCGTGTCATTCGGTATCTGCCCATTATATACATATAGACACAAACTGCACCCTTAGCAGGTCTGATTACAGTTATGATGTGATCTATGTCCATTTTTGCTATGTCCCACTTACAGCCTTAAGAGTGTGCTATATAGGACCTGCTGGAGGTTGCAAAGCCCAGCATGACCAAATCTATCAAGGCTGACCTGGTTTGGCACAGCACCCAGCAACAGATGTTTTTGCAGCCAGCTGCACCCGGCACCTCTAAATTCAACGCAGCAGGCTGAACTCTGCACAGCAACAGGTTTCAGTGAGATTCCAGCGCTAAACGACAGGGAATCTGGGTTAAGGCTTTCATCTGATCCTATCTTCCACATGCCTTCTTCTCTCCCCACTGCGCGTGTGCCCGCTA
The DNA here is from genome assembly GCA_034552555.1 of Semaprochilodus insignis. NCBI lineage: Eukaryota > Metazoa > Chordata > Actinopteri > Characiformes > Prochilodontidae > Semaprochilodus > Semaprochilodus insignis. Next base: position 26,587,599 of record CM067489.1, read on the forward strand.
AACTCCACATCAGCGCAGTTTGACGCGGTAGCAGCGTGGCTGCTCAATAACAATCTGTGACAGGACTCCTCATGAGGCCCAGCATTTTGATTTGGATTTCTCTCTGTCTGTTACATATGAACCCAGTGAGAGAGAGAGAGACAGAGAGAGACAGAGATAGAGAAAGAGACAGAGAGAAAGACAGAGAGAGAGACAGAGAGAGACAGCTCCTGCGGGTATGTGATGGTACAGTTTTATCCTCTGTTCTGGGCAGACTGTATTAAAAGTGAACTGAGCACAGGCTGCTCTGAGGTTCTGAACTGATGGCGAAGGAGATCCTGGGGGGCTGGAGTAAATGCAGTGGGGGTCGCTGCTGTGTCAGTTCTGGGACAGTGGATAATGCTGGGATGAGTTTTTGATTTCTCTCATGCAGGGCTGTTAGAAGTACGCAGTGTCTGCATCATTTCAGAAGGACAGCATTTCTAAAGTGACACCTCAAAAACTGCCTCGGGGCGGCTTTTGCACATTTTGGACTTTAGCAAACAGAAACCTCGAGGAGTATTTGATCAAAAAGCTACGTTATCTGACTCTGGCTAACATCGCAGTGGCCAATCATCAGCTGCTATTATCCTGATTAGCCACTTGCCAGACTGAGCAAACTGGTGGAGGGCACACCTGTGAACGCCGCTCCTGCAGGACTCTCGTGCTATGCTAACAATTCTGCCAGGAAAACAACAGAGTCATTCCAAACAAGTGCTGCAGCAGGTTGTCTGATAAAGACATCCATCGCCCTGCCCTTCTCTATCCTTCTCTTCCAAAATAGCAGTGGTTACCATTTTTGCTTCTGGAGTGATTATGTCCTACAGGTCTTACAGTTTATCCTGGTCTAATAACTCAGAAAATACCTGTACTTAAACACCAAGCTAGAAAACATTGTCTTTAATAATAATAATAATAATAATACTTTGCAATAGTCAGATACCAACCTTCATGTTTTTCACATCAAGTTATTCCTTTTCAGGAGAGATTCCTGAGGTGATTAGATAATCCAAGATAAAGATAAAGAAGGAGAAACTCACAGCAAAATAGGTTGAAGAAAAACATGTTTCCAAAACTGGAGTTTAAAAAAGGATTAAAAGATGAAGGAAGGAAGGAAATAGGGAATCCTAACAAGACCTGGTAGACCACCTGTCCGTCAGTATCTGATAAACAACTTATAAAAAGCTTTCATCATTGAGAGATTGGAGAAAATCAAGCACCACACTTGCTTCAGATCCTTCCACTCTGAGAGCCTGATAAGCGCTAAGAGTCTGAACAGGATGTGTAGCTGTCAGGAAGCCGTTACTGAGAGAGGACAAAAAAAGAAGAACATTTGCAAATCAAGCAAAGAATCTGCTTGTGTTCTCAGAACAATGGACTGACCACCCCAAAGTCCAGACCTCAACATCACTGAAGGTGTTCAAGATCGCTTGGATCTGGGGAAACAGAAAATGCAGCTGACTTTTGAAGGTGCTGAAACACATCTCTGCAGAATGAAGCTATAATAAAGTGAATAGCAGTGACAGCATCGTGACGCAGGTATGCCAAAAACTATTGTCAATAGACAACCATAGTACATCATTTATCATCTATAAATGTCTTGTTGTTTCAGAAAAAACTGAAATACTATGAAAAAAGGTTTCAGAATACATTTTGATGTTGAGCTCTTAAAGTTTATATATGTAGTGTAGAAGTTAAAACAACCAATATCAGCATGATGTATGACTCAAAGCTTCTGAAAAGCAGCATATGGCTCCAGTTAAGAGCAAGCAGACAGCACGAAACTGGAGTCTGCAAAACGTCAGAGTTCAAACAGCTGAGAGTGAGAGAGAATATGAGAGAATACGAGAGAGAGAGAGAGAGAGAGAGAGAGAGAGAGAGAGAGAGTGAGAGAGTGAGAGAGCTGTGCTAATGCAGTTTGAAAACTGTCAGAGAGTTCGTGCCCTCGTCTGGCCCCCTTTTTTCCTTTGTTAATCCTCTTTGGTGAACTGGTGCATCTCTCCCCCCCTAGCGGGCTGATGTCTAAGCCTCAGATTTAGACTGACAGGGCACGGGGGAAGCCACAGAGTGGCATGAAAAAGCGGCCCTGCTGCTGATAATTGACTCTACCGAGGAACACCTGACAGTCATATTCATATAGCCTCCACTTCGACTTATCGAGTTAGCGCTGCGGCGGAAGTGGCAGGGATTCAATAAAGGAAGCCACGTGTCGTGCAGTGAGAGGGGCCGAGCGCTTTGGAAATTTAAGCCAGGGGAAATTAAGCAGCAGCAGCTAACGGAGCTTTATTGCTTTAGGGTAGCATGCTAATATCTGAGCTACGCGCCTGCCATACAGGCTAACACTTCTCAAAGTATTACATCTGACCAGCCACTCTCACCAGAATGCACGGCGGTTAAAGGAAAAGACAGACATGTCGTGTTTGTCTGCTGATGAAGAGATGCAGGAAGGAGTGTATGTGTGCAGAGGAGACGTGAGGAGACATGTTTCAGTCTCCTGGTGAGAATGAAGCCCTGAGCAAACTCGTCTCTCAGTGTGTATTATAAAAAAAGCCCTGGACTTGTCAATGGTAACACACGCCTCACGATTCCTAAAAAGCAACAAAAGGCATGTGGAATAAGACATCAAAGTGTGAGCCTCTTTGTGGAACAATCTCGCTCTTTTTAGTAAATGAGCAATCAGTCCAGTAAAGATATGCCTCGTCTTTCAGCGCGCTTCTGATGCGCACACAGAGAGTTCAAAGCAGTCTCTTCATCGGGAAGATGGAAAACTAGCGACCATTTTTAGCAAAAAAAGCTCAAGCAGAGAGACGAAAACAATGTGGGTGTACGCGTGGTGATTAGCTGGAAACGCAGGCGCTTGATGATTTATTCCGCTCTCACTCTGACCTACACAATACACGATGGCCTGACGTACTTGATCACGATACCTGATATCTTCCTCTGCTCTCTCTCTCTCACTCTCTCTCTTGCTGTTTCTCTCACAGGCACACACAAACACAGGCTACCTTAGACTTCTCTAAACCCTAATATTCCAAGTAAAAGCCATTGGGACGTACACCCCTGCAAAGAGAACTTCACTTTAGACTCATTATTAGCTGCAGACATGGTATTGTACAAAAGCAACAAAAGCTTCAAATCCTGAGGTTCTTATTATAGAATATGCATCAGTCTGAATGGGCAGACATGAAGTGCTACAAGAAGTATATGTTTTAAGGGGCCCTATTATACTCATTTTCAAAATACATAATTTTATTTTTGTATAAGTTAGATTTACATTAATTTCCACAAAACCTTTTTTTCATACCGTATATCCGTGTTCACTCTCATGTGTCTTTAAGCCCTGCCTCCTGATAACTGGTCAGTCGCCAGCCCGCTGGCATCCTGCTACAAGTTCCGCCCCCAACTCTGCTGTGGCTTTTGTTACAACGGCATTCCTTTTTCTGTACCAGTTTGAACCCGAGTCCGATCTTGAAAGTCTGGTAGATCAAGCTGGTAGATCCACCTTCTGAAGCTACACTGGAGCACGTTGTTTCCGAGTGGTAAGATTTTACTGCTTTAGCCCACTGTGCATTAAAGCTAGGAGAAGACAATAAGGACTGTGTTACAAGATGACATCACCTTGTAAGAGAAAAGAGCTGGAAATCCAACAAGCTGTTTAAGGTAGCTTAGGAAAAAGGTTTCAGTGTGAGAGAGCTACTTTGTAGACCATTTGCATGCACAAAAAGCTACAGCACACATTAAAGAGATGTGACTTGTAACTTGTAACTAGAAGTTGAACTTCAACCCTAACCCAGCCTCTAGGTACTGTACTAGTTAGCACTCCTACTATACATACAACATGCAAGTCACTTGCTTTTCCTCTTTCCTTTAAAATTGTCATTTACACCACATTTACTACTAACTGCAGGTATTATATTGCACACGGGCTTCAAATACAGAGTACTTCATTAGAGAAGTAACTTCTGCCTCAAGGGCACCACTGAAGAGCTACACATAGCAACAATGATTTTAAAAGGAAAGAGGCACAACAACTTTGTTTCTAGGGTTGGACCTGCTAGAAAAACCAGCATAGACCAGAATAGCATTAGTTAGTTTATGCTGGCTTGCTCAATAGCTAATCCAGCAGTGTTTAATAAGCTTTATAAGAATATGACCTTTAAGTTAGAACTTCAGCTAGGTCAGGTGGCAGCTTAGTAGTCATTAGCATAGCTTTGTTCTGTCCACTAAATCACTGGCATCTGCTAAATGGTGAGGAATATGTTTCATTACTTGTTAGTTACACTGGCCTCGTCTCTCTATGGCAACACTACAGGAACTTCATGTCTTGTCTGAGAGGCTGCATTTAGTGTATGGGGAAAACCTTGTAAATGTGTTTGGCTTAATACTATTTAGTGGTTTTGAGAGGTCCCTGTTTGCAGGCTTTCCTGAGCTCAAATGACAGGTGCACAGCTAATGTCCTGCACGCACAAACACTTCAAGTCTTCATGAAATAAAACAAATAACTGCCAATATTACTGTCTGAACAAATAGCAAGTTACTATGGTCTCAAGGTCTGCTCGCAAAACCAGCAACAACTGGTTACACTCTAAAATAGTATCTACGGAGCTGCACTGAATAACACTGAAAAGGCCTGGTAAGGATAAACATATTTATGAATGAACAGTATCTTCTTTATTTCTTTTTTTGCTGAAAATAAAGTCTCATGAAGGCCTTCACAACCTGGTTAAAAGCACCAAAAGTAATGTAACTAACTGTATCATGGAGTGAACTACTATTAAACATAGATTAAGCTGTCTGACATACAATACAAACAATACTAATCATTCACTCGTGAGGAGATGTTCCTGAGGGGATTTCTCCTCACTGAGAAAAGGAGACAGACACATCAAACAAAGGAGCTGCTGGTGTTCTCAGAACAATTAACTGACCACCCCAGCGTCCACAACTCAACATCACTGATTGGGTTTGGATGGTAATCAGAAAATGTGGAGCTGTGGAAAAACATAAACTTAAAGCACGTCTGGAAAATAACGTAATCTATAATACAGGCACTGGGTGGACCCACCAAATACTGAACACAAACATTACATTCAGTGGCTGAAACCTCTGTGTAATTTCCTGTTAAATGGATAAATTCTGTTTTTCCCTGACGCTGACAAATGAACTCGTACTTCTGGTCTCTGACTTTTGTACTCAAGTCTCTTACATGTAGACGGCGTCTTCATTAGCCTAAAATGCATGCTTCTGGTGCCTGTCTGATTTATTTGTCTTTCAGCTCTTGACCTTGTAGTCCATCAGTATGCAGTCCAGATGAACTGAGCATTTCCCCTAAACTCAATCAAATATATCACACACAAGCACACACACACGGGCACCAGACCAAACCAACGCACAGCCTGCCACAGCAATAATTTCAATGCGTGAGAGAGAGACAGTGAGTGAGAGAGTGAGAGAGAGAGAGAGAGAGAGAGAGAGAGAGAGAGAGTGAGAGTGAG
>CM067489.1:26593439-26655845 GCA_034552555.1 Semaprochilodus insignis
AGAGAGACAGATGAAAGAGAGAGAGAGAGAGAGAGAGAGAGAGAGAGAGAGAGAGAGAGAGAGAGGAGAGATAGATGAGAGAGCGAGCGAGAGATACAGCATTCAAAGAAAACCCAAAAAAAATAAAAGGAAAAAAAGGAAAGACGGAGAGAGGAGAGAGTAAGTGAGAGATGGGAGAAAGAGGAGAGAGACAGGAAAGAGAGAGAAAGAGCGAAGAGAAAGCGTGAGAAAGAAAGAGAACAGAGCAAGAGTGAGGGAGAGGGTGAGTCAGAAAAAAACACAGGGAGACAGATAGTGAAAGACAAAGGAGAAAAGACAGCAAGAGAGGCTGAGAGAAAGAAAAAGATTTCTGTTCATGCTTCTTTCCGTAACTACTTCTTTTTGGTATTTCATTCGTCCTTTCTTCCTCCAATAACACGATTCAGGCTGTATAATGAAGGAATAGGACCAGGACCACACGCTGATGAATGCAGTTCTCCAGCGCTGCTTTAAAATTCCATTAGCCTGTAATTGCACTGGCTGAAACTTCTCATCGTTCTGCAGGACTTAACGACACGTACTACAGAGCAAAGCTCTGAAACCTCTCAGTCTGGTGACGCAGCTCCCTCGTTGGGTTCACATGCAAACACACAACAACACTACACAAACAGAAAGTGGGGATCGGTCAGATATGAACAGCATACATACAGAGGTCAGCACACACACATCGGCCTCTTTACACACTCAACAAGCCTATGCAGTGTACCTCCGCATCACTCATACCTCTAGGCTCCCCCCCCCCCACCCACATGGTGAGTGAGCACAGGTGGAGCGCCATGACTGACAGGTGCAGAATGAGAAGTGACGCTCTACCTGGCAGCACCAGCAATGGGAATGTCAGTCCTGTCACCGTGGTAACGCAAGTGAAAGCGACGACGCAACATGGATGTCGACGGGTGGGAAGACACCTTGTCAGAGCTGCGGCGCAAACTCATTAAGAACTTACTACATGACCCGGAATATTCCTGCAAAATTCCTCACTGCCACTCTGCTGAAGCCATACTCTCAGACGATCGTTAACACATACCGCATGCAACCACAGGTAGGGCTCATACAGGTGCTCAAACAGCTTCAGGTCTCATGGTAGTAGCCATGAAATGATCTGGGAAAAACTTCAGGTTCAAGCTGCTACACCACTGGAAAAGCCTGGATGAAATGACTTAATAGGTTTTGAGGGAGAGAGAATGAGAAAAACAAAGTGAAAGAAAACCAGAAAGAAAGAAAGAAGGAAAGCAGCAAAAAAGAAGAAAAGAGCGAGAGAGAGAGAGAGAGAGAGAGAGAGAGAGAGAGAGAGAGAGAGAGAAGTTGGAAAGCACCAGACTCCCTGACAATTAAAACATAACTTAAAACATAAGCTTCCTATGGAATATGATTTGTTCAACATCCAGGAATGTCTTGGAAAAAGTAACTTCCACAACTTTCAGGAATGTTCAAGAAAACATGAACCCCCAGGACAGCACAAAAACGCAGAATGTCCAGGAAAACATGACATGCTTTCACGACTTCCAGGAGAAGCTAACTTCCACAGCTTTCAAGACAGTAAAAATTGCAAACACAATATAGGACACATAGGAAATACAAGAAAACATAGCTGTCATGACTACCACGACTTTTAGGGAATTATAACTTCCCCAGCTTCAGGAGAAAATAACTTCCACAGCTCTAGAGGCTGCATAACTTCCATAACGTAACTTCCAGGAAATTATACCTTCTTTTATTACATTGAAAAACTCTGAGCAAATTATAAGTTTGTTAAAGACCTAATGACGTAGAACAAGGTGCTCTTAATAAAGTCTCAAATGAGTCAGCGATGAGGACACGGGTCCTAATGTCAGCGCTCGTTAAGTACAGTGAGTGTTGATCACATGTGGCGGCTAAATCCAATTTAAAAAGGCTTGTTAAAAGAATAATGAAAAAAGGAATATGGAAAGAATAATGAGAGATGGTTTGGAGGGGCTGGAAGAGAGACAAAGAGACGGGAGAAAACGGGAAAGACAAAGAAGGAAAAAGGGACACCAATGCAACGTATTCCTCTAGGAGGAAAGAAGAAAATACCAGCAGGTGCCCTCCTCAGAGGCAGAGCGAGGGAGAGGATTCAAGGGCTGTAAAATTGTGTGTGTGTGTGTGTGTGTGTGTGTGTGTGTGTGTTTCTGTCAGGCTGAAGATTCCCACAGGGGGACGCCCGGCCTTCTTTTCCCCTGAACCGTGATGGAGGCAGACCTGTGCCGTTGCCATGAGCGATCTCGTCACGGTATCCAGTCATCAGTGCAGGCATGCAAAAAACAGGGCAGGAAGGCCATAATGACAGCATGATGAAGGCAGTCAGGCATTTCGCTGGGCTGCCCATTCCTACAGACGCCCTCCACACACTGGGAGGATGCTGGGAAAACTAGAAAGCATGCCGCATAAAGAGATATGGATCAAAAACCCTCAACCAGAGTGGAGCAGACTGGAGCAAAGTTCAAGAAGAAAGGACAGAACGTTTAGAAGAGCAAAGGTAAAACAGTCAATGTTGTGGAGTATGGAAAAATCTATTCGGATGGGATCAAATTTAAATGGGGTGCTGGGGATTTCCATATGGATTACCCATGTTGTATTTTTTCTCCTTCCTCCATTTTGATCATTCCAGTTCAAACTGCCTACTGGTTTTTGGCATACTCCGAAGATTTGGTCTGATAAATGAAGTCGTACTTGGATAAACATTCTTACTCATGTGATGTTGGTTAAATCTTCAGGCAGATGTTGCATCATGTTGGAAAACAAATTGTTTTCTGACAGCTGCTTCATGCCATACCTTTAGTGCCCATATCCATATCGAACATTTTCCATTTTTCAGTCATTTACTTGGTCTGGGAGGTAAAACTCCATCCTTGCTACACTGGGAAAGCATTAACACAGAAGGAGAAGCAAAATCAAGTCTGTTTAAGAAACAAGATCTCACAGGTTTACTATAATAGCAGCTACAATGCTGAAAGCATCCAGGTTGATAGAAATCGATTGAAAAAATTGATGGAAAAGTCCAAAACATTTTTAATCATGACTTTTTAAACAAATGTCCCGCTGATTAACTAATCCAATCCCGACAGGGCTAAAGTGTGGTTTTTATCATTGCTTACTTCAAGAAGGACTGATGAAAAGCACTTTCTTACAAAGCAGTAAAAGCTGTGTTATTAATGTGCTATTAGAGTGCTCTCTTCCGGAGAATCGTCAGCCTTCTAAACCTGATTGAGTGATTTTTTAAAGCTTGCTTTGTATCGAAAATCATTCTTTAATGCTCATATGCTATATGTAATATGTAAACATACATACCCAAATATTCCACAAGGACGACACACGCGCAACAGTTATTTCACTTAACTGAAGCAGAAAAAAACAAATGAGATTTTTTGTTTATAGGATTTTAAGGTGTTACTATACTACTACTACTAAACTATAGAATGCTACACAATACAGCAAATAACAAAATAGTAAATACTTTAGGCCACTTTTAGGCCAGAATGCTGTTTTAACCAACTTAAACCAGATGTCTGAAGTGTTTAAAAAGTGCCTTCGGTTTTCGGCTTAAAACTCTTTTTTTTTTTAATAGATTCAAGATAGAAAGCACAAAACGAACTAGTGTTATATACGTTCTGAGACTCAGAAGATGTGTGTAGTTTACTGGTGGTTTTGGATAGCAAATACTACGTTTGCAATGTAGGCACTGTGACCCCCATCACCAGCACCGTAAAGAAATCTAGTTTCTCTATAAAAGAACATCAAACCACTCTGAAGAAGACTGCTTACATCTCAGCCACTGAACTATGCAGGAACATTATCATCACAGCCTGTTACAATGCTGAGTATCAAGTCCATCCAGTTCAACAGGCATGACTCTGTGTAGGAGAAAACGACTCCACTATCCAAACTCCCCCTTCTGGTAGTGTCAACGACTGGCTCTCTCTCAGCCGTAACAGCCACCTCTGCTCTGTACCACACTGTTTTAACCTGGTTTGCAATTGAAGCAAACTTTTTTTTTTCTAACGAAGGGAAACAGAAATTAAAATGAGTGCCAATCAGAAGGCGTTCAAAAGCTCACAGACTTTTTTTTTTTTTGATTTCGGTGTGAAAGGGCTTTTATACATAACCACAATTAGTACAGTGGGAATATTTTTAGACAAAAGCTTAAATGATTGCGCTGATCAAAAGCTCTTTGATATTAAAATGATCCGTGTCAGGCAAACGGCTCTATTCAACAGTGAACTTTCTCCATTTTGGCTCATATTCCACGGAGGAGTGTGGGAGACAAAGCCGAGCGTTTAAACTGAATATGGCAGACTCAGCATGAGGCGAATTCATTTGAATGTATTTAATGGTGAGCGTGTTCAATGGGCCTCTGTGTTAATCACTGGGAATGGATCCTAATACAGTGACTGCTGCCATAGGTATTGACTGAGCAACAGGTTAACCAATCCAAGGCTTTTAAAAGCAGAACGTGGGTGGCGTGAAGCAAATATGTAGTTTATTCATCATGCCTGAACACACACACACACACGCACGCACACAGGCCCTGATTTTCAAGCGGTGCCGGGCGAGGTGGGGAATAAAAGATTTCACAAAGGTTAGATTCTCAGAGGGATAGGAGCTTCCAATATCTCTGAGGAACATGTGAATACATAAATAATAAAGTCACTGTGGTGCATAAGTGAACATTTGTGCCTATCTACCTCTGTATTCATTCTCCTTTGATGTTCATATCCATTGCCCTTGCTCTTTGCCTCCGCTTTTTACATTCTGAATCAGTTCCTTCACCGACCCTCCCTCCCCCCCTCCCTCTTTCTTGCTCTCTCTCTCGCAGTGAAGCAGTGGGGGTTGTGATATGTATTTCTAATGAACGCGGCTGTAGCTCAGTAGGTCTCTGATTGCTGCATAACAGCTTTCAATTAGTGAGGAGCGAATTAGCATAACCAGCATGAGTCAGGACCAGCCCGATCTACCCTCTCTCTCCCTCTCTCCCGTCCTCCCTGAGCTTCGGGCAGAGGCCCATGTCTTTATTTGAAGGACACGGGGTTCCCTCAGATCAAAACCAGAATGAAGCCAACACACAGACCTACAGATCTGGTGCTTATGGAACTGGAAGACAATGCTTCAGCTTGTTTAGTCATTACAGAGGAATACTGGACAAGAAAGAGAATATTGATCAAAGCAAGAAAAAAAAAGAGAGAGAGATAACAAGGAAGATAGAGAGATAACAGACAGATGTATAATGACATGGGAAAATATCACAATGCTCAACCCAAATTCTGAAGCAATTACAAATGATTGTCAGTGACTGGCACATTCCATCTCTTGCCAAAGAACACACAGTATAAGTTTTTCTTTTCACCTCTCTTATGCAAACTTTGAAAGTGAAACTTGAGCATGCCATATAATCTAAAACGATGCAAAGTACTGCAGAACTGTTATTACGCAAAATTGGTTTACTTATAAAAGAAACAAATGTGAAAAAAGGAAGCAGATCTTTGAATAAGTACTGGCAACACAGTAAAACAAATTGTGTGTTTGGCACTACATCATATCAACTGTTTGGCCTTTGGAAGGGTTTGGTGGGCAGCGGTGAAGTAGGACAGACAGTGACTTATGTCACAACATTTTCAGAAATCTGTGCATAACAGTAGATGATGGAAACGTGGCTGATACAGACTTTGCACAAGACCCTGCTAGTGAGTAACACTCTCCCCACTATATACCCAATAAGCCTTTTCAGTCACTATATGAAAGTAAATATATGGAATATATTATCAGTAAGAGGGTAAATATTATCGCCATCCAAAACAGTAACTTTATAATAAAGAAAGTAAATGTAAAGTGTTTTCAGAGTGATTTTGGAAATTTCACACAAATGTAAAGGCCAGCATTCAAATGATAAAAAAAATAAAAAATGGCAAAAATACATGTTTTTCTTTGGACAGTGACAACATACTCTAACTCTCATCTCTATGTGGCACACCTACCTTATATGTACACTGATAATCCATCAGTTTCTCTTACCATATCCACTATATTTTTCAAGTGACCACTGTATTTTGAGATTATGGACAAAATATCCGGCTGGGAAATGAAAAGCTGTGCATCACTGTCATAAAAAGTGTGACTCCTCTTAACATTATCATTTTATGTCCCAACATGCAGTCTGAAAGAAAGTTAAGCAAAGAACAGGAATGTGGCTCACATCTAGTTCTCCAAAAAACACAAAGCCTCAGAAGACCTAGGAATGGCTTCATTCCTACTACAACTGCAACAGGCTGCATGTAAATCATTAACATAAACAAACAAACAAACAAACAAATAACAAAAAGAAATAAATTAATAAGGGTCCCAAAATACTTCCTTGTGGAACTCCACATCCCATAAGTCTTGGCTCTGAAGGATCCCATTCACATCAGCAACTTGTTTTTGATTTTTAAAATATGGCTGAAACTCTTTTAGTGTTAAACTAGTAAAACCCCTAACCCTTAGTTTAGCTACTAAAATCCCATAAACAACTGTGTTTAATGCCTTCTATAAATCCACCAGGACCATCCCACAAAAAAATTGCTTCATCAACATAAGACAGAACTCAAGGTTAAGCATTAACAAGAAGGAGGTTCTAAACTGGAATACAAAGTCAAGAATAAGTTACTTGCATGCCTGTTACAAACTTCAAAAATCTCTAGAGTGGACATCAAATGCTCACATAGTGCTGAGGTATCACCCTCTTTGCATGGCAAGGAGAGTAGCAAGTGTTCATTTATAAAATAAAATAAAATAAAACCTAAGGTAATAAACAGATTGCTACATTGCATACGCTTTTTATGACTTGACCCAACTCTCAGTGTAAACAAACCTAAACTCACGAACAAGCAAAAAGTCTCAAAAAAGGCCTTTTCCTTCAGCTTCCTGTGGACAGAGCCATTATAAACATCTGCACATAAGCATTTTAATGTCCTCACAATACAAATTATTTACATTTATATTTGTTCCCATGTTTCTATTCTGCTAGGATGTTATTAGCATCAAGCATATGGTCTGTTTACATTTTGCCAGATGTTCTGTCCGTGAGTTACTCAGAGCATCATAGGGTGCAGGGATTATACTTTATAGCTGTACAATTACAGATCCATCTGCTTTTTCTGCACCTGTTGCCCCCTCTCACGTTACGGTCAGAACCCTAATCGGACCACCACGGAACATGTATTATTAAGGTGATGGATCGTTCTCAGCACTGTAGTGATACGGACATGGTGGTGGCATGTTCTTCAGTGGATCAGACACAGCAGTGTTGCTGGAGGTTTTAAATGCTGTCTCTACTCACTGTCCGCTCTACATCCACCTTGTAGGTATAAAGTCAGAGACGACAGTCATCTGTTGCTGTTACGTTTGAAAAGCCTGACAAAGTATGACTACAGTGTGTAAGCGGAGTTGATAATATCGACAATGCGTATAGATACAGGGTAGGTACCTACCTCTTACTGTCACCACTATTCTTAATTCTATGGCTGCTACATACCTCTGAGGTTGGGAATGATTTTGTAGTAGGTCACAGGTTTTTGCTATTGTGACAAATGAATGCAGGTGTTGTACAGCACACTCTGCGACCAACAAACCTGTAAACTACAACTCAAACAAAACTGCTTAACTATGACACCTAACTGTGTTGTTTTGGTGGGGTTCCCAGTGCTGCGATGTTAATTAAAGGGCACATATTCTGCATTTTTCTACCCAAAGACATCTGTATGATTTTATATCCCAAAACCAAAAACAAGTTGTAATGCTTCTTTATATGTGGCCATTTCCAATCTCTCTTTATCTCTCAAAACAAATGAGGCTGTTCTGGTTATTGCACATTCAAGACTGACATATGCAAATAAGCTCTGTTCTGACCTGCAGCCTACCTTCTGCCTCCTTGAAACACCAGTGTGAATAGGTGGGACGTAACTGCTGTAGGCTGAATAGGTGGATATATGTCAATGTGATGGTTTTTGTGACATCATGAGCTTTCTTCGTGACCATAAACACTTTGCAAGCATTGCACAGACAACTACCACAAAATATGAGTGAACAACGACACAGCAATTAATATATCTTACATTAGCTAAGTTGTGGGTTGGCCATGTGTTGCTACAATTGCTGATGTGATGCTAACCAACTTTCTCTCTGACAAAGATTAGCAAATGGGCACCTCAGTCTCCTGTCTAGTTTCTTGCTTGAACTTTCCAGTTCCACCTTAAATGGTGCAGCAGGTACATACTTCAGCCACAGGCACCAGAATGTAACTGCAGCACCATTTAAGGTGAAACAGGGAAATTTGGCCAAGAAGCTTGTGAATAAGTAGCCAACTTTAGCCTCATCAACTGAGATTTCTCCACAATTGAAACACTGAAACTCAGCTCTTTGCCACTTGCCTGATTTAATAATGTCTCTCTCAGTTTTTGGCTGTTTCCTGGCCATCTCTCATGATGCGTAAACAATGCATAAAGCTCAGTATGTAGTTCCTCCAGTGCAGGAGCATGATCGCCCGTGTTGCTAACTTTATTTTCCATTTATAGAGCACACACAAAATTATTACACACACAAAAAAATATTCGCTGAATTGGACATAGTTTGTTGGATTGAGATCATGCACTGGGCCTTTCATTCTTCTGAATATGCTTGGCTATCGACAGTTCAACTATGTAGCGCTTTGGCAACACTGTACTCAATACAGTTAAGCCAATAACGCTATCTTTGAACTGAAAATTGACCCAAGCAAGAAAGAAGAAAGGAAACAATGAGGAACAGGTTCCGTATGGCCGTGCATCTGAAGAGAGGGGTGTGTATGTAGGCTAATTCAGCCTGGCTTTCTGACACAGAGCAGAAGTGTCCTCTGTCTCAGCTTTCTAATCACTCCCCATGAGGCCACACTGGCGCAACCGCCTGTGCCTAAGACTGTCAAAACAGTACACACTGCGCACACACTCTTAACTTCAGGACCAACAAAAAAAAAAGTACATCTGTGTGAACGTTATGAACAAAAAACAAGAAGAGCGGAGAGATGAGGCTGAAGCTCAGCGGCAGTGGGGAGAGCAGCTGCTGGAAGCGAGAATAAACTGAAACGGGCTTGGGTGAGTTGGAGGGGGAGGCACAACAATGGGAAAAACCCATTAAGCAATTAATCTCCCTTAATAAGAACATTAACATTCTCCGGGAGAGAGCAGGGGAGGTTTGGAGCTAGTCTATTTTCCCTTTTCCACATCTCTCTCTCTCTCCTTCTTTCTCCCTCTCTCTGTCTCTCTGGATAATTGGGAGGTGGAAGACGGAGCTGGAGCAGGATTACTGGTCCCCAGGTGGAACCCACTACGGAGGAAGATGGAAAAGGATTTCACTCGCCGCACCTCCAGGGAAGAAAAAAAGGGAGTGAATGAGAGCAAGAGAAGGAGTGAGAGTGTGGGTATATGATATATGAGGGCTCGCCACCCTTCAAAGCACAGGAGAACAGCGCTGCTGTCTCTGGTGATACTCCAGGAGGACTAGATAATCCTGGAAGAGCTCATTTCTCTTGAGGTTTTTCCCTAACACGTTGGAGATCTCATATAACTGGATTATGAAGGAAATGGAGAGGGATAGATGGGTGGATGAATGTCGAGTCGGTTTTAGATCAGGGACATGGGTAACTATGAAGATGAATAAAGAGGGATGGACATGCCAAAGGTACCAGAAACTGTTGCTGGAAGCGGTTGCATCAGGCAAATACATAAAGCCCTTTCATTTCTCCAAAGAGAGAAGACAAAGAGGTGCTCCATGAGAGCTGTTTAAGTTATACTCTTATTACTCATCACATAGGACACAAGATAAACAGGACACAAGAAATTTCAAGCTGAGCTGGTATTATTCATCGTGCACAGCATGAGATCTCCATATGATGCCAACTGAAATGCTATGTGCAGGAACGAATTGTCCAACATTCTCCTTTGTTGTTTTATCTTTGCCAATCTCTAGCCTCCATCACTTCATATTTGAGCATCAAGAGAGGACTGGATTAAGGCTGATACCTCTTTCCAATATGTGCATGTACAGTACTGTATAATAGTCCACCTTTTAGGTACTTAATTACCAAAGAAGGCTGCTATTAAGTACAAGTTGCTCTGTGAACTATGTAGTTGATGGGGGTTATTAAATATGTTTTTCCTAATAAATGATAGATAGTCTTGCACAGTATATACACATGCACACACACACAGTTTTACAGGAGAAAGGAAAACATGTTTTACTTTGAATGCTAAAGAAGGGAAGCAGACCTTTTTTGGGCTAATGTCACTTGCTCCATGAAATTTACATACAATGTAAACAGCACATCACAATTATCTGGGGAAAAAAATTCCATTTTCCTTCTCCTGTGCCATTTTGGAGACACAAGTTTTCATCATCACACAGGGACGATATGCATTTGTGGAAAAAAAAAAAGTATATAAATGACCATGCCCATCAGGCTCTGTTTATGGTAAGAGAGTCCAATAGAACAATGTATTGTGCATTTATACATTTTCATCATGCACACTGCCTACTAATCACTGCCGATTTATTGAGAAATAAGAAATGATCGATTTAAGATCAATTGAGTGAGTTTAATTGTGTTATCAATTGTGTAGTCCAGACTGTAGCAAGTTTGAATGCACCTGAGTGAGTAAAAATCCATGTTCAAAGTTCAATGGTTGACTCAAGTACATGCTCCATTCACTTAACACAACAAGCTTCTCAATAACTAACCACAGAGGGCCCTCTTTCTCCTCACTGAATAATGAGACGCAGGAAGGAGAGAGGCTGGGGGAAAGAAAGAAACAAAGAAAGAGCCAGACGTATATGTGCATGACAAATCCTGGTAGAGGATCCTCAGCAGCAGAAGACAAATGACGGGCTGCATGATTGATGTTCTGAAGAAACATTCTCTAAATCAAAGATTTCTCAAAAGGGGCTACGTGCTACTGCTTGTGCTGGTGCGCTGTAGGCTATGCTAAAGAACCGATGTTTCAAGAAGACTCTAATGGGGACCGGCATACAGTGTGGCCAGCCAATTAATCCGCCTTTGATTAGCTTCTAATGAGAGTTCACAGCCATCTCCAGTTTGGGTCACTTGTTTTGCTTTGGTGGCCCCACCGCAAATGAGCTCTTCTCGCACCGTTGTGTTCTGTCGGGTGCCAGAAAGAGAAAAACCTTGGCAATTAGTCACCGTAATTGTTCACCCACCGCGTCCCTCAAATGCACCTGTAATTACGGCAACCTAAACGTGCGCACACACACAAACCGTGGCTGACCCGGCCACTTAGCTGCGTTAGACGATGCATGTGATTTTAAAAGCACGGCGATGCTGTCTTGACAATCGCATACTTAAGAATCTGGAAGAAGGGGGAAAAGCGGGGAGGGCAGAGGTAAATGACTAATAATTACAGCTATCACTGTTGCGTGCTCACCTGTGGTCTTCAATGCAGCAATGAAAACAAAGCCGCCTTTTACAGTCAATGAACTGGGTGAAGCCGGACAGAAACAGATGGGGCGAAGTTCTTTATGTTTTCCTTTAATAAAGCAAGTAAAGTCGGCAGCGGGGTGAAACCATCCCGTCCCTCACTGCAGAACACTGGTGGTGACAGCTGGTCTTTGTCGGGGTCACAGGAGCACTGACCATAGCCCTGTGCCAATGGCAACAAGGCCCTGACAGTTAGCTTGGGTAATGCTTCTTATGTTTGTGACAGCAGGGTCTTAGTCAACATTTGACCCCTCACCTCAACCTGCCTTGGCGTTTTGTAGACTTTCAGAAGAAGATACTGGGCGTACACACCAACACGTGCACGCACACGCTCTCACAGAGCGTATAATAATATCACAGCAGCGCAGGAATGACAGGGTAACCTGTGATACGGTATAAGTGACAGACGTTGGCAGGAACAAACCAGTTTCCTCCCTAAGGAACTGTCACTGTACTGAAAGCCAAATACATCAGCGCAGCACTACTTATCTACAAAACGCCTGCTTAGTTCAGCCCCTACGGCAGCGTTTCAGAGGGGCAAACACACACACGCACGCACACACACACACACACACACACACACACACACACACACACACACACNACACACACACACACACACACACACACACACACACACACACACACACACACACACACAGGGTTGTTCCTATACAAGGTCAGAATGAGTATATACGCATGTATTTGTAGACCAATTTCCCAGACCCACTTTCAATGGCAAAACACCATCTGCACTGCAGTTTAGTCCAAGACCATGACTAATCCATGTCTGAGAAACCAGCCCTACGTGTAATAACTCCAACCCTTTTCACACAGAGTCTGATTTCTACTAACGAATAAAAGTCTGAAACTGACAGAAATTAATGCTGTATTTTGTTTTAATTGTAGATTCGCCACTTTCTTTGTGGTGGTGATGGTGGCTGAACTTATCTTGTCTGTAGTAGAGTACAGAAGCCACACGCTGACTATAAAGACATAGAGGGGAAAAATAAAAAGAAAGCATGAAAGTATGGATAATGATGGTGGGTACCTTACAGTGATTGTATATAGCGTCTATTAGTTCATCTAAGAGCATTTCAGTCTGTTCATGCTCACTGAGAACCTCTGAGAACTATTAGCTTCCCTCGCTAATGAACACTACTTTTAATGAGAGGAGCAACAAGCATAAGCAGAGCCTCGAACAGAATGGGGTGAACTCAGTGTGTGTGTTGTTTTGTGCAGTGCTAAACAGAAAATAATTAATTCATCATCGCTCTTTTGCAAGGGATCCTTTTCTTCTTCCTTCATCTGGTAAGCACTGTACTTAGTGTGAAGTTCTCGCTACGCTAAAAATCATATAGGCAGTCGTGGGCTGGAGGAAAGGGATTGAGTCGACAGGACTGCACCTAACCCCCTGCGAAAATAGGTGAAACTCCCTTGAACATCTAACTCGAAAAGTAATGCTTCACTCCCACAATGTATAAATAAATGTATATGTTGCTTTTGTTGCTCTGTACATTGTAGGTTTTCTCAGATTGTCCTACAAAGTCAAGACATTTTAGTCCTGAAACAGTACAAAAACAAACACACAGTTTACTCTCTGCCTCACACACACACACACACACACACACACACACACACACACACACACACACACACACACCTCACATCTGTACACCCCTCCCTCTCCCATCAACAGCCCACTGCCACTGAGGGACTCTGTAGCTTCCTGTTTGTGTCAGAGCATCGCTGGCCCGACTGTGGGGGTCCCCAGCATACGAGTGGACAGGAGCCATCAAAGGCATTAAACACCTCCACAGCAACAGCAGCTGATTGATGTCTGAACCTGTCTACCTATAGCTGCCGACCGACAGTGACAAAACAGCAGCGGGCGGCGGCTAACCAGGACATTTATCATAAATCAACTGTAATTTCATCAGAGAGACCAGACGCAAAGAGTCTGCACACATGTGTGAGAAAGAGAGCGAGAGAGTGAGAGAGAAGTAGACACAAAGATAGGAAAAGTGAGAGAGAGAGAGAGAGGGGAAAAAGCAGAGAAAGCAAAAAAAAAGAGACAGAGAGAAAGGGAAAGACAAAAAACTGAAGGATTTAAGAGAGAGTGTAAGAGAGAGTGAGAGAAAGAAAGGAAAGAGAGAGGAAGAGAGAGGAGAAAGCAGAGAGAAAGACAAAGAGGAAGCAAAAATGAAAGACAAAGTAGATAAAGAAGAGAAAGAGGAAAATAAGCACAAGAAAGCACAATGAGAGACAAAAGAGAAAGACAGAGAGAAGGTAAAAAGAAAGCAGAGAAAGCTAGAAGAAAGAGGACAAAGCAAAGAGAAAGAAAAAAGAAAGCAAGAGCAAGTGAGAGAAAGAAAGGTGATAGGACACAATATGTGAGGAAGAGAGAGTTGAAAGCAAAGAGAGCAAAGACAGAGTGAGGAAGGAGAGAGAGAGTGAGAAGTAGATAAAGAAGAGAAAACAAAAGACAAGAGAAAGCAAAAGAAAGCACAGAGAGAGAAGACAGGGACAGCAGACAAGGCAAAGAGAAAAAAAACAAATAGAGCAAGCATGAGAGGGAGAGTGTGAAAAAAGAATTGAGGAGGAGAAAGCAAAGAGAGAGAATGAGTGGTAAAGAGGGCAGAGACAAAACAATGAAAGAGAGAGAAACGTGAGTTAGAGGGAGAGAGAGATAAACCGAGGCCTGTCAGCCCATCAAACACCACCTGTTATCATTATGCCTCTCATCCTTCTTGCTTTCTCTTTGTCCTCCTTTTCCTTCCCTCTATCCACACACATGTGCCTACACACACATAGGTACGAGGCTGGAACAGGTGTCCAGAGTGAATGTCAGAACCATGTTTCTCTGTGTCTGGTCTTTAAACACACACAGGAAAGCTCCATCTCTCCGCCAGCAGCCTCCTTACACTCACGCTCGCGCGCCCTGTGTACAAAAAACACCTCAGACGAGACGCCAAATGACATTAGCAGCTTAGTGGAGGATATAAACCTCATCTGTCAAGCAGCTTCGCGATGAAGCTCTGAATGAATTAGTCTCAGCAGGAGAAGCCCACCTGAGCTTTAACCCTCTCTCCACAGACTGACCACTCAAAACTCAGTAAACAGAGTAGCATGGCTGAAAGACACAGGTATTATTTGGGTGGTAGATCATGAAGTTACACTGACGTGGTGGTGGTGTGTTAGTGCGTGTTGTGCTGGTGTGAGTGGATCAGACACAGCAATGCTGCTGGAGTGTTTAAACACCTCAGTGTCACTGCTGGACTGAGAATAGTCCACCAACCAAAACCAACTAGCCAACAGCGTCCTGTGGGCAGCACCACTGATGAAGAACTAGAGGATGACCAACACAAACTGTGCAGCAGTAGATGAGCTATTGTTTTTGACTTCACATCTACAAGTTGGAGCAGCCAGGCAGGAGTGTCTAATAGAGTGGACAGTGAGTGGACACAGTGTTTACAAACTCCAGCAGCACTGCTGTATCTGATCCACTCACACCAGCACAACACACACTAACAAACCACCAGCACGTCAGGGTCACAGAGCTGAGAATGATCCACCACCCACATAATACCTGCTCTGTGGTGGTCCTGTGGGGGTCCTGACCATTAAGGAAAGAGTGAAAGGGGCTAACAAAGTACAGAGAGAAACAGATGGACTACAGTCTGTAATTGTAGAACTACAAAGTGCATCTATATGGTCAGTAGAGCTGATAAACTGGACAATAAGCATAGATACAAGGTATCTGGACAGTGGGTGTATATATACACTAATAATCAATTCAGCAGAGAGGCAGAGAGAAAGAGAGATCAGCTACAAAGAAAAAGATGACAGAGCAGAAAAGAGAAAAACAGACAAAGATAAAGATCAGCAAGAAAGAAAGAGAGAGGAAGAGAGAAGGTAAGGATGGGATCAGCAAGACAGAGAGATATGTGAAAGCGAGATCAGAGGTATAAGAGAAAGAAAGAGTGAGACAACAGAGAGAGGCATATATATGAGAGACACCTGCGAGAAAGAGAAATAGAATATAATAGGAGAAAGGGCGAGCGAGAGCAAGCCAGAGAGGGTGAGAGAAAGAGAGAGATGGCTCTGAAGTTGTGTCTGAACTTGACCAAACCTGATGCCAATGGTCCGAAATCACAAAACCTGGATAATCACTTCTCTGATATGTGTTGGGTTCAATGTGAGTTAGCAGATAGAAAGAGATAGAAGCTAAGAATGAGAGAGGACTAGATAGACGGACGGACAGACAGACAGACAGACAGACAGACAGACAGACAGACAGACAGACAGACTATTTGGAGGAAAATGAAGACACTACTGGACTACTCTAAGATGTATGTTACACACAGCACACACACACACACACAGTGTTGTTTCAGTGGAAACTCCAGGCCTCAAACCAAACAGCATCCATCACCCATCCCTCCGCGTCCCCATCAGCAGTGCACACCTGGCTGAGCATCATCTGGACACATACACACACCTGCCGCTCCCCAAGGGGTTATCACAAACACATGCGATCACTTTCCCAAAGGACAGCTCCGCATATTCATGTCCCATAGCCATCAAACCTCACAGTAGAAACGTGGATTCAGTTCTCCTTACAGGGTCACAACATTTCCAGACTATTCTGTGGATGCATAAGTCCAAGTCTGAATCTTCAACAATCTTTCAAAATGTCTGCATTATTAAATCATTAAAATGTAAGCACTGTCAGTCAAAGAGGTTTGGTGTGAAATGTTCTGAACTAGAGAAACGTACAGAGACAGAACAGGTGATGGGAACCAGACATTCACCTCTGAAATCTCCCTCACTGAAAGTTACTACATGAAATGGCCACTGCCTGATGTCTAAGACAATGTACATTCTGTGAGAGTTTTGAGCAGGTATTACCCTCAAAGACATAGTTTTCAAAATTCACTCATGGCAGAGAGGAACATGAAGGTACAGTAACACAGAGGAAACTACTGGTTAAGTACCAAATATTCAACTATCAAATACTAGCTACTTATCAACTTACAGTGCTACCAGACGTTCTAAGGCAAAGCAGTTCCCAAAGTTCTCTTTTTTCAGGTTTATCAACGTTTCATATAAACTCAGGAGACTCTGACTTGTGTAGGTTCACTGGTATATAAAATGGTTCATAGTTCTGTCGACACTGACCCATTGTTTCTATCACCACCACTGTAAAGAGATCCAAGGTGGTGATTTTCTCTATAATTAACCATTTACGACTTTATTTATATCTCATTGACCGGATTACGCTGAATTTCCCTTTAATACATACTGAAAGTTAATTATGTTTAATTATATACCACAGCTGTCATAACAAGACATCATACCTCCAAAATAGTAACTTTACAGCTGCAGGAAACAATGTTTTTAAGTGTGCTACAACAAGTAATGTAATAAGATTTCATTCAGAGCTATTCTGGATCATTTCTATTAGTCCATTCACCAATAAATGTTCACACAATGTCAAGAGCAGCCAGTGTTTTCATATTATCATATAGTGTAAAATATGTATTCATTAAAAAAGGGGACAAACCCCTCCCTAAAAATAAAAGCTAATATAACAGTGGCGATGTACGTAATGTTCTTAAAGGGTTACTTTTGGGCTACAGCACTTTGAAAGAAAAAGGCAAATAGCTAAGAAAGTGAGGAATGGTCGCCTGAGTACTAAACCATAATTTAAATCAGATACATACAAACAGATAGTACAACAGTGCACCTGTATATTCTCTCACAGTCTATAGCCTCGCCTGCATGTTTTGCTGATGTCTCTCTCTTCTCTCTCTCTTCTCTCTCACCTTGGCATGCTCTGAACACATGCACTGATGTAATTATTAGGGAACTGAAACCAGCAGAGTGATACATTCATTTGCACAAATGTGAGGTATGAATATTATAAACAGATGCAACCGTCTGAAAACAAATGAATTTTTCCATATGCTTTTTCTAGGGCTGGAGATGATCTAAACCACATTCCATGCTGCTCCGTGCTTTACATACCTGTGCAAGAACACAGTCCATACAGCCACTACGGTGAACAAACGCAGCCTGGACCGAAAACTGAGGGGAAAATATCTATGTTGAGATCTGACAGCAGAGAAGGTCGTAGCCTAAATGCCACATATTATGAAGGCTAAAATAACAGAGTGGAAGAGGGTGGAAGAAGGTGCGTATTTGTGCATGAAATGCCTGGGTATTAATGCTTCTAAATCCCCCTCGCACTGTCTGCCTCACAGCATGGAATGCGCTCCCTGCAAGGTGGGTAGCAGCCGGCTTTCAAGCCACATTTGTTTTCCTGTTGTTGTTTAGTCATCTTCTCTTGCATCTCTAAATCAGATCCATTACGTTTACAAAAGGAAATGTCAGTTGCTTTACCTCCTTCGCCGCTTCTTTTTTTTGTGTGTGTGAATTAGGGGTGGACTGACAACGCTACATCCGCTGACACAAAAAGAAGAAATGAGGGGAGAGAGGGAGAGAGAGAGAGAGAGAGAGAGAGAGAGATTCAAGAAAAACCAACAGGAACTGTCAATGTGTAAAGTCAAATTTGCACATGAAAACTGCGGTGTTGAACTTGAGCGATTCATTATTTCAGCATACGGAGCTGGAAGAGGAAGATCAGAGCCCGCACCGTCTCCCTGATCTATTTTAACGCTCCACATCTCTCTCCACTCTACTCAAAGACAGGTAATTAGCTTTTAAAGAGGCAACGCTGGAAAGCGCTGCTTTTGTGCACTTCTCGGAGCTCGGCTCTCAGCTGAGGACGCTCGGGCCTGGGCAGCAGGAGAGAAGGCTTAATCATCAGAGGCCAGGACGCCACTGGAAACGCTTCTAAAAGTAAACAGCTACTCGAGAAAATATACGTATGAGAGTCTTTCACCAAACGTACCGAGAAGGACAGCTCTACGTCAGCAGAGAACGTACTGAATTCTGAAGAATGATGTCTGATCAAAGTAAACCCTGCCTTTCAACGGGAAGAGGTCTAATTACTGAACACAGTGATAAATAATCTTTCCATCTCAGCTTGGGGTCCCGCCCCTGCTTTGACAGAAAGGTTACACGTGTGGCTGTCGTCCTCTAATCCCATCCCTCCATCTCTCTGCCGCCTCGGCCCATTGTTCCCATCCTGCATGCGTGCCAACGGGGGCTGGATCGGGAGGATTAGCCATGGGAAGCCCTGCACTCCTCTCCCTCTCTCTCATTCAGCTCGGCCTTTCTCTCCCTCCCGCCTCTCCTCTTCGCTGAACAAAAGCGGATTTAAGCCATTAAAGGTGTGATAATCCGACCAAGATGGGACGGCAGAGTGGCTGGGGCTGGCAAGTCTGCACTCTCTCTCAGCAGTGAGGCAAAGAGGATGGAAGGGATGGAGACTGATTACCAGAACACACCCAAAACTCTACATGATCAACAATTAGCAGCAACAGGGGGCTGCTCACCTACAGAGTGGGCAGAACTCTCAATCATTATGAATACCAGTTACAGCTGCGACTGCACTTCTGCAAATTATGTGGACTTCACATGCTTGCTCACAGTCCAAGAGGCTCATATAGTAAGTTATAACAAGACATGGCTTGGCATGTACTAGGCAACACAGACAAACAAAAATCTTACCACAACGTACAGTATTTTTCAATAGCAGACAAGACTGAGAATCACGAAGTTAGAATGAGAATTACGAGTTAGAATGTTCAATTAGATGTGAAATTAAAACATTTAAACAGTAAGTTTCATTTTTTTGATCTCATCTCTGATGTCATACATTCTCATGTTTACGAAGACATTAATTATCTATATAGACATTTATAGACACCTTATACTCCACCAGAGAACAGTGTAGAGGCTGCATCTTACGTTTTGATCAGAGTTTCTTATCTTATTAAGAAGGATAAAATCTAATTATTATTATCTTATCTAAAGAAGGATAAAAAAAATCCCATTTTTGGTAGTCAAATCATGTTATTCCCCCATATTCTTATAATCACATGCTCCATGCACTATAAGATACTGAAATAAACCATGAAAATCAAGGAAAGTTGAAATATGAACGAAAAAAAACCCCCCAGAAACGCTAGCTAATACCATCGTCCAACCACAAGTCAGAAAGCCGTTGAGGGTAAATACATTTTCAGTCTGCTGCTTGGTAAAAAAGACTTTGAGGCTCTGCATATAGGTGGACTGGAATGACCCTTCCATCTGTACATTTTACACCAATTCTACTGTGAGATCAGCAGTCGGATCAGGCTCTTTAAACCAAATCGTCAAGTTGTTGACTGTTTGGCGCCACCGCTAAAAGGCATATAGCGGAAGAGAAGCACCATGCAAATGTGCTAATAACCTTAACTTACACTCTACTTGTACATAATTCACAGAATAAAACGTTCTTTATCACGTAGTGAGTTTATCACATTAGGCAAGGAATTTAGTAAGAGACGTTGAGCGTTTGTTCATCTTGAATGTTTAAGATTTTAGATTTTTAAAATGTTTAAGCGACACCAACTATGGATTTGAGTTTAATACACTGATGTATGAGGCTAAGCAGGCCTTGACGATATCTAAAAATAAATGGTACAAAATTTCTAGTTAAAAAATAACAATAAGTTTGTTGATTACATTGCCCCTTACTCAATACATGTAGTCTGTTGCATATTACATTAGTCGCTTCAGGTTATGGGCTTTTTATTAACACATTTAATGAAACTTTAAAATACAACTACCATACTAAATAATTTAATAATGAGGAACATCTTTTGAAAACTATGTAAAATGTGCATTCATGAGCTCCTTCTGGTGTTGATTCATGTTGCAATAGCGTCCCTTGACGGACAAACTTCAGAGAATGACACGTGTTTTAAATGAGTCATTTCCATGCCCATGCTTTCTGTCATAGCGGAATCACTCAACTGAAGCACCGGGACACTTAAGCTGTACAGAAAATATTGTGAATTTTTCTCAGATATGTTGCACAGGAAACTCAATAAAGAGACGGCAGAGACTGCTGTTCCATTTAATCTATGTATTGCCTAGGCCTAATGCTGATGTCAAATCCCATAGCTATGTGAAACTACATTGACTTTAAAGCGGAGATATCTTTTGAATACCAAATTTGACTGCCCGTCCCTAATCAATATTGCTAAGTATTACATGTCTTTCTGTACTGGTGCTTATTTACCTTGAAGAAAATGAAATGCTTATTCTGGCTGCTTTAATCAGTTCAACGCTGCAGAGGATGTGTGGCATTTTTGTCGCTGTCTCCTTGCCCTGAGATGTTCCTCTCAAACTCATGGCCTTTTACATCCTACATAATGTCACTGAAAATTGCTAGCTAGCAACAGCCTGTTCGTGCTGTTAAGAGCAAATGCCTTTATTTTTCGTTCCTGACTTGCAAGTAAAAAGAAAACGTTGTCACTTGTCAAACTGATGTGGCAACCGACAGAGCAGCGCCTCTGCTGCAGAACCAAATCAGACAAAACAGCACGATCATTTTATGGAAAATAGCTCAAACTCACATTCTAGCTATCAACAAAAGTTTTGCTCTTGATAATTACTTTTAATGGCATGTGACTTTTTCAAGCTCATCATACTGTAATATAGGCCGCACAGTTGCGAAGGCCTCAGCCATCTGTTGCACACAAGACAAGTTAAGAACAGCCATTATATGCTGCTAAGCCAATACTGAGAGCTGATGTAAAACGTTCTCAACAAGCTGTTTGCCCTTACAAGAACAGAGTGACCACGGGAGGACGTGTTGCAGTGCCAGGTGATCTGCCTCAAGTTCTGGAATATTGATGTGCTTTGAAGTAAAACAGCTGTCCACCTGCTGCGAGATGCTGCTGTCGTCACAATCTATCCACAATAAGGGACAGATCTCCAGCCAGGAGGGAGATGAAGTGGAATAAAGTGGCCACAGCAGCCAAAACATAAAAGAGAAGCTACCAAAGCCACAAAGTAGCACTGCCTATTCTAATCATGTGCTGAGGCTGGCTTGAGGTCCTGTAATAAAACAGATATTGTAGATGCAAGTAGAAATCGAGGACAGCCTATAAATGACACTTCAGCAACCTGGTCGAGTCGCTCAGTACACCTGCATGAGAGGTCAAGGAGGTTTATAATAGGTGTGGGAAGCACCGAAGGGCCCACGATACAACATTATCGCAACACTTAACTGACAATAAAATACGGTCATCATAAAAACGTGCATGGTTCAAGTTTGACACTCGGCAGCGTGTGTGACGTAAGCAAGGACGCGCCTTATCGCTGTATCTGACTGACTCAACAGCCACAATTGCGACATTCAGCAAGCACTGATGCCCTCCATCACTCATTCTGTTAGTGCCAGTACCATTGGCAGACGTCTGCATGACATAGGACTACATGCACGATGACCGTTACAACGACTACCATTAACACCAAATTAACGTCACCAAAGAATGCAATGGTGTTGTGCTACAGTGTCATGGAGTGACTCAGAATGGCAGCGGGTCATCTTCAGTGTCGAGTCCTGCTTTTGTCTTGGTGGAGACGACCAACGAATCCGTGTGGAGGCACTATGGTTACGCGTCACGTGTCTAGAAAGCCTGGTGTCACTCCACCTCCAACCCTACCGCAAAATCTGCTGGAACTGTGTGAGAATATTCAAGCTGCATGGGATGGATTATCGCAGGACACCATTAGGTGATTGCTGTGTGACTGTATCCGTGTTTGTCGGTTGTAGCAGATCATTCTAAACTGGAAGCTTCATAGTAAGGAACAACTTTGATTTACTTTGTGTTGATGTCGAGATGGAAAGCAAGTAGCTAGTCTAGGTAATGTTAGGTGCTAGCAAGTTCCAAGTATCTAACATTAGCATAGCTAACTAAGTAGTCTGATGACACAGCTTATTTACACAGGCTAATTTTACTTTTATATTTCAACATGTTGCTTCTGTGTGATCATAAGAGAGCCCATTGCAAACCCGCAAACCAAAGCAGAGTTTGTTAAATAATTCAAATGATAGGGCCAAATTATAGGGTCATAAATGGTGTATGAAAACTTTTTACTCTGACCACAGTCACAAACTTTCCATGCAGGCAACAGAAAACAATTTAATACTGAATTATATGGCACCTGCAATGTAGTAAAAGGCAACCTGTTCATTAATATTTACTTGCTTAATAAGTTACCACTATTGGCTTGAACAGCTTAATAAATGGTGCAAAAAATATCATGTGTAATACACAAATAAATGTGCTCTGGAAATTCACCCCAGCTACTGTTTATTATAGTAATGAGCAGGTTAATCTACTGGCTTGTTAAATCTTAATAAGCACATTACATGGACATTATAATGTCCCCTATGCTGCAGTGTTACAGAACATTTTTTTTTCTTCCTCAAGGTTTTTTTCTACAACAGCTGTGCACATACACACCATTCTGTGTCCCCCCTTTCCAGTGTGCTTTTATTTCGATTAAAATCTTGACCTGAGTGGAAAACTGCCCCCTGGCGGTAAGAAAAGATGAAACAGAAATTGTGTTATGAAACACTATTAACACTATTATTCAAAAGAGGAAGTATTTAATAAACAAACAGCCAAAATAATGTGATTCAATGCAACAGTGCAATTGCATACGCAATAGGATGCACATGGGTATACACACGCTCACTCAAACCTCCTTCTACTCCAGGCAATCAGTGTGCTGCAGCTGTAATTTGTCTCAGTGTACGGCTGTATTGCATTAATGAGCTCTCCCGTCTCAGGCCAATTTGAACGCAAACTCCGGAGATGCTAATGTGGGGGCTTGCATAAAGGAGATACCGGTGAAGATTTTATTGTTTGAGCAAATCCAGCACGCTTAGCACTGACCACAGCACGCCTGATTCACTGGTGTGGGTATCTATCTCCCAGACTTATTTAAACAGCTTTCTGTCTCCCATTTCACTCCCTCCGTCTCTCTCTCACTCCATCACATTGCCATTCCGTCCATTCCCGTTCATTAGTTTCCTTCCCTGGCCAAAGCTCGTACTCACCCGTGCCAGCATGAAAATGTAGACAGGCACGCGTGCTGATTTAATTTGAAAATAGAAGTTAACAAACAGCAGCCTATTTGGCTTTCTCCCTAGGATAAATTACAACTCTTGCCAGTACCATCACTGCTCTCGGATGAGATTGCGGAATACGCCATTTTCCTGCTGGTGCAAAGTAGCATTTGATATTTGGCTGTGTTAAAAAAAAAAGCTATGCAATCTGCTCTCGTTTTAGACCTGGTATGACTGACTCGTGTCTCAACCCAAACTCATGTTTAATAGGCTTGTGACTCATCTTGACTGATTGCTTCGGGACCTCTGATCAATCTGTACTCTGACTAGCACCCAACAAGCTTGACTCAGACTCGTAACTCAGAGACTCTAACTGAATTCGCAACTCAGAGACACAAGAGTTGACTCTGACTCATTGCCCACAGATTCAAGACTTAACTTGGAAGAGCTGGAATTCAGATACTTCAGACTTCTCAACTCAGAGTTGCAGCTTGGATTAGCGACTCAGAGACTTTCCTCGGACTCGTACCTCAGACACTAGAGAATCGACTTTGACTCCCACACCTGAGACTTGTGACTCTACTCAGACTCACAATTCAGAGATGCACTCAGCTCAGAGACTCAAGACTCCACTAGGACTAGCACCTAAAAGACTCACTTTAGACTCGACTGAGACTCGCTCCTTAGACACCTAAACTTAAATCTGACTTACATCTTACATCAAACTCGACTCAGACTCGCATCTCAGAGACTCAGGACTTGACTTAGACTTGTGAACATCTCTGAGGTTTACCACTAATGTTTTCAAATGAGAGAGTGAAAAGGAATGACAGTGAGCAAGACAGCGAGAGAGATATAGAGAGACTGAGACTGAGAAAGATTTGTTAATCTCCTGAGACCAATACAGTGAAATGTCAAGGAAAGCAATTACAAAGCTGAAACTGTTTTCATTTGCTTTCCGTTAAGAGTGCCACTGCGTACTTGCAGCTCTAATTCTAGCACTCTAATAGAAACAAGCACAGCAGGAGGGAGGCGCAATGAAATGACTGCTGCAGCAGCCATGTCATGCCACACAGGAGCATTATATCAGAAAAACAGAAGGGTCAATAGTGCTCTGAGACAGAGAGGAAAAGAGAAACCAAAACCACCTGTATTAAGCCTCCCTGATGGTGGAACGTTGGGAGTGTGCTGGAAATTTGCCTTAATGGTGTGGATGATAATGTGGGATGAGAGGATGTTAATAATGGTGAGCTGCGGGGAAGTCCCGCTGGGGGTCATTCTGAGGAGGATCAGAAAGGCAGGCCGGCTTAATTTATACCTTAGAGGGAGGTGATCACAGCTTGCGCTGCCCTAATGAACTCTCCTCGCCTAGGGCAGCAGCAGGGCAGGCACTGAGGCCCCGAGGCCTGGAGGAGTAGGTGAGACGGGATTAGGAGAATATGGGCAGGGTGAAAGTTCCCCTAGGGCTAAGTGTCACCCCAACAACTGGATGCCTGGGGGCAGAAAAGGTCCACTGGGGTTGATCAACATGTGGCTAAATCACAGGAAAATGAACTAGGGCCACAACTGAGAATTACTGCTATATCTGATTAACCATCTCATCAGTCAGTCAATTTACTAAGCAACTGA
Organism: Semaprochilodus insignis; assembly: GCA_034552555.1. Classification (NCBI taxonomy): domain Eukaryota; kingdom Metazoa; phylum Chordata; class Actinopteri; order Characiformes; family Prochilodontidae; genus Semaprochilodus; species Semaprochilodus insignis. The sequence continues at coordinate 26,618,663 of CM067489.1, forward strand.
CTAACTGACTAAACAACACTTTATATGGTGAACTGTATGCTGATTTCTAGCCAGACCCCCCAGCTCTGATACCTCAGGACTGTTTGCACCGCACTTTACACTTTATACTTGAACATCTCAGCTGTGTACGTACTTATTTATCTATATTTATTTATCTATACTGAACATCTGTACCAAGCAATTTAGCTGTACTGAACATCAAGCTGCTTCTCCTACCTGCACTGTACACCTTATATATCTATACTATTTACAACCACATACTTAACTGATACTGCTCTTACACTTTGCACATGTCTTGTACACATACTGTTGTTTGCACACATTGTCTTTGTCTATTTGTCCTTATTTGTCTATTTGCACTACACTATATATATATATATCTATACACATATTCTTGTAACTGCACTGGAGAAGGAGCCTGACTGTGTTTCGTTATACTGTGCAACCCTGTACTGGTATAATGACAATAAAGTTGAATTGAATTGAATTGAATTGAATTGAATTGAACACTTTATATGGTGAAACTTACTTCCAGTTTTTCAAAGAAATCCACAGGGATGTTTTTCCACACGCCCAAAGTTCAGTAATAGAAGTTGGTTGCATTTTTCAGCTGCTCACGGTCCAATTAATATCAAACACATTCAATATTGTTAAGGGTGGACTATGGGGAGGCCAGCAAAGCATTTTCATTGCATTTACTAAGTTTTACAGTAATGATCTTTAAGCCAGACAGCAGTTGTTTCAGACACTCCTTTTTAACTGTATCTTGTTGTTTGATTCGGATTGGCTGCTCTGTATGTTCTACTGTTAATTTCTCTCTTTTGATAGATTAGTTAGCCCTATGTTTCTGAACCCTGGTCCTGGAGGCACCGTGCCCTGCACTATTTAGTGCTTTCCCTGCTCCCAACACAGCTGATTCAACTCATCAGCTCATTAACAAGCCCTTTCAGAGTCGCCAGCGGTGTGTTAAAGCAGGGAATCCACTAAAATGTACAGAGCACGGTGCTTCCAGGACCAGGTTGAGAAACACTACAATAGCCTGTCTGGAAGACTGTTGTTACAATTCAAACTGATCAAAGGGTGTAAGTTTGGTGGTTGTTGGTAATATTCCGACCTGTCATGCACAGCATTGTAATCTTAGTGTATTTTACTGTGTATTCTATGTCTTTGTTACTTTGCTAAAGACAATGTAAAGACAATAACTACGATTCCAATATGTCCAAATGTTTATTCCTTAGTCACACAAACTGCATAACTGACCTTCTGTGCACACTTTTCTCTCTGAACAAGTTGCAGGCAATTCCCATGCGCCCTTTAGGTTTCCCTTGGGCACCAACCTGAAAGGGTAAGGGCTAACAAGCACTATTCTCCTGACACGTGTAGCCATTCAGCACATCTCTTCCAGTTGCTCCTCACACATCTCAACAGAACATTTTCTTTATCAATAGAGAAAAAGAAACATTCTACCTACATAATAGGACAACACGGCAACAGTGCCAACAGCGTTCCCCTGACACCAAGCCATGCAGGACTAAACCCTCTCAGCCAGTAGCATCATTTGGGAGCCAAAAACAATGTTCAGTCATGCACTGACGAACTGATTTCATGCTTATCCTTACTCTAGAGTTATTATGGCCATTCTGCTAAACATTTGATTTATGTTACTAACTGCAGGTGGGTATACAATTACACAGCAAGTTTCAGTAAATCAATCACGAGAGTTACTTACATTTGGTTTACATTGTGTATCAACAGGTCTAGGTTTGCACTTCTGTCTTGAAATGACAAGAACAAAGCAGGGTTGAATGATTTGGGGAAAATATCCATTTTTTTCCATTAAGATAATCAGCATGTCTATTTCTTTGGACTCACTTTGGGCTTGAATGTTGAATTTTGTGTACCAGACTGCTAGTTCAGGATCTATTTAGATTTAAAAGATAACAGTCAATAATATATACTTTAAATTGCAGTTCCTGTGATGTAAAAAAGCACTTTCAAATAGTGATTTCAATATATGAACACACAATTTCAATGTAAATCAGGGTTTAAATCACAGATATGCTCATCACCTGATTATGATACTAACAACATGGATGCCTTAGAGAGGATAACAGTCACCTCTGAACCTGGTGATTTTGGGGTCCATATCCTTTATTCATGACGTCATGAGCAATCAGTCAATGTCAACTCGACTCAGAGGCGCAAACCCTAAGGCGAGAGCTACAGTGCAAAATATACCAAGCTAAACATGACAAGGCAAAAACCAAAGGCACACATGTGCACTGGGGGAGATCAGAGGATCACGGAAATCTTAAAGCACTATTTACTTCATAAGGACAACGAATTCATGAAGCGCTTGACCTAGTTGGCAAAAGTACTTAAAGGGGCTACGGCTAGGTCAATTACCACAACCCTCTTATGCTTGTGCAATAATTTCCCCTGACAACATCTCGCCAAAACAACGGCACTTAGCCAATCAAGATGCAGAAGGGATGTAAAAGTAAGCATGCTGGAGGGGATGTAATCATGTGATTTCTGAAGTAGTGCTGAAGTGTCTGTCCCTGCCACCCCCGATCCTTCCTCTCCCTTTTTTTTCAGATGAGTCTGAGCAATAAACAAAGCTATTCAGCACCCAGTGCATGTTTCCCCAAACCAAGTCCCACAGCCCACACACAGCCAGCCAGACACTAAACTGTCGCTCAGCAGAGCTGCCCAGCCCATCTCACATCAATAACTACACTATAGAGGGAGAGAGGGAAAAAAGTCTTCACAGTTTAGAGTATGTACTGTTGATCTTTCATATTAGTAAACTCAATGGACAAAAAAAAATAGTCACCTGTGACTAGAATGTACATAATGGTGTGTAATACCTCCATGAGCAGGAATAAGAGCTGTGATTTGATTGGCATGTACTGGAAAAGTTTCTGGATGTAGGTGACATCAACATTCAGACACTCTTGCATCAAAGAATTGTGCAGTTGGGCCAGATTTGGTGGATGCCTTCCCTGGCACAACTTGGTGGATGCCTTTCCTGACAAACTCAATGTTATTGGCCTGAAAGGACATGTAGCTGTCAGGAAGTTCCTCATTGCAAAAAGGAAAAAGAGAAAGAAGAACATCTGCAAAGCAAACAGCTGCTAGCGTTCTCAGAACCACTGACTGACCCAAAAGTGTTTGGGATTAATTGGATGGCGAGAAGCAGAAAGTGCTTAGCCAACTACTAAGACTGAACTTTGGATGCATGCAGATCTCTTACAAAAACTGACAGTGAGTTTACAGAACAGAACAGAAGCTGTAATAAAGGCAAAGAGTGGGGGAAAAAAAAAGAGTGACTTGAAAACTCAGTGACAAAGCCAAACTCCACAAGCCAGTGGACCATGATGTACCTTTTCCACTAAGCCTTTGCTTAGCATTGCTAGCCTTCAGAGCAATGAAACTGATCTCAAACTTTACTGGATGACAGGACATTATGACTCTCCAGTGACACACGACTTGCTATGGACATATTGGGGAAACAAGAGATTACGACGTTCAGTATCTGATTTTTTAAGTACTGTGGATCGGCGGAGAAACGTTATAATAAAACCAAACTCCACAAAACCACAACTCAGTACAGTACAGCGTGACGTGCCCTTTCCACGATGGCACTGCTAGCCTACAGGGAACCAAAGCTTACAAACACAATGTGTCTCTATGTGAATGCTAACAGATGCTCCAGTGCATGCGGTCCCTTTATAGGGGTAAAGTGAAACAAATTACATTTTTTGCCTGAATCCAAAACAAATCTCACTTCTCATTTTGGTTACCCTTTATGCACATGCTCATCATCATGCCAATGACTTCATGCTAGTCCTTTCAGGGCAGTAGTGTGTTCAGAATAACAAATATGCACCAAAAAGGAATATGAACTCTCAAAACAAAAAGACTAGAAAAAATACAGAAGGGAAATGCGCAGCAAGGGAAGTGTCTCACTCCCGCAGTGGCTGCAGGGTATGGGGCCGACCACCCCACCACGTGGAGCTCTGGCTAATGCGTCCGGGAACAATCCTGTTGTGCCTCCCAGAAGCCCCAGCTCGGGGAGAGATAGCAGCAGACGAGCTGCTGTGGGAGGGCCTTGCCAGCGCTCAAGGTCTGAGATAAGAGGCAGAGTAAAATTCAATTAGCACAAAAAAGCATGGAGTCCTGCTCATCTCACTCCCTCCAACAATACCGGCCTCGGTTCTATCCTTACTTTTCTCCGCCAGGGCAGCGTGCTGCCAGGATTGCGACCCATCTGTCGAAAGTGACGGCAGCTAGAGCTCACAGCGAGAGCCGGATTGGCGCTGCCTCCATCTGCGGAGCACCGGAGAGATGGAAAGAGGAAGCTGGCAGAGTTTTACCATGCTAACGGAGGATTTCACGCCCAAAGCTGCTCTTATCCCTTATCTGCACTCCTCCTCTCTCACCTTTCAGCCACCACTCTCCTCAATCTCCATATTTTACCCACTGTTATGTAGAGGGTCTTCACATCTCCCTATTTTGACCTCCTTATCTCGAGCCCCTTCTTTCCCCTCCTGATTTTCACGCACTGGCTCCTCAGTAATGTTGTCTTACTTCTTTATCACCGTTTCCACTTCCCTCTTCCCTCTTCGCCAGACTGACTCTCAGACAGTGTGGAGGCCTCCTGTGCCAGGCCTATCCAGCGCTGGCCTGCATCAGGGAAAGCATGCAGAGTCATTGTGTGGACTGGAAGCAGGGAACGGAAGCAGAGACCAGAGATTAGAGACCCCCTACAGGTCACTGTGAACTGTGTAAACGGCCTGATTAGCCTATAACTTTCTCTCCACTGCATGCATTCTCACATTTCTCTTTCTTTTCTGCTCAAGTTAAAAACCACAACTCATTCTCCTAGACAAGCTCGGATAGAGACGGAGAGAAAGAGAGAGGTCAAGTACATCTCAGCTCTCCATCATAGGAGGAACGATCTTTAGGACTGTTTGACCTGCTGCACCTGCCGCATCCCAAACCCCACTTACATAAAACCAAACCTCTCATTGTGTATAAATTAAACATATTTTTGTTATCATATATTGTCTTATTTTAAATGATGATATGTTGTCTGTTTTAAACGAACTTTATTTATTGTAATCATTACTAACATTACTTCTATAACTGCTTTTAGTTCTACAGTGTATGTTCAGCTTTGATGTTTATGCTGAAGTTTATGGGAGGGAGAGAGAGAGACACAGAGAGAAAGAAAGAAAGAAAGAGAGAGAGAGCAGGATCTCAGTTTTACATAATTTGAGGAATAATCTTAAGACTACTTCTGCTACTTCTAATAAGAGAAGTACATAGCGATAGAAAGAGATCGAGAGACTGAGAGAGGATAGTTATAGAAAGAGAGAGCGCAAAACAGAAGAAAAAGGAAAAAGAAAGTGAGGAAAGACAAGTGAGAGAGAGAAAAACATAGAAAAAACAGAAAGAGAGAGAAAAAGACGGTGAAGCAGAGAGTAAGAGAGGGTGAAAGATAGATACTCTAATTTTGCAGTGTTTGGCTTATTGCCAGCTGGAAGGACACAGCAGACAGACAGACAAGGTTTGTAACGCCTGCCTTTTTGAGAGAGAGAGAGAGAGAGAAGATGAAAATAAGGATAAGAGATAGAGTAGGAGGAAATAGGAGAGATCTAGGGAGTGAGAGATGGAGAGAGAGAGAAAGAGAGCACTGCACTTAGAGACCTGGTGTAAAGCATAATCTACTCTGAATGAGGCGAGAGCAGATGTGTGTGAATGGCCTCTAGCAAGATCTCAGAGCTTGGGTAAAATCATGTTTCTTGTCCATTTTATTATCTTCTTTGGAGCAAACCACACAGGACGCCAACATCGCCAGAACACTCTTCAACACCAACTTCAAGCAAATGGAAGGAGACAAGGCACTCACCAAACCACAGCCCGGCTTTCTCCTACAGCAGTGGGTACGCAAACACGTGCAGACAAGCATTATCATAATTGGTTCCCACACAAACTGGCTACAATACTCAGTTTATTAACTACAATATTCAGTTTATACCTTAAATAAAACCTAATTATGGAGCCCAAAATCTAAATGGATTAACCCTGACAATGTTAGTACAATGTCTGTGTGAACCTTGCAGCTTTAGTATTAGCTAGAAAAAGCTAAAATAACCTAATAAACCAAAAAAATAAAAATATAAAAAATAAAATCCCCTATAAAATGTAGATTTATAAAATGTAGACTGATATACGATTATATGTAATGATTATGTTAATAAACTCTCACAACAGACCTCTGTAAACATTGAGAATGTGATGTTACATAGCACTAATAGATAGCAGGACACAGGCTATTAAAACGATATCAATTAAGGGGAAAAATGGCATATCAGGCATTTTAATAGGTCGGGTATTGGCTGAGAGAGTGAGGCAAGTTTTCAGAAAGTAACAAAGTGGCCTGGAGTGTAAAACTACTTAGTACCAAGTAGACGCTGGTATCTTGACTGCGTATGAGCTTTGTCTCCATCGTTAAAAACATGGTTAAATTAGCCAGACATAAAAGCGAGTGCATGGCTATTTTGCTTCCAAGTGTATTTTTACCACTTTCCACCAAATACATACACAAAATAAACTTTCTCAGGCTTTTTAAGCACAAGTCATGACTGGTATAAAAACAAAAGCAATGCAGAATGTTCTGCTCCGCCGGCTGTGCCACGCTGCTTCTGGTCTTAAACTGGCATTAACAGTAACAGCACATTCTATGTTGAGCGAATGGAGCTCCACACCATGGAGTTATACAGATGGCAGAATACAGAGATTCATAGTCCACTGCACGGATCAGCCTTTTCAAGGTTCACCTCTTTATCATCTGAAAACAGGAAGACCGCCAGAAAACTCATCTGTTTTTCTCTAAATGTTTTGGGTACTTTGGGTATATTTTCAGAACTGGCTGAAACGTAGGGGGAACTAGATTTCATTTCTAGATTCAAGAAGAAAAGAGCTGACAAAGTTGCCTGCTGCTGTTGCAGGGCTTGTTTTTAATATTGTTTACTGCTTGAAAACAATTAATGAATTTTTTATTATTAAGTTTATTATTTTTTTTCCCAATGACATTCATGAAAGTGGCATCATCGGCCCACGATGGACCACTCAGTCCCCCCCAGTACTGCTCTGAGGATCACCAAAGGGAGCTTAGTGGCCCATTTGCAGTGTGTAACCCAGTGGTTGAGAAACTGTAAAATCAAATGTGCACAATTACTGTATATTTGCTAAATCTACATTTCTGAAAACGTGGCCTATGTAAAGGTTATAGTGCATCTATATGTTTCAGTTTTGTCGTATATATTAAACTTACTTAACTTAGAAAGTCAACAAAAAGTCATTTTAATATGGGTATTTTACAGAGCAGCCCAAACAAGTTAAATTAAATGGCTCGAATACTGTATATAATGTTAAGCAATGCATAATTTGAAATAACTTCATTGTAGTGTGTTAAAAAGTAATATGCAGACTAAAACATTTTAGATGGAAGCAAAAGAAAAAAAGGAAAATAAAATTAGACTGGGACACCCTTAACAAAAAACTTTAAGTTTTGCCCGCTAAATAAAGTTGTCTAAGGTTGTGCCTGTTGTAAAATGATCCCACAGACCGCTGCCGTTACAGTCGCTCTTCAGCAGAGCGGGCAGTTCTAAGCAGAAGGTGAGAGGACAGGATAATCAGAGTTGTCTGCAGAGACACAGGCCTGCTCATTAAACCCTCTGCTCATGCTTTCAACTGCTGGGGTATGAATGGCCTGGTTCTGTGGAAAAGGTGAGCTTTACGTTCAGCCTTTATTGGGCTAGTCATTATCACCACCAGGAAGAGGAAGGAGCCTTCGACCCCTGGACGTGGTCAGATGTTTGTGAGCCAGAGGGAGAGCTACAAATAGAAAGTGAGTTTCAAAGGTGGATGTCTTGAAGTTCCACCTCTTGATAGTTTATCAAAACTTAAAACTGGCAGTTTTATCAGAACTCTTCTGAAGGTCTCTCGTTTGTTGGAGCTTTAAAAATTAAAGATATAGAGAAAGGGCATCTCTTAACAACCATGCAAGACCTGGTAGACCACCAAAACATTCAGATGAACAGCACTTAAAGCTTTCGCCTTTTAGAGAGAAGAGAAAATCATATCCGGAAACATCCAGAGGTGTTTCTGTCCATCCTGCTAAGCTACAAGCATTTGACTGTGGACTGATGAAGTATAAATGGAACTCTTAGGCCACAATCACTAAAGGCATGTCAAGGCAACAGCATCTGGTGAAAAGCACACCTTTCCACGTGTTAAGAATCAGCTAAGGGTGAAAGCAAGTGTGAAACAATCAGTCAAAATAGTAAAGCTGAAATGAAGCTGGCCTGTTCTACAACCGGTCAAACCACAAGCACTACTTCAAATTGAAAGCTGAAGCTTCTTCTGATGCATGCAAGACCATCCAACAATACTGTAGAACTACAAACGTTCTGCAAAGAAGAATGGGTGAAAATTCCTAATAGAAGAACAGAAAGACTCCAAGCAGTAGGGCTGTGATGGTATGATTTTATCTCCAAGCGATGTTAAACAATATATCCCTTCGGTTTGGTGGTTTACTGTCAGTGAGAACCAGCCTTGCACCACTTACAGTGTCAAACACTCTGCCTGCGCTCCAACTCCAGCAAAGTCAAAACATTCCAAACTACTGTTTTTAATGAAGGGACGGACACCAGCGCCGGTGTATGGACTCTACAGATACACTAGTTGTTCTGGTTGTTTCTGAGTGTAACATTTCATCCTTACTTTTCCTTCACAGCAAACACCACACATGACCTAAAGCCAAACACAGAGTTTAACGTAAAGGACTAAGAAAGTTAGCTGTTAGTGCGACTCTCTGGGAACTGAATGCCCTTCCGTCATAGAGATCAGTAACAAGGCCACTTAAGGCTTTAATTCTCATGTCTGGAGCAATAACATCCCAGTGCTCTGTGACTCTGAGCACTGTTCACTCAGCATTGTGTTGATACTATATTAAATTTAAGTCATATGTAGATCACAAAAAGCTACAGTGGACGCCACTCAAAAAGTCTTAGATGAACAGATCTCAGCTAACATTACAGTTATTTGCCAAAAGGTAGCATGACCAAGTCTGGACACCCCTATACCTATACAATGTGGGAAACTGGAAAATGGAGACACAGAGCCTGAAATCACCTCATGTGTTGCCTTCTCTGAGGTATCTAGTCAGCATTAAACCTTGTTGCCAAGTCTGTACCATACACACACAGACACACACACACACACTCAATCACACAGACACTATAAATATATATCATACATATCATTAAAACTTGTAAAAAGGAAATCTGATAAACTGATAAAAAGCCATAAAAAGCCTTGGTGGACTAAGATAACTTCCAGTGTGGAATAAAATTTGTACAGCGTCCATCACCACAGCGTGTCAACATGTTTAATAATTAACCTGCTCCCAGCGAACAGAGCCGTATGGCTTAAAGATACCCCACACACCATCAGCACTGACCCACGAGGGCTGACACCCCCCCCAACCTTCATTAGCACCGGCTCTCACGCGTGCACACACGGACACACACTCTCATGGATGTGCATTAATATTCAACACCTCCGCTGTGCTGGCTTTAATTAGCTCATCACCTCCATGTGAGAAACATCTCCCTCTCTGCTTACAACATCCCAACACTGGAACAGACCACACACATGCATGCTTTACACCATGAGGAGCACACCTACGTCTCTCACTCACATACTCACTTACACACGTTCACACTCTCTCTCTCTCTGTCTCTCTCTCTCACACACACACACACGCACAGACACGCACAGACACGCACAGACACACGCAGACACACACAGACACGCACAGACACACACAGACACACACAGACACACACAGACACACACACTTTTTCATTGGACTGTTTTTTTTATTATTGGCCAATTTAAGTGAACCAATTAATCGGTCAGACCATAATGCATACATATAGATAAAAAAAATACCACATCCAGCAGAACAACTGGTCAGGCATTGCTACTCAAGAGAAAGAGGCTACTCAAGAGTTTTGGAACAGTTCTAACTACAAATTCCTTTTCAAAAACACATTTTTTTTGTATTCTGAGTTAGTGTAGTGTTACTCAAAGTAAGTGTGTTAAATGTGAGTACATATGTGTTCAGTCAGTGTTCCTGTGCAGGCACTTCTTGAATTAATCGCTCACCCTAATGAAATGCACAAGGCCCGTATGTGATGTGCAGATGATGTATGACTCTGAAATACCAATAAATCAAGAGTTTTGACAGTCCAACTTTTAGAACAATGACATGTAGCATCAATTAGAGAGCGGACGGAAGAGAGAACAGCGCTCCTCTCTCTCTCTCTCTCTCTGAGAGGCAGTGATTAAATATTGCTTTCTCTTTTCTCTGCTTCTGTCATTTCTGCGGGAAAAGGAGGAAAAATGAGGCAGGGTCCTCCAGCGTTGATGGTAATCTCTAATAAAGCCTCTTAGGCTACCGGAACACTGCAGAACCTCGCAAACGCTCCATTCATTATCATCGATCAAGTTCAGAAAGCAAATCATAAATGCCCCCCCCCGCCCCCAAAAAGACAGGCCCTCTTGACAAGTTCAGCCACCATGAGTTGAGTCCTACGATGACGTCTGGATCTGCTGTAATGTTGAACTGAATGAAGCAACCGTGATTGGATGAGCATATCACACAAAAAGGAACACGGCAGTAAATCAGGCCTTGTCAACTTTCAGGAAAGATTTGTTTCGCCGAGAGAGGAGTCTTGTATTGGATACACTCTTCCACTTCCTGCCCAATTCCACTGCAGCATCACTCACTATGCAGGCTACGTGGTACACTACAGAGCAAAACAGCTTGGATTCATTTCTTATATTAATAAATAATGTTTTTTTTAATTACAGTATTACAAACTAGGCCCCCTGTGTTTTTTGTTTACATTGAGGTCATAAGCAAATTTTCTGGTGCTTTTGATATATACCACAGTATATATATTTCTATATTTGTAGGTAAACAGTGGTTTATTATTCTGGGATGTCAAATTTCAGCACCTAAAAAAGCTGAACAATATGCAGATAAACCTGTGCCAATACTGTTTTCTAAGATGAGTGAGTCACAGCGAGCGCTGTGCTACAAAGCTGAAGTTGGCTTCTTATTCAGGAACTTTTTGCCTGAATTTCCCGTTCCAACCTTACCTAGAACAACAGCTACATGCCGGCACCTGTGTGAAATGGGAATTTTGAATAAGAAGCTAACTTCAGATCTGTAGAAATGACCATCAGACACTGCTGGAATCTACCAAACTGACCAAACTACATATCCCATGAAGAATTTCAGTATACCCAGATGAACTGGTTTTGCATTCACTAATATATTGGAGATCCCAAACGTTTTTGTCTTGCAAGTTCAAACTGATTGTAGTGACTGAATGATTGTAGTAGTCCAAGGGCCAAAGGTAGGTTTCAAATAAAGCTTTTCACTCACTCACTCACTCACTCACTCACTCACTCACTCACTGATCATGAACATGATCCTTTAACTTCCATTCATTCCAACATTTTTTTTACCATCTCCTGTAAGGTTACCTTTCAGGAGATGCAAGGTTTTGTTCTGACAGTGGCGGGAATCTAACAAAAGTTGTTCTCCCTTCATAAAGGGCTGATTTCAAACTTTTAAACTGTGATTTAAATATAAAGTCTTCCATAAAGCTCTGCACATCCTGGAAGCCCCAGTGGAATAGCGTAACTTGGTTCTGTAGCATATCTGCAGTCCAGCCTGGGTAGGTCTCCAAGCTCCACTGTTTCTTAAAGCCTATTAAAATAGGCAGGGGCAATTACTTTGACACCAGAACATATTGGGAAAACTTCATTTTTCACCCTCCTTCTCTCACACACTTAGTTCGGCCCCTTACTGATTCTAATATCAGAGGTTGCCTCAGGACGAACTGAACTATCTAAAAAAAACCCTAAAAAACTCTTGAGTAAAGCTCATTTCCTCCACAATGCCATCTTCACAATACAAATGAATCTGTCAGCTAGATTTAAAGGGGACCTATTCAGCTTTTGCAGTTTCTCCCTTTCCTTTACTGTGATACGTGGATTTTTGTTAATGTAAACGTTCTGCAAAGTTATAAAGCCCAAAGTACACACCAGCGGGAGACACCACTTTTCTCAGCTGCCTGAAAGGCCTCGCTGGAATTCCATCCCTAAAAGGTGACATCATCTTGTAACATAGTCCTTATTGGTCTTGGCTTGACACGCCCTCATACAACACAGAGGGAGCTAAAACCAGAAAAAATGTCCCATTCTGAAAAGTCCTGCTTCAGTCCGGCTTCAAAGGTGAAACTACCAACTTGTTCTGCCTGATGATCCGGATTGGACTCTGACTCAAACTGATCCAGCAGAACCGACACCACTGTAAGAATCGCCACTGCAGTGTGGGGGCAGAGCTTGGCGGGTGGCCAATCAGAACCAAGTGGAGTGCAGAGAAACAGCTGTATTCCAACAGGTTAACAGAATGAAGTACATGCTGACAGCAATTCAAGTTCCATATTCACCTTTTGTGATAATTAGGCTAAACCATGTGCTCCTCTCAGGCCAAGCTGTTCTAGAGATTATGGAGGTTTTCTCTGAAAAGCAACATAATAAATAGTAATTTACTTAAATGCATTACTCACAACAGCTAACAGCTTTCAGAATCGGCCAAATATCTCTGTTATTCCCAACCCTTTACTTTTTTTTACTCTCACATACGTTTAAAACTGCACATTTAAGAGACCAGGTTAGGTGAACACTGATGTAGTCATAAATCATGAGAATCTAAAGACTATTAACTCACTATCTGCTCGAAGAAGTGGTTTAATGGAGCATTTCAGATTAGGCCAAAGATTCCCAGCAGGAATGGAACACATCGTGGCATGTGTCCATCAAACACGTTCATAAAACCTTTAGTCGCGCTCCGCGCTCTCTCGCTCTCTCACTCGTCCGGCTGTGAACGTTCGCTGGGTTTAATTTACCAAGTGCTTGCTGACCTTTTCCCAGCCGACTGCAAATCAATTTCAAGCTCTAATTCAAAAATATACGTTACATGATCGCTGTGAGGTCGGCTATTAAGAAGGGAATCATGCCTAATGGCTCTGCAAAAGGGGGGAACAGCTTCCTCTTTTGGCTCAGTCCAGTCGAATGCTTGCTTCTCTGAAATGCAGTCAGAGTATCTGGCACCTGTAGCAAAAAGGTGGAACAGGCTGGAGAGCCCAGACTTGGGATTTTCAGCCAATCTTGTGGATTCAAAGCTCTCCATGTGGTCAAATACAATCACTCCATCATTCTTGAAGCCCAATCCCTTTTAGAGCCGCATCGCTTGCTCTCTCTCACTTTCTGACTCTAATGCTCTCTCTTTCTTTTCCTCTCATAGGTCTTATCATAACCCCGGTCGTTCAAGTCATAAAGCCCCCTGACTCCCATAGAAAAAAAGACAGCGCTTTGGTCACACTTAACTGCTTTAAGTGCTACCTGAGGCTTAGTGTGAGAGAAGGAGAGGGGGAATGAGAGGATCCTAAAAACAAAGGCATGGAATAAATCTTCTTTTACTGCCTCCAGCCTTAATCAATCAATCAGCTGTTAAATGTATAAAGGCAAGGATTTCAGGTTGTGTAAATTCTACCATACAAGCTTTACAGCAGTGGATCAGGAATAATAACATCAACACAGTTTACACCAAATGTGGGCAATCAGGCAAGATATTCTGTTTATCAATAAATACTGATAAAATGTATAAAATCTCTAATTTACTGCTTTGTTTTCATTTTGTAAGCAAGAGCATTCTGCGCTCCAATCCATGAAACTCCAACCCCTCTACAGCGGTAAAACAGCACCAGACATGGGATTTTTCATATTGCATGTTTAGTTATTGTGAAGTCTTTTCACACAAGTCAATAATGAAGTGGTTTTTAAACTTTCTTTATGATGCGCTTCTTTATTAAACCCTTGCAGGAAGATGGCTAAGTGGAGGATGAAATAAGGAGTAATGGTAAAGCTATCAAACAGCCCAATCTCCTAAGAAGAAAAATGTTCACTGACTCACAGCTAAACCTCTATAAAGGAGTCAATTTGAGTGTAGGTGTGTGTGGATAATCTGCTTCAGCTTATAGTTCAAAGCTGAGGCTACCAAAATTATGAAATTTTAGCCAATGGTTGTCATATAAATACACTCATCGTTAAAGGAATAGTTCAACTAATAGGTGCACCCGGAAGGAATCAACTGACAGAAATGAAAGTTGGTTTGACATCATGAAACATGTGAATGACTGATGTTTTACGCTCAGCTGCGCATGTGACAGACGAGGTGAGCCTTATTGCCAGCTAGCTAGTGTTAGCCAGCACCATTGGCACACGGCTGCACAACACAGGACTGCATGCCCCCAGACCGTTATGAAGACTGCCCTTAATGCCACGTCAAAGTCGCCAAAGACTGCAATGGCACTGTGCCAGACTCAGAACGGCAGCGGGTCATCTTCAGTGACGAGACCTGCTTTTGTCTTGTTGGTGATGACTAACGAATCTGGGTGTGGAGGCACTTGGGTCCGCTCCAAGATGAACAGTTTGTTGTCATGTGTCACATGTTTAGAAGGCCTCCACCCCTACTGCAAAATCTCCAGGAACTGTGTGAGAATATTCGAGGGATGGATTATCACAGGACACCATGAGGTACCTCTACAACTTCACACTGAGACGCCTGGCATGTTGGGTAAGCAAACATGGCAGCCCAAAGCCATACTGAGAGACAATACTTCGGTGTACCTCAATAAATATTGGCCATATAAGTCTAAATTCCAGTCTAAACCATTCTTTTGTATATGACTGTAGAAGCAAACTTTGGACACAAACTGTATCTTTGCTCAAAAAGTTTTTTGCCAAACTAGCTGTTTAAGAACTCTGCTTGGCTGAGCTGCATTTTTAAAACCTAGAGGCCCCAAAGGCAGAACCTAGAGATTTACATCTCCATCCACAGACTTCAAATACCAGACCCTTAAAGTGATGGTCTGTGCCTTCAGTGGAAGCATTACACAAAGCAAAATGACCTCTGCACTCCCTAAAGCACTGCAGCTCCTCCAATTCCTCCACACATCCCATCAACCTCCAATGGAATCTCTGTACTGAGACTAAAACCACACCTACACACACACACCACAGCCGGAGCAGGCTCCCACCACACTAATGGCTGTACACAGAGCTGACCGGGCGCTGGGCTTTTTTGCACTTGATTACAGTATCTCCTTGTGCAGATGTTTCTGTTTTAATTCTCTTTGCTGCTCCGCTGGAGTGTGAAACGACAAAGCCCAGGAGATCAATTACTGAGGGGTATTTACAGCGGGGAGGGAGAGAGAGTGAGGGAGAGAGGAGGGGACGAGCGAGGGATGGCTGCTGACAAACTTCATCACACGTTCCTTCCATTACCCGCGCAGTCCGTCACTAAGTCCACATCCAATCGCTTAATACAGATTGCAACTGACAAATCAAACTGAGGAGTCATACAAATGCATAATCTACATGCACAAAAACAATAACAAGCACGGAGAGTCATACTCATGAGCTCGACAGGACCTTCCTTCTCTAAACAAGCCTCACGGAATGGGCACGTAATCACATGCATGGACCGCACAGCATATCACTTATGAACCATCATTGGAGTAATGGCCTTGGCGATATGGTCGATACAGCGGAATGCTTTAACATGCAAAGGAACCCTCTAACCAAACTGTATTGTATTCTTTTTAGCTTCCAGGCCAAACGTAAAGCAGAATTTACACCATCACAGCAAAAAGGTTCAGCACAACTTTCGCTTTCAATAAAGCCATAGTTTTGCATAACTGCACAGAGCTTATGCTGCGTACAGTTGTGGTGCACAGCGGCAAATGTTACAGTTTGCTGAACTGAATGCAGTGCTTATCTCTAGTACAGTATCAAAAATGCGTAGTCTGTATTTTGGGAACCAGAAAAGAATCTGTTTATATAAATAAAAACGTGTTTGGGGTTGTGTGAGTAGATGCTTTTTCCTCCTTGAACACCTATACAGCCAAGCCGCGCAACGTGCATTTGCTGCAAGAGTGTGAATGCTGCTTAAGGCCAGAAACAAACTTCACACAAGAGTGCAAACACAGACGCTTTTAGTTACGCAGATATGGTTTACAACACAAGGCAATTTAGAATGCAATGCCGGCATTGAGCATTACAGCAAGGTGTACCATAACGGGAGCCAAGTCTGGCCTTGAATTGCAACCGTCAGACAAGCAAAAACTGATTTGTTCTCAAACTAATTTGTTATATATTGTTACCTGTTCTTGCTAACAGCACAGGTAAAGCGGCTCACTCTGGGCTGTTATATGACTGTATATTCCAGTCTGATTTGTCCTGAACAGCTCAGTGTTTAACATCCATAGTAACATAAGAACACACAGTGAGTTTGTACAGAAGGACTGTGTTTCTGCAATGCATCGGTGGGGACATTCATGGCAATGACAATCATTGTACATGAATGCAAGAACCATAATCCGGTTTCTTTACAGCTGATTTGGCTGATTTATTTGTAACGATTTTCATTAGTATGTTCTTAATCTCGAAGCTCACACTGCTTTGTTTAAACGAACACATGAATCACACAACTGGTACCTTCCATCAGCCAAAGCTACAATATAAATAACATGCTTTTTAACAGGCCACACTTCCAATACTTCTGTTAGTTACATACTGTTAGCTATATACCAAAGTGAAAAATCAGCTGCTTGTTTAACACTATTAATTCCTCACTTTCATAACTCTATCATCTTCGTTTATGACTAATCTGTAGTTTTATTTCACAGCAATTTACACTGTAGTTACATGTGAATAAATAATAATTACAAACTGGAAGGAAGAAAAAAGAAGCACAAATTCCATCATGCTAATTACAGGCTACAGCTTCTACTCAGCGTTAGCCATATTAGCATGTTTGGTCAAGCTGTTTCTTTAGGACTAATGATAAGCTTAATAATAAGCCTGTCGTGCAAAAGGTTAAATAACATGGAACAAAGTGCTACATTGAAAATAAGAGCTATACGGCTATGTAACACAATGACTCATGCATGTTTATGTATGACCTTGTGATTTAGGTGTAGCAGCATTCACATATAGCACTTACCTGATTTGCACTAGTTACATTATAAAATTATATCAAAGATCAGCAAAAATCTAAATAACACACTTGCTGATTTTCGATTTGCATAATTGGAGCACAAATCCGCTGTTTCCGATTTTGCAGCACACTGAATATAATTGCATGTAATTGTATACATGTTTTAATTAATTACAATTAATAAAGGAATAAAAAGAAGGATTTGCAAATTTTATGGCAGATGTTATGCTTAATGTTTTCTTTTAAATAGAAATCTTGCCCTAAAATTTGCAAGAAAAAGTACATATTTGAAGTTTGCTTCTTGTCGAGGACATGTTAGTTTATTTTCACAAAACAGGCAATTTAACCTGGAGGCATTGTATTTTGTGTTTTTGCCCTAATACATGCTATGGCTGTTTCTATTGATTACACTGGCAATCGAGTACCGACAAATTCTTTTTTACATGAAAAACTTCAAGTTGTTAAGAATAAAATATGCACCATCATCATGTGAACTGCTACCTAATCACTGACAGTTCTCTGAGACATACATTTTAAGCTATGCCTTCTAATTTTCTAGTAGCAGTCTCAACAGTCTTAATGTATGTGCATACACAAGCACTACAGCCCCATTCGTGCACAAATACCTTCCTACCTGACACAAACCTCCAGAGAAACGTGCAGACTCATCACATGGCATTGCAAATAACAAGTAATTAAGTTTAGGCTCCGAGGTAGGGCACCAAGGGGACCGGGCCAGGGGCCTGAGCGCGCTGAGTGTGACACTGTGGAGTTTTTTTATTTAAAAAGCAGATGGCAGAGCGAAAATGAAGATGAATGGGACAGCGGCCTAGTGTGAGATGAGAGCTAATTAGCCAGGCCTGCGTCGGGCCTGCTGGAGCCGGGGCCTACACTGACACGGCAAAGCCCGGGGCTCAATTAGTCAGCCGGCCGCGCAGAGAGTGCAGGGACAAGGGCAGAGACACCCGCGTCCTCAGCACAACCTCAGAGGACCACGGCCCTCCAGGGGGCCGGAGGCTCCAGCCGTCCAACTATGCAATGTGCCCTTCGTTTATTTTTGCCGGCGGGACGTGCAAGAGGAGTACACAGTCACTGATGGATCACATTAAGACATGTGCCTTCTTTCTGTTTCCATCTATCCTCTATCTAAATCACTAGCTTAATTTCCTTCATGTATTTAATTTTCGCTCCTTTTTGGTTCATTGTGTCTTCCTTCGCTCCGATCTAATTTAAGAAAAGGAGAAAGCGAGTGAGAGAGAAAGAGAGAGAGAGAGAGACGTTATCAGTGCCATGGGTGGCGAGTGGGAGGAGAACTCTTGGTAATTGTATTCATGTATGCTCACTCTACCAGCTGCACAGGCTCCTATTAAAAGCAATAACGGGCTAATAAGGTTACAGCTTAATTTTTTAAGTGCCTCAATAACGATTATGGCGCAACCTTGACAAGGCAGCTGCTGTTGTTTATCTCATGCTGATGATGCACTATATTCCTGCCCCTACCATACGTAATATTGGGAAATTGAATTTAGACTCATTAGTATTTCAATATCTTCATAAGCACATAGGTCACATGAAGATATTCAGCAGTTAGCAAGTCCCCGCAAAGGCAGTCCGACGCCGCCGTGTTCAGCTGGCACAAGCTTTCGCCACATTTAACAAGTATGCTGCTACACACTGTAACATACTGTTAAAAAGGCTGGAGATTAAGGTCTTACCATGAGCTGCGTCCTATCAGGCAGCTGTATGCTACCTGCTAATGTCAGATCTCACTGGGTAGAGAACATGGATCAAAGCCATGGAGCTTCTGAAGCATGACAGTGAGGCTCTTCGGGAAACCACCTCTCCCCGGCTCCCATTGCTACCAGGCCAGTAAAACTACATCCTACAGGCAGGCGGCTTGTGAAGTGTCATTCTGACAGGTGGGCGATCAGCGAGTCTCCGTGGGCAGCTCCAGAGCACATTAACACTCAGTTGTCACCGGAGCTAATGCATGCACATTAGCAACAATCCCTGCTCAGTAAAAGCTCAAACACCCACGCCAAAGAGCCAATCACGGCCAGACAGGCTAGGAAAGCTGCAAGCCACGTGATTGGATGGAAACACACAGGAGACGTTGTCGAAGAAAGTGAAAGCAGAAAAGCGCTGTCATGCAGACATCCACGGACAGTACCTTTTTAAAGCTATTAATCGGTGACACATAACCAGACATGAAGCCTAAAGAAGAAAATATCTCACTGCTTTCAAAGCCTGCTAAAGCATATTCATGAGGCAAAGCATGTTTGAAAAGAATTTGAAGGGACAATCCAGCCAAAATGAAACATGTGATCATTGCTACATCTGCTGCAAACATGTCTACTCATCCACGACAGCGATGGCACAATAGTTGAGAGTAGGAAAACCCACTCCTGAAAGCAAAAATTACACCTCCTACGGCTGGATTTGTATTTCTATACTACAGCTAAGAAGCCCATTGCCTTATTGTGACCATGTCATTTTAATAATCAGCACTGCAATGGAAAGAATGGATTACTAAAATGCCAGAAATGACTAGTCAGAGAAGGAGCACAAGCTAAGAGCTAAAGTTAAAAGTAGCCGTTTATCTTGATACGATATCTCAGTTTGGCTCATTCTTCTTGCTGAACCCGGCATCCAAGGTGTGCTGATGAGATATGTTCATGGTTCTTAACAATTTTATTTGATGGCCGAGGTAAGAATTACACTAAAGCTAGCTTGGTTGAATTTATTAGATACAGTTGATCAGCAGCTAGACTAACAGCCAAGACCGGATGCCACAATACAGATTATATGATGTGGTACATTCCATAATGTATGCTGGGTATTGTAGTGAGAGAACATCACAGATGTTATTCATTCTGTCAAATCAATGACATCAATGCTATGCAAATATGCTACTGATTAGGGCATGACAAATAACATACTAAACTCTAGATTTTGGCTGGAATGTCCCTTCAGGCATAGGAGCAATATGACAATATGGTATATGTCTCAATATACTATGGGTACAACCAGCACTTGCAAAACACTAAAGTGCATGTTTGCAAGTGTAACTGTATAATTACTGTGTACTCAGCTATTTAAAATGTGTGAACTACCACTTAACTGGTGAATTTTATGGGTTCCAATCCTCAGAAAAGCTAAATATTGTGAAGCGTATGGTATATCACAAAAAAGCCTTGTGAAATTTCATGTTAAATCTTTGCCATATTGCTCCTTCACACTTGCATAAAGTGAAATGTCCAATGGTTTTCATGTACATCGACATGCTAAGTGTCGAATTAACCACTTTAATGAATGGCCATGTATCACGTGTTACCAAGTTTGGAATTGCTTAGTGAAGCAGCTTGATCAATCTCAATTTCCCACAGATCTCAGCAGCTGAAGAATGAAGTGAAGCTCGTAATGCCCTTATGGTGCCGGAGATGGAAAAAGACTAACAGCACGGTGTTAATGAACAAGGACTAAGGTTAGACTCGCAAGAGCGAAGGATGTGAGCAAAGCACATAGACGAGAGCATGTTTTCTTTTTGCTCTTCTATTTACCGTGGTTGCAGTCTTTCAGAACTGGCCTTTGGCTGACTGTTTGAGGTGGCTCATCTGTGAACACCAGACAGATAACATAAGTGGGAGACTTAGAAAGATATACATATGTGCACATACACAGCATTCGATAACATACTGTCAGTGAGAATGGAGGCATTGTGTACGTCTGTGAGAGACTGATTTCACCTCAGGGTTCAGCCAGGCTGTATGATTGCTCCAGTCTGACAGTTAGGTTATTATTCTGGATGCTTCTGTCAACAGGGGGTTGATTTCTTTACAGTGTAGTGGGGTATATTCCGATCACTGTCCGTAGCGAGGTGATAAGGCAATTGTGCATTGTCGGTGGGGAGTTGATTCAGACTTTTTTGTCTTCTCCTTTGATATATATGGGTGACACTATTGGGCAACCAGCTTGAACTCACTCATACAGTACAGTGCAAATGTCAAAGACCATGCTTCATTTATTTGATTTCCACTCAAAATGGCCATTAAGTACAATAATCTATTTAAATATGTGGTTAACAGAACATTACAAGCCAAGAAGGCAAGTTTTTCAGTTCCACCTTTTACCTTTCAGTGTCCACATTTTACCTTCATTACAGTCTTCCATCACCCCAAGATACTGCTTTCAGATATCAACAGGAACATTCTTCTTTACCTATAAAGTTCAGTCTTAGAGGACTTTCTGCTTCCCACATTCCAAGAAATGTCAAAGATATTCAATGATGCTGGCGTCTGGTATCTAGGTTGGCCACTGGGGTGTTTTTAAGTACTTCGTTTGTTTAAGCACCTGTGGATTTGTTCCGATCTAAAGCAAGAATGGAGCTTTGTTGTCTTCTGTCTTCCCTCTGTGACAGTTTTGGTGGTCAAACAGCTGTTAGGAGTCCAATTTTATTTTGTATCTTTTTATCATTTTTGGAACTCCACTTTTGGAAACTCCTGTTCTATTCTACTGTTCTACTTATTTTCCTTTGATTTGTTCCTCTCTCTGTGCAAGCGCATTACCTTAACCCAAGTCTCTTCAAAAATATTTTCTAAAAACAAACTTGTAATTAACAGCAACTTTAAATGGAAATCAAATAAAAGATCATCGACTTTTACTCAGTACTGTATACTGATAAGTCAGTCTTCTACTTTTCATTTAAGACTGGGAGCTCTTAAAATACAGACTCCATTTTGCAATTGTGTGGCTGCAGTAGTAACAATCTGTTTTACATTAGCATCCATTCATGATACCCTTCATTCGTTTATTTACTACATGTGTATCAGAGGCCATATCATTGCTGTCTAAAGAAAAACGAGTATCTCCAAAATGGTGCATGAACGTAAAAATATACATGTTTATACATGTTTTTCCCTGGACAGCGCCAATACATATATGTCATTGTGTGTCAGTGTGCTTGGAAGAGAATGTATGTGTCACTGTGTGTTTGTGTATGTTTGGCTGTTTTGGTGTGTGTGTTTGCGTCTTCCTCAGCGTCCACGTCGTGAAGAAGGACTGTATTGACTCAGACCGGCGTCAGCGCGATCAGGTCCGGGCCTACTAGAGGCACTCGTGTTTGTAACCAGCTATGACATCAGCCAACCAGCATGAAGATCTGAGCCAGAAAGCTAGTCATAATAGGACAGGGGCTCTCCCCCAGCTCCCCCTTACCTTTCTGGGCAAAAAAAAAAAAGAAAAGAAAAAGAAAAAGAAAGCGGCTGGGCCTGTCCCTGGGGCACCATGCTGGCTACAACAATCTGATATTATACATACAGACTGCCTGCCTGAAAGCAGAGGTCAGCATATGAATCTTGGCAGGACGAGAGGGGGCAGATAGACGGTGTGTTCTTCAAAAAGGGATTACTGAGGAAAGAAAGATTGAAGAGGTAGGGGGTACATCTAAATGAATGCGACGTAAAGGGAGTGTGTGTGATGGAGAGAAAAGGGGAGGGGAGATGATGAAAGAGATGAAACTCACCTCGGGGCCTAGGTGCTCTTTTCCTGCGGTCTCTGAAAGCAGCTCCGGACTGCAGCGCTTCCAGCAGGCTGTCCATCACTCCAGTCTCATCCTTTTCTACAGAGAGAGAGAGAGATAGAGAGAGAGAGAGAGAGAGAGAGAGGAGAGAGAATATGTAATAAGAAGTAATTACAATGTAATAACTTTTCTCAGTAATGCATATGATATGTTAAAGGGCAATTCCACCATTGTTTTAAAATTTTTTTTTTTTTTTTTTTTTTTTTTTTTTTGTGGCTTGTTGTGAAATGGTTGATTGTAGAGAAACCTACTGCATTAGATTTCTGTATGCTGGTGATGACTATGTCCACATGTCTATCCATGGTTTTCATCCTTTGCCTCGGAGAAGAGTTTGACAGCAATTTGAGCAGTTCAAGATTTCGAGAGGGGTCTCACTGTAGGGCTCCGGGAAGCGGGATGGTCTTATCAACGTATTGCGCGCCATACGGGTCATGCAGACACTACCATAGTACACACGGGAGACCTACACGAACCATGGAAAGAGAGACGCAATGAATTGCCCAGCATGTGTGGAGTGACCCGACAGCCACGGTTGCGGACATTCAGCAAGCAGTAAAGCTCTCCATGAGTCATTCTGTTAGTGCCAGCACCATTGGCAGACAGCTGCACAATGCAGGACTACATGCACACAGACTGTTACGACAACTGACCTTAACACCACCGTCACCAAAGACTGCAATGGTGTCATACCAGACTGTCATGGAGTCACTCAGAATGGTAGCGGGTCCCACTTTTGTCTTGGTGGACGGCCAACGAATCCGTGTGGAGGCACCGTGGTCAGCACCAAGATGAACAGTTTGTTGTCATGCGTCACATGTCCAGAAGGCCTGGTGTCACTCCACCTCCACCCCTACCGCACAGTCTGCAGGAACTGTGTGAGAATATTCAAGCTGCATGGGATGGATTATCACAGGACACCATTAGTTAGCAAACATGGCGGCCCGACTCCATACTAAGAGACACTACTTCTGTATGTGTAGCTCAATAAATATCACCCATATCAGTCTAAATTTATTCTAATTTATTTTTCCTGGTAGCCTTTATCTTCCTCCCCAGTAGCACTGCAATCCCACACCTCCTTCTGGGTACAACTATTATTTTGATGATGAGTGTAGTAGCTATTGGCATTTGCTAATGTACATTTTTATACACCCCAGTAGAATCACTGGTACTAACCTGCTCCACCCCATTGAAAGGGTCTGGCTGTGCTCCTGCTGCACAGTCTTTCTCCTAGACGTGTGGGCCACAGAGCAGATGAACACTGTGACTGACTGAAGTCACTGCAGTGTAAATAATATTCATCAAGGCTAAAGAATATACTGTGTATAACTGATTTGCAGGGACGGTCTGTGCCCTGCTAGTCGTCCGTCCCAGCTGTTAAACCTGCTTATAATATTGTGTTTAATTATTTGTGCTGTAACGGTTGTTTAATAGTGTTGCTAATGTCTGTGCAGCTGAGACCCAAATAAAGAAAAAGGGCAGAGAGGGAGAGAAAGAGTTCGCTCATGACTGTCATAACAGGATGATAAAGCAGCGTGTGCGTGTGAATGTGGCCTTTCTAGGCTGAGGATTTTATATATAGAGCCTGTACAGATTATTTCTGCTGTCTAGCGCGGACACTAAAACTGGCGCCAGCCTCCGTTCAGAATAATAATTACCCTCCAAACCTCTCACATATGGTTTAGATGACTTGAAGCTCTCTCCCTCCTTCTCTCTACCTCTCTCTCTCTGCCTCTCTCTTTCTCTCGCTCTCTCTCTGCCTCTCTCTTTCTCTGGCTCTCTCTCTCTGGCTCTCTCTCTGGCTCCCTTTCTATCTCTCTCTGCCTCTCTCTCTCTCTCTTTCTCTCTGCCTCTCTCTTTCCCTCTCTTCCTATCTCTGCCTCTCACTCTCCCTCTCTCTCTCTGCCTATCTCTGCCACTCTCTCGCTCTCTCTCTGGCTCTCCTTCTATCTCTCTCTGCCTCTCTCTATCTCTCGGCCTATCTCTGCCTCTCTCTCTGTCTGTCTCTCTTATTTATTATTATATCATTTTCTTTCTTTCTTTCTTTCTTTCTTTCTTTCTTTCTCTTTTTATCCAACTTTTAACTCCTCTTTCTCATTCTCACTGTTTTCTCTCCCCTTTCTCTGTCCCTCTCTCTTTCTATCGTTTATCTCTCTTTTTGTTAACTGCCTCTGATTACTCATTGTTTTTCAGCTCTGTCATTCTCTCCAACTCTCTTTTTTCTCCTTTCTCTGTATCTCTCTTCTTCTTGCTTTTGCATTTGCTTTGTCTCGTTCTTCATTTTCTCCTTCTTTGCCTTCCGTGTTTACTTTCTTACTTCTCTGTCCTTTTCTGTTTCTCTTCCTCTGTATATCTCTCTCATTCTTTCATTCTCATTTTCTTCCTGTCTTTCTGTCTTCTCTTTCTTATTTCTTTTCGTTCTCACTCTCTCATTTTTCACTTTCTTTTCTCTCCATTCTCTCGCTCTTCTCTCCCATTTTCTTTCTCTCTCTTTTCTCTTTAATTGTTTCTGTNGAGAGAGAGAGAGGAGAGAGGAGAGAGGAGAGAGGAGAGAGAGAGAGAGAGAGAGAGATAGAGAGATGAAAATGGGAAACAAACAAAAAAAAGCACACCAGCGTCAGACTGTGCTGGGGCATTTCTCCTCCATTTTACTTCCCTGGCCTTGAGTGAGGGTTTCCATAGCAATGTGCAGAAATATTAGAGGCACTGGGCCCTGGGCAGTACATCAGGGCGAAAAGCTTGGCGATTTGAGAAGCAGACAGGCCCTTAACTGGCTCATACATCACCTGTGAGCCGCTCGCTCTAAACAAATCCACTGTATTTGTGGCTTTTGCCGGCCCTCTCATAAAAACGGATCTGGAGCTGAAGTCGTTAACCCGAAGCAACTGGCTTTGCTGCGGCAGAGGCCTCCAGAGAGGAGAGAGCGAGAGAGAGCGAGAGCGAGAGAGAGAGAGAGAGAGAGAGAGAGAGAGAGAGAGAGAGAGACAGACAGATAGCGAGAGAGAGTGAGAGTGAGTGAGAGAGTGAGTGAGTGAGAGATAGCGAGAGAGAGAAAGAGAAAGAGAGAGGCCTGCGGACACTGCAGCCCCTCAGGCAGAATAGAGCCACACTGAACTAAAGCCTGCAACTAAATCACCACTGACCATGGCACAGCCCGCCATATCCACACAGTCAAACGGAACGCATGACACAGCACCCACACATTCACACAGCTTACAGAGGGGGGAGAGCGGGAGAGCGAAATAAAGCTGACAGAAAAGTGTGGCTTTCAGCAAGTTTTCAGAAAAAGTGTTTTTCAGCAGTGCTCTGGAAATCTGTGTTTAACTGGTAAGCACCTTGAGCCTCGACAGGGTAACCTTGCCACATCAATAGCTTGATATATTGATACTGAAGAAAGAAAAAAAAAGGAAAAAAGTAGGAAAGAGAAAGAAAAACAGAAAAAAGGTTTTGTGGGTTCAAATCAAAACCGAACGAATCTTTTTTCCCTCCACTGTAGCTGCAGAACCTCAGTAGCTGAACTCCTCCTGCATTCAGTCCTACTGAGGTGCACCTCCTTCTACCTGAGGCAAAACAACACAAATTTGCAAACCTGATGATCAGGGATGTGACAAAACCATGTTATCTTAAAGGATCACAGAGGGGCAATTAGCACAGCCTGTGCTGTGCGATAACAATTAGCAATACACTAGTGAACGCGCAGTTATGGCTTGCAGAGCTCCGGTAGGTGTCAGAAACAGCTGAAAACATCTGCTTGGGAAGCCTGGTGTGGGAGGACTGCTCCACATACACAGCCAGAGGAATATGAGCTGCTGTTTTCTCTCAGACTGACAAATGTAAGAGACTGGCAATTTTTATTCATAAACGGAACACTGACTGAACTGAACAGCATCTTCTTACTCTCTCTCTCTCTCTTAAACTAGGAGCCAGTTACAAAAGACTACACATTCCAAAATGCCAGGGTCACAGCAACCTCCTCTTCCTGCCTGCTACCAGACCTCTCTGTGTAGGGATGGTCTCAAGATCTCTGAATTTTACAACCCTGAGGGCATTGTTCACTGGATTTGCTGTCCCCTCCTTCTTTACTCCATCCACAGGCATTCCAAAGGGTCATAAATCACAGGACCTTCCAGAGACTGACTCTTAAAATTGCCAGTTTGGGATTCATGAATCAGTCGGGATTGCTGATTTGATGTTTTTGATTCTTTCTTATGTTTGAGGATTCTTAAACTGTAACCAAGTTTCTTGGGAAATGCAACATTCACAGGGCAACAACAGGGCCTTGCTGCTCATCGGACAATGCCGAAGAGGTCACCAACACTCTCCCACCCCCTACTTTGAGGCTGGATCGTTTTAAGCATTTTTACGCTCAGTTGGTTCCCACCAACATTTCGCCAATGGAATCTCTCAACATACGCTGCAAACATGCAAACATACGCTCGCATTATAAGATCACGTTTGTCCCCACAACAAACTTAAGTACTTACTTAAGTACTACAAGCCCAGACACAAAGGCTATGTTGGTAAATTGGCTCTCTCTCACATTAGTTGCGCATTCATAAGTGTCAGGAATGTGGTTTGAAAATTCCTCTCCCAACACACTTTCAAACCTCCAGGCTGAAAAGTGGGGGTGAGCGGATCTAGACCTCAAATGAGGTTGTCAGAGTACATTTGCGAACGCACCACTGATGCTAGTACTCCAATTTTGAACATGAACCTAAGGTCTAACATAATTTTACCGACGTCTCCCACAGTTTGATGGGCTCCTGATTAATGTAGGTGGCTAGTCAACCTGGGCAAATGATCAGAACGAGGCCAGCTTTTCCCCTCAACTTCCAAAACGACAGCTTCTGAGCCGCCAGCTCTGCAGCACAAAGCAAAAAGCAAATATGAAGCAAATAATCCTCAACATATAACTATGAACTCCATCGGGTTCTAATGCCATACCATAGCCAGAGGGAAAGGAGAAGTGCTTCTGACCACTGAGAGATATCCAATAAGAACTTTAGTAAGAGCTGATCAGAGCAACCAATTCACTAAAACATGGAAGGTTTAACTGTACAACTTCAGCTAAATCGAGGGTCTATGTTGTGCATCATTAACATTCTTATTCTCTTCATATTTTTCTGCACTTGTCTGGACTTCTTTACGTTTGGAACTGCCAGCCTGACTTTTGTTCAGTGAGCTTATATATTCTCTTCCAAAGCGAGGAAACGTCAGTCATCTTAATGTTGCCAGAAATGTGGTCCAAAATATGGCTTCAACAGCAGGAAAATCATATGACCGACACAAAAGGAACCATAACAAGCTATTTATACTTCAGTTTTTTACTCAGTGTATTTCTTTTCTTTTTCTTCTTCTTTTTCTTTGAACACCACTCATTTTTCTTTGCTTTCCCCACTTACTTTACCTAGTGCACCATTTCCCATAGGTGTTAACATAGGGTCTGGGTCACACACAGCCATGCTGATTGAGCAATTGTGGACGTATTGCAGACCAGACTCAATACGCATGGGAAGTCAAAAGGGCTCAATAATTTCAGGGCAGATAATACAGTGGGGGTTGGTCTCAATCAGTGCGTATTCTTTGACAGTATGGTAGGGATACAGAGGGAGCGGGTCGGGTAATTAAGGGCTAGGAATGATGCTATTGAACAGAGCGTTCAGGAGAATCTAAAGAGAGGGCTCAGAGTAACATCCTCCATCAGGGACAGATACACAGGGAGGAGAGCACCATTGACCTTTACTAGGCAATCTTCAATTAGATACAGCAATGGACTGGACTGAGAGAGTGTTGGCAGCAATCGCTCTTTCTCTTGGAAACATTTAAAAGCATGAACTGGATGAGCCAACAATGAACAAGACCAACAATGAACTCAAGTCTGGATTAAAAAAAACACTACTTTCTAATTAACAGTGCAGTAATTATGAGAAATATTTGTGTAATTTTATTCACATGTCACTTTTTATGGACTGAACATTCCCAACTATTTGCTGCTTTTATCTACTGTATACTAAACTGTGAACGACTTGTGAAATACTATCACATCCTGGGGGGAAAGCACAGTGGTAAGCATTTACTTGTGGCTCTGGCTGTAGCGTAGTTATAAACTACATGTAAGTACGTTCTGGACATGTAGCCTGTTAATTGTGAAGCAATATGGAATACTATGATGATCATACACATTATCAATGTCCGTTTCCTTTCTGACATGCGTTTAGGAAGATTACCTAACTTGTCCTTCACACTATGGTCATTTTCCACACACTGCACTGTACCACCTCTTCTCAATCTATGAATCCCATCATTCACAGCTTGCAGGTATTTATAGCCCCATCCTTTTCATGCAGCGCCATGCAGTCGAGCCTGAAGTTACTACTACCATAAACATGCAAGGCCCAGTGAGCTTATAAAACCCGTTTCAGAAAGATGTTCCGATTTTTTAAATATCTAAAACGATATTTAAAGATGTATTAAATGCACTCTGGAACAGAATAAATAAATAAATAAATATATATATATATATATATACACTTTGTTTTTTAATCATTCGAACAGCAGCTGTCATCATGTAAAGAAATTGTGATGGATCAATGGACCAATAGGAATACTTCTCTTTACCTTAAGTTACATTCAAATTAAAATTAGCATTTTTGTTTTCTCCTATAAAGTTGCCATTGTTTTTAATTTATTTATTTTTTGGACAGTGACAACTTGTAGGAAATCTTTGCGGGTCTGTGGGGTATGTCTATTTCTATTTGTATAACCGTAGCTGAGAAAAACAACACACTTAAACTCAACCACTGAACAGCTACCACACAAAGAGTTACTGAATGTCCATTAGCTTTTTTCGTTTTCCCAAGAATAGCATGTTTCCTAAAGAGGACCAGGCAAAGGTCCCCACACTGTCTATGTGTTTATGGCTTCCATCATCCTGGGAACATTTGGTTCCTACAGGAAGCTAAATACACAAGTGTGCACATACACACATATATATACACACACACACACACACACACAGTTCATCTCACTTACTCTATTTCTCTGGCTTAGCAGATGCTGCATCTGACAGGGTGGAGGTGGTTGAGGGGTAAGAGTCAGGTGGTTCAATGGGCTATTTTTATTCAGTAGCGGGGTAACAGTGGATGGCAGCACGCACTAACCCCAGCGCGGGAAAACGAGCCGTGAATGTCAATCACTTATTGCATCGTTCCGACAGCGGGGAGAGCAAGCCGCCTCAAACCTCAGGCAGCCATGCAACACCGCAGCCAGCAGCGGCAGGCAGCCTGCTCACAGCCAGGCAGGTCCGCGCTGTACTACATCAGTTGTTCAGAGAAAGGGAGGGGAGGACGACAGGAGAGAGAGCCTGGGTAGGAGGCAGGGAGAGAAGGGGGGGCTGAGGGTGCAAGTCAGAAGGAAGCATAAGAGGGGGAAATGTGGACGCTGAGAAGAGGTGGAAAATGAGAGAAAAATGAAAAGAGGCTTTTGAGTGGGGGGCTAAAGGATAAGGAAGGAGGGCTGAGAGGCAGATAGAATGAAGGCAGAGAGCTAAAGAGAGGAGAGATGCTGGAGGTGTGAATTAGGATGAAGCAGGTGGATGCATCATGCGCCTGTCTGAGTGTGTGTGTGTATGAGGACATAAGAGCTGCTCTCCTTCACACCCACATCACTCCATCCTCAACTCATTTCCTGCAACACACACACACGCGCACATGGAGGTCATAAACATGCCCCTTGTGTGTTACACTGTAAGTAACCCAGTCTTGAGAACGTTTGGTACACTTTACTACAGAGCAGTGTTCATATAGCTACATGACACTTACTCAAGCTTGTGAAGGCATTTGTCTTCAAGGGAATTCCACTATTTAAAAATCTACATAAATAAATCAGCAAGATTCAATGTCGTTCAGAGTGGTTTGATTGTTCATACAGATGGTGATAGGAACTAGGTGTCAGAACAGTTGACATGCTCCTAAGGCCTCTAAAAGCTATGCCACAGAACGTTAATACATGAAATGCTTATAAATACACTGCCTGATGCCTGAGACATTATTTGATAACAGTTTTGAGAAAGTTTGGATGTGCCTTTTTCACCCATTCTTGGGAAAGAAATAAATGGAAGGCAAATTTCCCTTTAAGCCTATGTAAATGTTTATAAAGGCTTATTCCAATGGTCGTCTCCTGACCTCAGCTTAACATTACACCTATTATAGCTGTTAACCAATTCATTGCTAATTAACAAGCTCCTTGTGTGCAGGGTCAGGTGTGTTAGATCAGGGAAAAGACAAACAAGTAACAGAAATGTAACAAGGAAGCGTTAACAACTAAACACATATTTCAGTATTTAGTGTCCACTGTTTGATTCATTACAGTTTCCATTCTTTTTGCCAGATTTAGCTTTAGTTTACCAAAGAAATCTGCAGGAACATTTTTTTCCCCACCCCAGTCTTAGTCTTAGTTCCATCTTAGAAACTGGTTGCATTTTCTGCTTCTAGCAATCCTAAAGCACATTTAGTGATGCTGAGGTCTGGACTGGGGTGTTCAGTCCATTGTTCTGTGAATGGCAGCAGCTTTTCTACTTTATAGAAACATTCTATAAACTTTCTATTTTCTTTAATTTTCTCATTGCTGGCTTTATTACAGCTACACATCTATTCAGATTTATTGTTTAATTGCTATCAATGTTACAGGTTTACTATGTTCTTCACTGGTTTTCCTT
This sequence comes from Semaprochilodus insignis, assembly GCA_034552555.1. Taxonomy (NCBI): domain Eukaryota; kingdom Metazoa; phylum Chordata; class Actinopteri; order Characiformes; family Prochilodontidae; genus Semaprochilodus; species Semaprochilodus insignis. The sequence goes on from CM067489.1 coordinate 26,650,175, forward strand.
TTAAGTCATACTGTTTTTGTCCTGAAAATGCATAAAACTAAACAGACATGCCCACACACCCACACCCAGTCTCACTGTGGCCTGCATTAAAATAACTACATAGCTATACGTCCAAGCAATCAGACAAGTGCAGAATAAACACCTCATTTAGAGACTGGACAAAGAGGTGGAAAAAAGACAAAGAGATGACTGACCACAGTACTGACCCCCACAACTCCAGTGCACTTTAGATGCTACTTGAGGTGGTGGAATCCTTATAAAGCACGGATGGCAGAGACGGGATGTTAATAAGAATTCATTTGAAAGAAGTAGAGAATGCAGGAGAAACAGAAAGAGAGAAATGGACAGAATTGAAGAATGGGAGAAGGTGGCATGCTGGGCTTCTGATGGAGAAGACAAAAATGGTGAGAGGGTTTAATAACGGAGAGAGTGAAGGGAGAGAAGGAGGTGTGAGAGGAAGAAATATGGGATAATTTAGTGACCAACAGAAGGAAACTGGGGCCGACTGGCCTTACATCTCTCCACTCTATGCTCCTTTCAAAAAGCCAAGAACATATCTGAAGTCCAATCTAATGACATAGCTTAATTAGGTAAAGGGCTCAAATACTACTTATTTGTCTGTCCTGAGGTCCACATGTGACATTTGCTTGGGTTTATGTACCTTAAAAAGCCATAATTTCCAACATCTCTTTATTTCTTAAACTGGCCATTTTTGTTACTGTGCCTGTAAGGGTGATGTGCAAATAAGCTGTGTTCTGATTGGTTGGCCTTGAGACTGAAACACTCCTTATACCTTCAGTGTGATTGGGTGTTAATATACTGCTGTAGGTAGAACAGGTGGATATGTAAATTCACTGGGTTTCATATTCAAAATAGGCTGTTTTTTGCTGATTAGTTTCACACACTAATAAGCTAATACATAGTGACCACTCAAATTAAGCAAATAACACTAATAGCACTGACACTCCTAACAACTGCAATATATCAAACAGTGTCAATATACAAGATGGTAAGTAAACAGTTAGTTCTTGTAGTTGGCATGCTAGATTTACAAGAAATGGGCAGGCGTGAAGCATTGAGTGATTTTGGCAAGGGCCAAACTGTCATGGTTGTCATGTGCTCTGAACCAACAGAAGGAAGGTGTGACACAGGGCACAAAAATTAATAATAATAATAATAATGATGGTTACAGGAATAAAGTGTCACAACAGTGACATCACACCATTCCATCATGTCCACAATCTACATTTCCAACAATGGGCAATCAAGGGTCAGAACTGGACCTTGAAGCAATGAAACAGTGTTCTACTGGCAAACTCAGAGTTTGGATTTGATGTGGTTTGACATATGCTACTTATCTAAACAATTTTTGCAGACCAGGTACAGCCCTTAATGGTAAACATATTCCCTCATGGATGGCACTGGCTTCTTTCGAGAGGACTACAAACAGGAATCGTTTGAGGAACATGACCAATCGATCAATGTGTTCCAGTTTTCTCCAAATTGCCCTACAAATTCCCCAGATCTTAATCGATCTCATCTGTGAGATGTGCTGAAACAGCAAGTCTGATCTGCAGTGACTTCACCTCGCAACTTCCTGATTTAACGGATCTGCTGCTTGGTGTCAGATACCACAGGGTACCTTCAAGGGTCTTGTTGAGTCTATGTCTGGTTGGGTCAGATTTGTTTTGGCAGACTGGGGAGACCAGCAGTATATTAGACAGGTGCTCTTAATGTTTTGGTTCTTTGGTGTAAGACTTCTTTGGTGTTTTCCATCAACTGGGCTTACTATAACTTCAAACCTAATGTTAAACTTAAATCTAACACTACTGCTGTTGATAAACAACTATTGTGAAAAACTGTTGTTTAGCTCATTGTTCAACAACTATACAACCACAAGTCATACCCAAACATTGTACTGTTTTCTTGATATTATGAGTTACTTGTCAATGATCTGTTGCTTACCATACCAAGGTGAAAAAGGTAAGAAAACAAATTGGCACATGTCTCTTTTTGAGACCCCACTGCCAGTAACAGAGGCTATTCTAAAAACCTAGCCCGTCATTTGTGTTCTACTAGCTCCATAATGTGTGGAGGGGATTCCCACCTGTAGTTTGTTGGTGGTCATTTAGCGGTTATAGTCAATAGCAATCAACAAGTTCCACATCAAATTCAGACACAAACTAAACAGTAGAAAAAGAAACCAACTTCAACTCTTTACAGTTTTCAGTAACATATCTAAGTATTTATGTATAAACATAAATACTAAAGTTGTGGGTTGGCTAAAAATGCCATGAGCTGCTGTAGTGCTAGGTTCCTAAAACGAAAAACTTCTTATATCCACACAAATCAAGTGAACAGAACATTCTTTATTCAAAATGGTACCCCAAATCAGAAAACGTGGGGACAGTACGGAAAATGCAGTGTTACTTGCGTTTACTTTGACTTTTATTTCCTCGTAGACAGTATGAACCCAAGAAATATAGTTTTGTCTGGTCAACTTTTATTTGTTGATATACATCCATTCCTGCATTAAACATAAGAAACACAGCGTTGGTAAGAAAATGCATTTGTATTTTCCATACTGTCTCAATTTGTTCTGATTCAGGGTGACAAATTTGCATGTATGAATATCAAATTTAGTTAGCATCATGTATAAGATGTATGTACTGTATTTCTGAATGAAGCAGACAGATGTCTATATAAGAAACACGGGCTCACACAAATCTGCACAAAGCACAACGGTTTCTGACAGTGGGAGAGTTGTCCTCTATCCTATGCCATTCCCTGGCATTCATGTGAAGAGGGCACAATGGAGACCGCAAACACTAGAGTTCTCATCAAAGGCAGGGCTGCAATTGCCTACACTTCCACCTCTGCACATTGTCATGGCCCTCTCCATTTCCAATCTGCCTCTTCCACGTTGCAGCTTTTGAGTACACGCGACACAGGCCATCTGAGCTTTACCATCCGACCTGTAATAGTCTGGCAAAATGCCAGTGGTTAATCTGATCCGACAGCTGTGCATCCTGAATGTAAAGCCATTTTTGTGGCTTAAAGGTTAAATACTCTTGTTCATTTCCTTCCCGAAACGATAAAGTTTACCTAGTTATCTTGAGCATGCAAAAATTGTGGCTTTCAAATGCTACAGCCTGCAGGCAAGACCGCTGGAGAAAATACAAGAAGGCCTTCATGCCACCCCACGGGCTAGGTGTCCATGGTCACAGAAATACAAACTTGCACAATGTGTTCATTCAACGTCTTTGAGGCCAGATTTGCATTTGCAGAAGGAAAATACTGTTTACTTTTAACTAACGAATGCAGTGAATTGCTAAAGAGAAACTCTAGGCAGATGGTAATGAATTAAGCAGCAAAGAAAGCAACAAAAAAGTTCTGTAATTAAAAACAGAGACCGTATAAAGTAGTAGAGCCTTCTGAGAGGGTTTCCTTTACCCTTCGTTCCTCCAGACAGTTTTTGTGTGTAGAGACATTTTTCTATTTTTCTGTGGTTTTGTGACTCTATATTGGGTGTATGCTCTAGCAGTTGGGTAAGAGGTCAGTGCTCTCGGGAGGTTTTCAGTGGCAGCTCTCTCCCGTGCCCCACCGTGCAAGTTCCCCAGAGAATAGCTCACATCTGGGGCACACGTACACTGTATGGCAACACAGCGTGTTTGCTGTTGGACTCCTAATTCTGTTACCTGTGTGGTCCACTGCCTCGAACAACAGTAGCTATCTCCTCTCTTCACTTCTAAACATGCTCCTATAACCTCATCACTGCCTTCAACCCTAGCTGTAAATCATTACACTGTGGGAGAGCCTGTGTGTTTGTTTGTACATTGTGATGACAGAAATGCGCTGCCTACATGGGACAATCAAAGAAAAACAAGGCCAACCTAAAACGCTAGGACCAACAAAAGGGTCTTGACAAGGTAAAGTGCTATTTTAAAGGCTACAGTAACAAGCAAAAAAGAGAGCACTCTTCACTTCTTGCATTTACTGTGAAAATGGCCATAAAGTACAAGGTCAAAAAAACTACGATATACAATAAAAAGGACGCTATCAACTGGGCAAGACATGGTAGATAATTCAATCTATATTCTAAATAGTACATAAACAGTATTTAAGACTGACTTACAAACTTTTAAAGCCTAAACGTTTCAGTTGCAACTGCAGTTGAACTGCATGTTGTGTCGCATAAGGTAAAGCATCCTGCAGCTCTCTTAAAACCTGAAGCTGCAACAGTTGTAAACATCGAAAATTTATGAATTGAGTTTTGTGAAAGGGCCAATGAATAATGATAACAGATCATGTGGTCAAATAAAACTTCACCAACCCCCAACAACATTTCAACCTAATTATTTCAGTGGGTCAACGGAAAAATGGTTCATTTGGACAACTGGTATGGAGACCCTTTTGAAAGATTTTGGATTTACTGACTGATGAACAATATGGTGTACGAAAACGAGAGCTAATGTGGCTAACTAGCCACTTAAACAAATGTATTGTGTGAAACCTATCTTCTGAATTGCTTTGTGTAACTGTCAAGGAATACATATGGACATAGATATGGACAAAGAATGTTACAGGCAACTAGTTCTGCATGAAGCTTCCATCTTCAGAAGGAGGAAAACAAGCTCCACTTTTTCTTCAGATTTGAAACAAATCCTTGGGTATTTCTGCCCATCCTGCTGGTGTTCTCAGAACAATGGACTGGCCAGACATGTGACTGGGATTACTTGGATCGTGAAAAACAGGAAACACAACCAACTTCTTCAAATGAACTTTGGAGGACTGATAAAAAAATATACCTGCAGATTTCTTTGAAAAACTGAAAGCAAGAACGAAAGCTGTAGCACATACTGAAATGATGGATGGGTACATTAAATACTGAAATAAATTGCATTACATTCACCTGTAGAGACTTAACAATACTACTACTACTACTACTACTACATCTAATACTACTAATAATAGCTTTTCATACTGGTGGCAGCTGGAAATGTGTTACAGCCAGATGATAAACCTTAACAGCCATAGAAGAAACTATGAGCATTATTTAAATCATATAAGACAGAGAGATTGAAGAGATGTACAACCGTAATTAAATGCTAAGGAGACACGTTTTTAGAGGTTCGTGCTGCTTCTGAGGTGCTGAGACTTCTTTGTAGTTTCATAATAGAAAAGCCACATACTACGTTGTACATACATGTGCTAACAAGATAGAAAAACAAGCTTGTCTGTGTGTGTCTGTATCTGTGTGTGTGTGTGTGTGTGTGTGTGTGACTGGAAAGTATTTCTGAACTAGCACAGCTTCAATTTCTGCCAGTGGTGCTGCAGCCATTTATCATACGCTTCTTCCAACAAGCCCTTCTCTCTGTGTTTCTCCAGCCTGCCACCCACCGCCAAAAAGTGCTCTGCCTCCTCAAACACACACACACAGCGCACTGTGCCCACCGGGGGCGTCTCGCATTACCACCGCACTTTAATTGACAGTCTCCGTGGAGACGAAGAGGGGAGGCGGCAACAGTAACCTGGAAACACAAAAGAACTGATTTGTGCAACGTCTGACTTCTGACAAGAGCAAAGAGAGGCAGCAGACAGCAGATAGACAGCATTAAAACAGGGAGAGAGAGAGAGAGAGAGAGAGAGAGAGAGAGAGAGAGAGAGAGAG
>CM067489.1:26656232-26666770 GCA_034552555.1 Semaprochilodus insignis
AGAGAGAGAGAGAGAGAGAGAGAGAGAGAGAGAGAGAGAGAGAGAGATACAAAGCAAGCAAGTGAAATAAAGTGAAAAAGAGTAGAGGAAGTGTGGAGGACAAAGAGAGACAGCAAGAGAGAAACAGACATAGCGAGAGACAGAAAAACAGCAAGAGAAAGAAAGACAGTCAGAGAGAGGGGAATAAATACAGAGCAATCCAGTGAGATACAATGAGACAAGGAGTAGGGGAGGTGTGGAAGAGTAAGAGAGAGAGAGATACAGAGAAAGAGAGATGGAGAGAATGGGAAGAAGAGAGCTATGATTAGAAGCTAATTGCTGAGGGAGAGATCTGAGCTGGATTGTGGCGGGTGGGAGATGGGGCTCAGTTCTAATGGTTTAGAGGAAGTAGGGGGTAATCCCTCTTTGAAGCTGACACTGCTTCACTCCTGCTTTGATGTTCACCCCTTTTCTGCCTCTCCCTATTTTCTCTCCCACACCTGGCGCCGCATCGCTTGAAGAAGAGACGCGTCAGGAGTGTTTTGCTCCTTCTACTCCTCCTTTTCCTCCAGTCACGCCCTTTAAAACGACAATCTCATCAGCACACTAGCGTGGAGGAGTAGCATGGAGCCAGACAAGGAACATCAGAGGCGCAGCATGAGGGTGAATGACTTCACTGATAGCTGTTAACTACTGCTACTGATACTACTACTACAATTACTACTGCTTCTATTTCTGTAACACGCTGACTACCACAACTACTACATGCCATTACTTGATTACTTGTCTATAACCAATATTATAATTTAAATAATAAATCATAACTCTATCACTACGTCAACAATTGTTGCTACTTCTACTACCAGTCTACTACAATAGTAACAATAATTACTGTTACCATTTCTAGTCTATTACTATTAGATATAGAAGTATTACTATTATTACTTGTTCTGCGGCTACTAATACTACAACAGCTATAATTATCACACCTGGTACAGCTACTACTGTCTGACTTGGACTTTAACTTTATTTAATTAATTAATTAATTAACAGGGACAATACACATTATCAACATCATTTCATAATGTAAATGTGCAAGATTTAACAGGCTAATCTTCATCTGCAGTCCCTGGGCAGGTTGACGTTATTAAAAAAAGAGCGGTCCACTTCAGACAAGCCGAACAAACAAACACAAACGCATTGCAACACACGGTTGAGTAAGCTATAATACTTGTACACACAAGTACATAAAACACACCACATGATTAAACGTTATGCTGACAAATCCGTGTTTCCAGTAACCATGTTTTCAGTTTTAGGCCTTCTTACATCACATGGAAGACAGTTCCAATCATGTGATGCACGGGAAGGAAAAAGCAGACTGACCAAGAGCCCCTGTCCTTAATGGTACTGTCCAATCACCACTTGTACTGGACCTAGTTGACCCATGTTTAACTTTAACTTAGTTCCTCTAGCACATCTCCTTTTACAATACTTAAATTAGCTGTTACAGTACTTCAATCTCCTTTTATAATACTTAAATTAGCTGTTACAGTACTTCAATCTCCTTTTATAATACTTAACGCTTGCTACCATACTTAAATATAATTTTCCAATACTTAAATCTCCTGTTACAACACTTAAACTAAGGAAGCACCGTATAATACTGTAATTCAAGCCTATGATACTAACGATGGAGCAGTGTAGCATGTCTGACCAGCCTACTTCTAGGTAAGACAATAAGAATTGAACCCCTCTGTTTAAACAAAATTGGGTTCCTACTTCATCAGTCCTCATGGTAGTCAGCAGCATTCAGAGACGGTCAAAGATTATTCCACTAATAGCACAGAGATTTTTTCGTGACATGGCGTAGTGACAGAGTTCAGCTGTGATGCACAATTCTTTGATGGCAAGAGTGGCTGGACACAGATGTTTTCACATCCAGAAACCTTTTCAGTCCAAATGATCGCTGATGCTATTAGTGCTTGTGGAGGTATTACACACTATCAGGTGTGTTTCAGTCACAGGGGACTTATTTTTTGTCCGTTAAGGTTATTATTTTTGCTGCTAGTTATATCAGCATTTCTAATAACATTCACAGCAACACTATCACAGGCTCTATTTTGGATGTATGGTGAGAAAGTTCTGTAGGGAGGAAACTGTTCCTGCCACAGGTGTGAGGTAGCGTGTGTGAGTGAGTGTGATCGTGTGTGAAATCAGAAGTGAGGCTAATCGCAGGGCAGTGTGACAGCCTTTACTTTCTGTCTGCTTTCAGAAAACATGGCCACTCTTACTAAACTCTCAGCTGGTCAAAGCTAATTCCTACAACTGCACCAGTTAACACACACACACACACACGTGCACACAGTGGGGCCCAGCTGCCGAAGGGTAAGAGGGGCCACTCTGTAGCTCAGTGGCTATAGAGGAGAGAGCAATCACCCCGGATGAGTGGACAGGCAGCCGCCATTAGCTGGAGAGGCACCTGAGGCCAGCCGAGAGAGAGACGCATTTACACGGCTATAGAGCGGGCAGAGAGACTCGCTGACCCTCAGCTCCCCGCTTAGCTCCCTCTATCTTTCCCTCCCACTTACTTGCTCACTCACCCCTTTTCTCTCTCGTACCCACTGTGTTCAAACTGACGGGCAAAGCTGCTCAGAAAACTGGAGGCTTCTTTCAATCTCCCCTCCTCCCAGTCTGTTCGTCTCTCTCTCTCTCTCTCTCTCTCTCTCTCTCTCTCTCTGACTGAATCATTCAGTGTGCTGGCCTTGTTTGGAATGTTAAATAAAACTCTGATGTGTAATCTGTCGTTTGACAAACACTCCCCTCCAACCGTGCGCCCTGGGACTTAATGCAAGCGATTTGTCACACGGCAGGCACACAGACAGTAAAAAGAAAACACACAAACACACACACAAACACACGCGCACACACACACACACACACACACACACACACACACACAAACATGCATGCGCACACACACACAGACACACAAACATGCATGCGCACACACACACAGACCAGTTTTTGAATCGAAATTTCAATCTCCATAGACTCTGTATGCAAATGCAAGAAACATGCAAGCACTCTCTCCTGAAGATCGACTGTGATGTGTGAAGGGAGGGAGGACAGAGAAAGAGAGAGAGAGAGAGAGAAAGTGAGAGAGAGAGAGTGAGAGACTGCATTCCATGCTTTTATTACTCTCATGGTAAAATTGTGTTCAACAGAAAAAAAAGGAGTAAATAAGACATACTGAAAAGGACAAATTTTGAAAAAGCGCAGTGTGTACGATGACGACATGATATTACATGATATGCTCTCCTGTGGCTCCTGAGGCTTCAGTTGCACAGTGGGCCACGAAAAATGTATAACGACAGCCCAAGATCTAAGCATGAAACATTCAGACCTCTGGTTGTTTCTTTTCCTGTGATAATGTGTAGCACCACCTATTGCCCAGCGACTGGACCAATTCCACTTCATATTAACTGTTATATACAGCTCAAAGTGCCAGTATGTATTTATTTCTCTTGGAGTTAAAATGTCCACATAGAAAAAGTTACTCAATTTCAGGAGACCAGATGCCGGCCCTTACACCACATGACCTTTCAAGTGATTTCTCTGATGCAAACGAATTTCCACTTTCAGTATAAAACTAGGACTGTGGGGGAAAAATGGATACAGCATAGAACCACAATATTTGGCATGGAAATATTATGTTGATATTTGGACACCAAATATCGATATTTATTTATGTGAAGGTAAAGCAAGGTTTTTTATGACTGTGTTCACATTTAGCTCAATAAAAATGATCAACGTGAGATGAACAGAATTAAAACTTTACCCCATGAGACAAAAAAGATAAAGCATTTGTCTTGGGGACAAAATTTGCATTTGAAAAAAGCTAAAAAATCTTAATATATCACAATGTATGTTATTGCAGCATCATCTTGTGACCCAAGAGTCTGGATAATATTGTGTCATGGGCCCAATGCTGTTTCCTACCACCACAGTTATGAGAGTTTTGAGTTGAGGCATCCTTTAGTCATCTCTATCGTTTGATGCAGGGTGGTCAGTGTAGTTCCTTATTTTGATGTCCCGATAAAATCAACCATGTTTAATATCATTGTAAGTAGTCTTAGTCTTAGTCAAGTTAGTCTTGGCTCATGCAAAGAGTGAACGCCTGGACTCGTTGCTCTTTAACATTTATTATAAAAAGAGGCTATTTTATAGATGTTGTCCATTATTTGTGTTCTATCTGCTAAAAGGAGTATAGATGTTCCAATGTTTGCTGCAGGTCATGACAGTCATCTGATTTTTACGTGTTATACATCAGTTTCAGACAATAAATATAAAGTGAAATAAAAACTATCAAAAAATCTATACAATCCACGTAAATGTCACTTTCATCTTTTAAAATGGCCAATTTTGCTGCAAGGCAATGAGTTTGCATGCTCAAACATCTCGACTGATTTCATCTATATTGTTACGGTGGTGCTGCATATTAATAAACCTGCAGATCATTCATTTTGTTCATTGCAAGCTTCCTTGCATTCATGGCATTCAACACAGTTGATCTATTCTCAAGGAAGGACAGAACTGCCGGAATTGGATCTAAAAAGAGCAGAGCAGAATGAGTGAAGCTTTTCTGACTGTCCTTTACAAAACCTTGACACATTCCTACCGAGGATTAGCCTGCTTTGAAAATACATACAAACTTTCTCTCTCTTGCCTTTTCTTTCACACACCCAAGCATGGCAGTACATAGCCCATTCTACTTTAGCTGATTTTTTTTCCTTTATATTCAAATTCTGCCAAATTGTTGTCATTCACCTGACCCCTTAATGTGCACTGGTGTACTATTCCAGAATCAAAACCTGAAATTCCTAATTAATTCTTAAAATTCTTAATTAAATGAACACTGCATTAAATGAACTTTCAGTTTCTCAGGTTTGTTTATAATGAAGGTTGTGCTGCTGACTCAAATCTGCATGCACTGCTGCGTCTGATCAACTTGTACCAACACAGCTGTCTACGTTTACTCACAATATGCTTTCTCCTGTGCATCAATCCATTTCAGATGAGCTTGAGGAAGAAAAGAGGTTTCCGGACACTGCTGCTATGTGGCCTCCATAAGGCACAATACCGTCTTAACTTGCATTTGTGGGTTTAGTAATGAATGATGTTTTTTGACAAAGGATTGACAAAGTGTTCAAAATCATGTGGCGATACCCATCACAGAAACAAGCCTGTAGTGCCTTTTGAAGAAACAATAGGAATCAGTTGTGTTTTTTGACCTTGTCATTCACACATGCTCAAGAGTCCCTGAACCTTTTGACGTTATTATGCACTGCAGAGAACGAAGTACTCTGCGATCCTTGTGATCGCCCATTAAGGAAGACCGTTTTTATACTGTTGGACTATTTGCTGATACTAGGCCTTTCCTAGACGCCCGTTTATATCCCCCAAGCATGTTCGCAAGATGTTTTTTGAACATTTCACAGCATGTCTCATCGTAAATTGCTCAACAAAGGTAAAACATTAAAGGTCTTGTCTTTGTACTGCCTTTGTAGTAACAAAATCAGGTTTCTATTATAAGTTGCATTTGTACACAATCTCCCAACTTTTCATTGGTAAATAAAATCAAGGAATAAAAGGCTGGCTGGCTGGCTTGATGGATGGATGGATGGAGGAATGCTAACACCTGCCTCTTAGAAGACAATGGGGGTATACAAAGCAAAATACAGCAGTTTGATTTGTACAAGTCTCTGTGTGTGTATCAGTCGATCAGACGTAACAGCTCGTCTTATTGCTGCAGAGGCCTCATCAGTACAGAGAATGGGGAAATTGCTTTTGCTGATATTGTGGCTGGCTGATCCTCTAACCAAATCAAAGCACAAATATCATTTCCTTTTCTTTTTATTCTATTACCTCTACCACTCAGTGATTTAGATAGCTGCTTATTGCCTTTCATGGATGCTTGAGTATGTGTGTGTGTTTGTGTGTGTGTTCGTGTGAGCTGTTGCACACAACAAGCTCAAACAACCCCTATGCCGTACATGGATTCATTCTTCAGCCTATGATTCATGCCATCTCCTCAGTTCACAGGGTCATTTTGTGATGGGGTGGTACCAGGTCTAACGTATTGTAACTGCAGAGTAATATTCTAAACTGGCAGAACTACGAAATGCATCACAAGCAGAGCTGGGCAAATAATTAGGGCTGTGGTTTGTGCATCCTCCCATTGGCATGTTTTGGTATACTTTAGTAATACTAACAGGTTCAAACATATTTGTGATGTACAAAACTACGTTGCAACATAGCACCTCACAACTCTGTTTTCCAGACAGTTTCTTCAGTGGAGAAATATGAACTCTACAGTAACACTTTGAATGTGAATATCAATCTATATAACCATAATAAGCCATTTCTCAAAAAACACATGCCAACAAAAAGCATGCCAGGGGTCCCCAGCAACCAGGGGAAACCAAATCAGCTGAAGCAAGTTTTGAAGGAAACAGTCTTTCACTCATTTATAAGTGGGGGTTCTCAAGCAGGATCCGGCTTGTTGAAATGGTGCTTGAAATGAATATGTATTCTGGACTAGACCAAGCCACCTTGGTCTTACAAAAGGGTCCTCCATCAAATGAGTTCCTGCCTGCTGCTATTAAAGTGAGTAATAAAAGGCAACAGGTTCCCCTACTCATGTAATTTCTTGACTAAAAGGTTTGAGCTGTACTTGAGCTCAGTTGTGGTGAAAATCTGAGCGTATTCTAATCAAAGCGTGTATGCAGAGCTTTAGTTTTCTGCCTGGAGGCCATGGTGACAGTAACACACAATTTTTATATTCACCCACTTGAGCCCCAAACATACACTTGGGCTTCCTACAGGATGTGGATTTTAGAGGGGACCAGTAAAGCTGTTAAAATAGCTTACTTTTCCAGTGCTCTGGAAGTAATGAAGGATTTGACTTTAAACCTGTCAATTTACCAACATGTGTAGGAAGCAAACTCAGCCTTTATCTGACACCACCGAAAGGGGTGTGATAGAGGTAGGGCTGCCCTGAATACCATTTGGCAATAATCAACAGTGATTATTAGAAGCTTTCTCCCTTGGAGTGGGATGGGCAGGGACCTGAGAAAGTTGTTCAGGAAAGCCTCATCCAATGCCCCTGTTGAAAACACACCTGTGGCTTCACCTGCTGTAAAATCGAAATCTCAAAGCTTGCCACTTTCCTCGCAATGTGGCTTCACCCCACGGACTAGCCTCTCCTAGTGACAGGCTAAAGGGTTAATATCACAGTGCGTGCATTGGTTAACCAGAGCTTCACAGAGGTGGCATAACTCGAAGTACAAAGGCCTACATCGTGGCCCTAGTAAGGGTCCAGTGCAGAAGGGCACTGTTTGCAGCCGCCATGGGAATATGCTGTCTAGCACCGCGTTACCATGACATTCACTGCCGAGAGCTGAGCGGGATATCAGGCACCGGAGCTGAGATGGTATATATAACCACACTGTAACAGTGCAATTAAAGGGTATAAATAAATAGAGCACAAGAATGTGCTGACAAAACATATTATGTTGTCATCACATTGGGCTGTAAGCTGTCCAGTTTTTTAAAGAGAAGAAAAGTTTGTGTCGGACTGTCTTAAGTTAATTCGTACAAGGATTTTCATGTTGAAGATTCTGAAAACGACTGGAGTGGCGTGTTTTCCAGAGTAGACCAGAGGGCTGTGATTTAGCCGTTAGCACTAAAGGAGCTGTGTTTCTACAGCGTTTGGTGCCGTTTTCACCAAACTGAAAAATAAAACTGCATTATTGACAGTAATGTCAAGTTTCTCCCAAAAACTCCAGAGTACATCCGAATCCCGAACCTGAACTGTGGGGAAAATTTTTGTACTTTTGACCCAGTATCAAATCCAGAATAAAAAAGGCAGACTTTTTAATCAGTATACACAATATTTCTGTGGACACTCGACATAACCAGAAAACCTGAGCTGAAGTAAGCTGGCACTGCTTTAGCTGCTAGAAAGTGTGCTTCCATAAGGCTACAAAACGTTTGCCTCTTTTCAAAGTTACCTGAAATATACTGAGGCACATTTGCCTTGCATTCAAAAGCTGCCTTCATTGTTCTCAAGCGGCAGCCATATCTCTTCTACCGCTTCCAACAACATGATTGGTCCACTTCTACAGGGTTTTATAGTCACTTAAGAATCGACTCTGAAACTAATAAAGCATCCCTAGACTAACTAACTAACTAACTAACTGTTATGTGAGCTTAAAGGGGTTGAGCTAGTGGCTGGGGAGTGTATAGACCCCAAATGTCATGCTGCAATGGTGATTTTTAGAAGGCAAGTCAAACATTTGAAACAAGATGAAAGACTGGTTTTTCTTCGCTCCTTCTCTGAAATGGTGATTTTGTTTTAAACCTCTAAAACGACGCAGCACCTTCTAACATTTATAAACACAGAAACTGACTAAACTTTTCAAATCAAACAGCAATTTCAGTTAAATAAACAAACGAACAAATAAATAAATAAAGCTTCTTTGTTGGTCCTCATACGACAGACAGCTCATTTTCCTACAATGCCAACAAATTCTTGTGCTTAAACTGGTGGTACACAGAGAAGCTGATACCTGCTGAATGTACAATCTTTGATTGAAACGCACTGAAAAGGCCTTATACCAATGACCTGGTAATCATGGCCAGTCATGGTCTCCCGCCTGCTTCTCCAGTGACGTGTGCTCTGAAAACTTCACAAAGTTAAGCACTCTTTGCACATGCTTTAATGTGTTCTCTTTTGTCGTACATTCATGTGATGTGTACTTGAAAGTTGCAATTTTTTACCTGCATTGACCTCCAACAGCTTCTTCTTCCTCTGCTGCCGCTCCTGCTTCTCACGCTCGGCCTTCTCTTTGGCTGCCCTCGCTCTCCTTTGCTTCTCCTCTGCCTCCCGCCTCCGCCCGTTCTCCTTCACCGCTTGCTAGAGGGGAAGAGAGAAAGAGAGAAAGAGAGATGACATTGAGATGTTGACAGTCAGACAGACACACAAGCCAGACAGACAAACATATATATCAGACGAACCCAGACAAGCTCACTCACGCATAGCCCACAGAGCGGAATCTGTCCACAATCTCGGACAAGCTCAAGTCAACCAGGAGAGAGATAAGTGAAAAGCAAGAAACGTGGAAGGTCACGATGCAGGTAGCAGAGGCAAAGTGCCAGTTGCAGAACATCGTTTGGATACTTAGCGATACGGGCAGGAGAAATTGAAAGAAAGAGGGCAAATGAAAGAAGCAGAGAGGAGAAAGCAATGAAGGAGGGAGCATAAGAGACGGCTGAAAGCGAGAGGTAGAGTAAGAGGGATCTCATTAGCACAACCACTCTTTTCTGTGATTCTGACAGCCTAGGACCACTTTAAAGCATTTCCAAGAAAATTTGAGGGGTAAGTACAGCTCATATTTTTTTTCCCACCTCCCTTTCTTTCCTTTCTTCTTAAGCCATTAGCAGTTGTAGAGGCTTGTTAGAAATCTGTAACGCCTGTTTTTCCCTGAGATGAGGGCTAGTTTTCTAGGTGTGAGAACACCTAGCGAAAAAAAAAAAGATGCGAACCTGAAAAACATTATTAGGGCACAGTCACCCCGGCCTTCCACGTGCCGCTTCTCTTTTGCTCTTTTGCTTCTTCTTCCTCTTCAACCTCTCTAAATGCTCCCACGCCATCATTGCTTGTGTTCTTAAATAAAGCACGTGGAGCTCCGAAAATTATACATCTCGCACAGACATAATGGAAGGACCACGGAAGATAAGCAGGCTGGAAAAAGCCCAAAAGGTGTCAAGATAGACAGACTGGATATATACACACTTTATAAAAGCCCTCTCATCTACACAATGTCAGTGTCAGGTTTTGTCCTGGACACTTTGCCCTGTAAGAGTTTCACAAAAGCGAAAGAGTATGATTACATTCTCTCTGTGACACTAGCATATTAGCTGAAGGTACAAAAGGAAAGTTTCAGCAATAATTATTTTTTCTCATCTGCCTAACAATCCATATAGTAATGATTATATTGTAGTGTTCTTTTAACCTAATCGCCATCTTTTCAACCCATTCTATCTGTCTCTGTACTGTACGGTCAATTACCACGAATGATCATTTAGACTTTCCCCCTGCACTTAGAAAAGAACTCAAAGCCCATAGTCTCAAAGCTCGTTTATAATAGAAGCCAATGGCCAGTTGCTGAATTCCATCAGTAAACGTTGAAGATACATGAGTACTTTATGCAAATTCCTAGCTACACTCATTACACTGTAATAGTGGTTTTACCAAAGTAGAGATCTGCACGGGAGTTTTTTAATCCGCTAGAAGTCATCCATTCCAACCAAAAATCTAACACTTGTCCCGCTCCTGCTCGCGCAGACCTGTATGAAGGTAAACGATATTCAATATTTGACATACTCTATTCACAAATAAATGATCTTCTCTTTTAATAAGCGCAATCGAAAATAACTGTTGTACAACCGACTTGCCTTTAGTCAACTTAATTGTGGTGTATCAACCTTCTTTA
>CM067489.1:26666952-26712305 GCA_034552555.1 Semaprochilodus insignis
ATATATATATATGTATATATATATATATATATATATATATATATATATATATATATATTTAATAAGAGCAGTGGGAGACTTCCTGAGATAAAACTACAGCTAACCAGGTCCTAACTCGTCATCTTCTACAGGTGTTTAATGGACAATGTGACAAATGTTTGTCTGAAAAGCATTTGGACTACCCTCTGGCTTTAAGTGCATTTTAAGTCAATAGGATTTTGCAGTTCTTTAAGTAGAGGCAAAAGCCCAAATTATTCTCTGTGGATTGAGGTAATCGACCATACAATACAGTGGTGTACAGAGATTAGACTGAAAAATGCTGGAATATTCCCTTAAGCTGGGAAACATTCCACTCCCACCTTCTTTAATGCCATGTATGTGTCTTATCAAGGTCTCCAATTCCTCTAAAGTATTTCAATAGCATTTACTCATCCTCGCCTTATAAATGACTGTGGATTGAAAGTCTCCTCCAAGTCTCCAGCATCAGCCTGCACAGTTATATTTTCGCTATGTGACTTAAAGATCTGAAAGATCCAGACTTCCACACACGTGCCTTTTATTAAGCAGGATATATGGGTATTGACATTGTGTGTGGACGTGGAATAACTTATACGATAACATTAATGGCGCTTATTCCCTGCAGCTTGTGCAGGGTTATGGCCACAGTCTTCCGCTATCGCAGTAAATCCATAGGAAGGCGGCGGATACCGGGACAGACGCCTCTAAATCACCTTAAAGCAGCTTTCCTGTCCCCAGCTCCACGCCTGGGCCTCGCACTCTGCCGTTGGTTTGAGCGTTTTCATCAGAATTAAAGAGAGGGGGAGCACTGGAGTGTGAACACACCGCCAACACATCCACATTTATATCAGTGCAAGTCTGAGGGAAAGGACAAGAACGCTGAGGTAATCCATTGAAACAGGAGACAAAAAATGAAAGAATCAAAAGGAAATTAAAGTGACCAGGCAAACAAACTATAAACTAAAGCCTGTCTCACAAAGCAGACAGGGCTCCTGACCACAATCAGCTTCACAAAACCAAATGGAATGTGGTTGATAACTTTGGCTGTTGAGGTTTAGATACTCAGGCTGTGAATAATCATCATGCAAGTGCACATGAAAGTAAAAGACGTGTGAAACATGGAGCTGGGAATCTTATTTTGTGCATAAACATCCAGACAGCAAAGCACTTATAACAGTAAAAGGCAGTGAGCTCTTTGAGCTCAATGAGTTAGTGCTTACTGGAGTAATAATTGATGTATATTCTTAATTAATATGGACAATTACAAACGTCTCCAAAACCCAAAAAAGGCCCAAACAGGTTGACCACCATCAGAAGGGTAGTCAGTAGCTTTCACTGATGGCTCCAAAAGCTGTTTATGAACTAAAATCCTGAGTTGGAAGTCTAAAATTAGTTAGCTAAGCAAGATGTCCTTCAGGTCTGAGCTGGGAAAGACAACAAATGAGAAGGCAAGAGTGACACAGAAGACAAAACAAGACTGGACGATCCATTCAAATATTCCTTCATCGGCTATGATCCACATCTTTTAGATGTCGGGAAATGTGGAGTTTCTGGCGATGCATAAACTGGTGCTCTAGTTATTTTCAGCAGGAGACCGGCCAACAACTTGAGAAGAGTCACTCTTGTCACCAGCACTGGAAAAAAACCTACATCTGTATCAGAGAGATCATCAAATCAGTTGTAGCAGTCATCATGCCCTCTCCACAGAGGGTGATGTCATTGGTGTCCTGACCCAAGCTCTCAGCGGGGTGGCGGAATGGAGATGGCACAATTGCACCCTAGCTGTTTCATCAATTCAGAGGCACTTCACACACGTGGCACTCATCCAGAAGGCTCTAGGTGGCGAGGCCTGATCTGCTGGTTGGCTGACAGGGAAGTCAATGGTAGGGCACTCACGATGTCGGCCGCACACAGCTCTGACATCAATGGGATGGTGCGACTGCAGAAGAGACATCACGGGACAGCGTTTAAGCAGGAGCTAGATCCCGGAATAGCACACATCCGACGCAGCGCATGGGACTATTATGTCCAAGCTGGCCTCACCAGAGGCACAGTAACTTCCATTCATTCAAATTGGGATAATGTTTTGTGTGTGCTTGGTCTCAGTTATAATAACCTGCTCAGTTGGAATTCCACCGCCTCAGTATTGAGGGAATGTGACTCTGAAGTACCCATGCAATTCCATTCCAGAATACTCACTTGAGCCTCTACAAAGCCTGGCCTGGTTGCGACTGGCAGAGAGAAGGTTTGTGGGCTGCAGAAAGTCCACATGCCTTTGGGTGTGCCAGTGGCTTGTATCATTCCCCCTCTCAGACTCCTGGGCTAAGCCTTTCCAGACAGACGGTAATGATAATACACTTATTAGACTGTCAAAACACAATCTCTATTTAATCTCACTTAATGGCCTCCAATGGCAATTAATTAGTCGACAGGTTTGAGCTGCTGCATGCAATGGTGGGAGTTTATATAGACACACAGACACACACACAGACTGTGTATTAAGGGGGATGGGGTTTGGGGTATAGGAATGGGTAAATAACCAAAAGCAGAGGGGGCTGAAAATAACTGATAAATTACAAATACCATTTTTTTAAATAGCAAGTATGTGGCATTTCCCAGCTTAGTCACCACTCAAATGCAGCATCAGGACTGTTAGCAATGCTAGCAATAGCTGGACAAGGTTTTCTCAGGATCATTACCTGACAGTGACAGCACATCATGTCTGTAAGAGAAACGAGACAGAAAATACTAAAAAGCAAAAGCAGTCTACCGAGCACGAACTGCAGCAGTGTAACTAAAGAAATTAGTCACATTTTGCAAGAATTTGGAATAATGGATAAATCTGTGGCTGTCGCTGTTGATAGAGTTGAAAGATAAAAATAAAGATATTATTTATGTTTAATCATTTGACATCATAGCTCACCATTCTGGTAACTGAAATTTCCTTGAATCGATAAGAACCAGAATCTGATTTAGAATCGGATTTAGAAGCAGAATCGCCAAAAATCCCAGTTAACTACACAAAAGTAATGTGATTAATCATCATTAATTATCTGAATTATTTGACTCTGATTTGTATATAAAACCTAAAAAAACATCATTTCAAAATGTCTTCTGCCATAAACAGTGTGCGAACTAATCCTGACACATGGACCGTTTGAACTCTGACTAGAAGTTAAAAGGATTCTTTTCTTACTGGGACTATACGCATATCAATACAGACTCAGACGAGGCTCACTGCAACAAGACAAAAAGATGCACAGATTTGCTCACTCAAGCGCACGTTAAGCGGGCTTTTAGCCACTGGTCAGCAACTCTGAGTGCGAGTGTGCGTGTGGAGATGACTGATGAGGGCTGGAGAGTGAATCCCCCACACACAGCTGAGGCTGGGGAAACTCCTCTGACTGCACTATCCATCTCCACATGAATGACCACTAAGCATCAATGAGCTAAACACACCCACATGCCATTAGCACAGAGCCTACTCTGTTTCATTCACAGTGGTCATACGGCCCATTGCATGTGTGCAGGCCATATGCCAATGTAAAAAAAAAAAAAAGATGATACAAGGTTTTACATGGAAGATTACGCTATGTAATAACACTGAGTTATATAAACATGTCTATGATCAATATTTTAATTGTCCATATTAGAGGTTTGCACACCACTAGACCTTGGCTGTCTGGGAGGAAAGCAGTTCTTCCATTCTGTTGTGTAGAGATCACAGACTGGTGAGGAATAAAGATGATAAAGTCTACAAAACTCATGCTGTAGTCTGGCTGTACGCCAGATAGCAAAGACAACTTCCAAAGAGAAAGAATCGTGTTGACTTATAAGGGAAAGTAATATCACCTGATTTTATTACAGGAGGTTCAAACTGTCAAAGCTTATTGGGTGCGAGACTGACCAAGACTTTTGGCGTGACGTGTATTTATTTCTTTGCATGCCGCCTGAAACAGGACCAAGGTTGGATGACTTTTGGCATCCGGAAAAACTACAAAACTTCAAAGGACAGCAAAGACACAGGTGAGGTTATAGCCTGCATTGCAATCTTTCAAAACACTGGCAGAGATGTACACTCTGCTGTCAGATTTTCCTTATTATTCCGTTAGCCCTGAGATTGTCCCTTGCTCTTGCAGCTCACCCACCGACCAGAACCCAGTAGCAGCAATGCTAGCAACCCACTGCCCAAAATCTGTTTTCTGGAAAGGTACAGGTACATTTTCTTTAATGCTTTTACTTTATAAAATGAAGAAATGTTCATCATCCACACTAATGATTATAAACATATTTAATTTTACTCTTTTAGCCATTTAGCTCAATTTTCCCACATTGAGGACTTGCTTGTGGGCTCCCTCTAGAGTTTAGCAGTATTGCTTATAATATATTAGGAGCGGAAGTGCTCTAATGGTGATTCTTCTGAATGAGTGTGACAAAGTTTACCGCTAACTTTGGTGAATTTCACAGACATTTCTGTAATTTCGAAAGCAAATCTTCACAGATAAAAGTGCAGGAAGCTATTTACTAGGGATCAGCCTCCCTCACAAATAGCATTAATTGTGGACTTTGGCAATGTCAGTACCAGTAAGTTTGAGATCTTAAGTTTGGAACAGTCTGCCAATTAGTCATATATAACAAGGTCTCTTAGCTTGGTGGGTTCCGACGTTGTTCCAGGGGTGTCCCAAAAGTGGTTCTAGAAAGATACACCCACTTCATTAGGGTACTTGAACATTTTATTGGCTCTACTTAGCATCTTAGGGCTTTGTAGTTCTACAATTACAGACTGTAGTCCCTCTGTTTACTTTCTTTGTTTTGTTACTTTATTATCCCCTTTTCCGCAATGCTCTTCAATAGAGAGAGAAAGAAAGCGAGCAAGGGGGTGAGAGAGAGGGAGAGGGAGAGGGAGAGAATGCAAGGGAGAGAGCAAGGGAAAGAGAGAGAGAGAACAAAAGACAGAAAGCGAGCAAGGGAGAGAGAGAGACAGAGACAAAGGGAGAGACAGAGAGAGAGAGAAAGAGAGAGAAAGACAGAAAGAGAGAGGGAGAGGGAGTAGGAGAGAGAGACAGAAAGCGAGCAAGGGAGAGAGAGAGAGAGAGAATCATGCTGCATCCAAAAAAGGGGCGCAGTGCTGTTATGCGTGATTGATGCCCAACAAACTGGGTTCTGAGAGCTGGCCCTCTCATAAGACTTTCCTTAATATGGATCATTAGGGCTATACGTTTACTTCTAATCACCATATGCTAATCTAATTGACTTAACCAGACTGTTCCTTACGCCCTCTAACACGCAGCACTGTGTTATACGTGATCTACCCCCAAACCCCTCCATCAACCGGAACTAACATGAACCTAGCCCAAGGCATCTCATTTGGCTAACCAGGCAGTAAAGGTGTTAAGGTGGTGGCTAGGGAAAAGGGACGGGGGACGTAGAATTAGGGAAAAAAGTCCATGCTTTCACTCTCCTCACTCAGCTCTCTTTTCTCATTAAAGAAGCTGGTCTTCTTTCTTCCAGCCACTGCTTGAACTTAATTACGGCGAGTGCGCCAGGACCGAGGGCCTAGCGGTTTCCCCCACTGCTCCTTTCAAACGCAGTCTGACGGGATGAGCTGCTGCAGGAGACAGCGCAGATAGAGTGAGTGAAACTAATTTCACTAACCGTAATTGCTTTGGCTTGAGGCAGAAGAGGGCTGCTTTTGTTTACATTAAAGAACGCTACCAATGTCAAATGAGAGCATTCGCCAACTTTCAAGACGAATAACAGAACCATCAGAGTGAACGCGGCTCTTGTGCCGAAGTCCGTGCAAAGATTTCTTACAAACTTTTATTAGCTTTGCACATCCTACGTAATAGGCCATCGTCGTAGCTGTACCCAGAAAATGAAGCTGTACAAAAAGAAGTAGTTTCGAAATAGTGACTGTGTGGTCCTCTGAAAAGCGATGCTTAAACAGAATGCAAATTCCAAATACCACCGGTCCACATGCAAAGTCGATTTCAACACAAAGCAAGCAAAAGGGCAAATCCAATTTACACATTCGCTTAGAATGCCGTACAAAGTGCGGCGTGGGTACTAAACAAACGATGTCAATGATAAGAGATAAAATCTGTGTAACAGTGCAGGGCGAGCGAGAGGAACTCAATAGGAGGTGGCCAACTGCTGCCCAGCAGGTCTCTGTTCACGCCAGCCGAGTGCCCAGTTAAAGACAATACCTAGTCAATAGGCTCAGTCAATGCCATTAGTCTGAGGGTGAGGGAGCCAAAAAGGGCTCTTTAGCCTGAGTTAATGACTATTAGAGAGAAGAAGTGAAGCAAACGTGTTTGAACTGAAACAAGCCTCCGTGTTCAGCCAACAGAAATGTGAAGAAGAGAGGACGTAACTCTCTGGTGGCTACAGGGAGAGCAGTTTTAGTATTAGAACTGAAATATCTGTTCATCATTTCAAATTCAGGACATTAATACTACAGGTCACTGCAAAGAGTTGTTAAGTGAAAGATCTCTTTAAAAGCAAACTGATATACCCAATATCGAGAATGAAAGACAGAGCCTGGAGGACTCTTGTGGATATACAACAATGAATATATTGCACAATCGTATAGTGAAAACAACTACGCCTCAGTGACCTTTCAGACACATTAACTCACTCATCATCAAATGAATAGTTGCATGAATAGCTGCACCCAGAAGGAATCAACCAACAGGAATGAAACTTGGTGGGTAGGATTGACATTGTGAGACATGTGAATGATTCGGACAGCCCTCACTGCTGTATCTGACTGACCCAACAGTCACGATTGCGAACATTCAGCGAGCTGTGATGCCCTCAATGAGTGATCCTGTCAGTGCCAGCACCAATGGCAGAAGGTTGCACGACGCAGGACTACATGCACACAGACCGTTTCAACGACCATGTCAACGTCACCAAGAATTGCAATGGTGTCGTGCCAGACTGTCATGCAGTGACTCAGAATGGCAGCCACACTGTTGTCTTGGTGGAGAAGACCAACAAATCTGTGTGGAGGCACCGTGGTCAGCACCAAGATGAACGGTTTGTTGTCAGGCGTCACATGTCCAGAAGACCAGGTGTCACTCCAACCCCAACCCTACCACACAATCTGCAGGAACTGTGTGAGAATATTCAAACTGCATGGGAGGGATTATCACAGGACACCATTAGGAACCTCTACAACTCCATGCTCAGACGTCTGGTATGTTGCATTAGCAAACATGGCGGCCTGACACCATACTGAGAGACACTACTTCTGTATGTGTAGCTCAATAAATATTACCCAAATCAGTCTAAATTTATTAGGGCTGCCCTCTAGAAGTCGACGAGTCGAATCGTCAGTCGGAGACCCTTTGAGTCGACTGAGAACCTTCAAGTCGAATGACAACAGTGATGAGGTTTATTTATTTATTTAAGTGCAGTCACTTATTATACCTGCCGATAAACGAGAAATAATTATTTCAGCGCAGGTGATATAATAATTAAACGGTTCAGGTCTACCGTTCTCCTTTTCATCTAAAAATAATTTAAATATTGACTAATTTGGTTTTATTTAGGAGTTCATTATTTATGAGAGATGAAAGACGAAGGGTCATCCTACTGAAGGAGCTGTTAAAAGTGAAATTAAAAAGACAGGCTACAAGCGCTAATTTTTTAGCATTAATACGTGCTTGCTGCCCGATGCTATATTCTGTAATTAAATCAGGCTCCAGATCGTTCATCACATGCCACGTCTCTTTTAGTTCAAAATATGTTCCTGTGGCTCTGCTGACTTTCTAAATGAGGAGGACATCAGATCTGAAACGTATGCAAATTGATTTACTGATTACTAGATAATGTATATGGAGAAAAAACACGAACGAATAGTCGAATCGTCGGCCAGGACGGGCAAATCCAATTCGACTGACAAAATTCTTGGGTACAGCCCTAAAATTTATCATTATTTATTGTTCCTGGTAACCTTTATCTTCCTTCCCAATAGCACTGCAATCCCACACTTCCTTCTGGGTGCAACTCATTTTTGATTATTTTGATTGAAAAGAAAAAAAAAGCATTGTGTGCTGCATCATCTCTTTATATGATTGCCCAAATTCTGTAAAGCTTGTTGAACCACTCAACAATCGCCACCAAAGCCTGGATTTGTGGATAGAGATTGGAAAGGTCAACTATCACACAGTACAGTAGCAGTACAGTAGACTTTTCAGTATTCTTCCAATCCCTGTTCATACCACATGCATGCTTTACTACCTCCTTCCTGCTTACGAGTTCATCATTAGCCATGGTCAATTGGATTCCTGTCAGCTCCATGCTTCAGCTGCAGGTCACCTTCCAATGAATGAGTAAGCAGGGGGCAAAGAGAGGGCATCCTCTCTCCCTCTCTCTTTCACATGGGCTTTGCCTGCGTAGCAGCATGCAACGCTCCACACTCTTGAGTTCAGAGCTCAAGCACTGCGGGGCTGGGGTGAGGGCACGGCAGGCATTAGCATGTCTTGAGCTGCTAGTGTCAGAGCCAGCACAGACTTGCAGCTGATGCTCTCATTCAACAATATGCTGAATTTAGTGAGGCTGGGCTAGCACGGGCTCCATGTACTCTCTGCCAATTGGTCTATTTTGCAGGGCCTCGGTCTGTAAATGGCTAGAAGCGCAGAACAATGTAACAATGCGATTAGTGCTTGATTGGATAGGGCTTCTAGCTATAGGTCAAGGGTCAACAGCAGTAATGATAGCAGGCTGGTTGGTGCAGGAACTCCCACTGACGGGATTATGGGATGCAAGCTGACCAAGGCCAAAGGAGGGCATGTGGAAAAGGCAGAGAGGGAAAAAGAGAAAGAGAGAGAAACAAAGAGAAAGAGAGAAAGATAGAAAAAGAGAATGACATATGTAGGAGGAGGAAATCATCATGTGTGAATGCACTCTGAACCACTGTCAACGCTCATACTTCAACAAAGGACAGTGTCCGTCCCTCCGACCCTCTCCGGGTGAATCGGTCTCGGCTACAGCCATGGAAAGGCCATCCCAGCAGATGGTGAGGCACTGAATAAGCACTCGTAGCTCCGAGAGAACTTGATCTTTGGCCTCCTAATTTGCTGGCTAGTTCTGCTCCATTTTTTTTTTCTTCTTGGCAGTGATTTACATGCAAGAATGAATTCTCAGCACTTCCCAGAGCTTATGGGGAAGTGTGAAATCAAACTGCTATTATGTCCCCTCAAAGTCCCATTTTATTCACACGCTTTGATTCAAATTTAAACATCGAGGGCCATTCTGTGGGTAATGCAGCTCTTCACACTTCCCTAATTAATACAAATACTGCATATTTTCGTCCTTAATGCTGTGGACAATGTGCTATATTGAGCAGAACTGATAAAGCAGAACAGGAGCCAGCAATCTAGGTATGAGTACGAGCACGTGCGCGCGTGTGCGTCCACCTCTACCCTTCTCTAATCAGGTAATGAGAATAATCAGAGCTTGAGGTGTAACATGGCCTGCAGCAAAGGAGAGGAGCACCTTCATCTGTCGTTCATTTCACCGCTCTATTTCGGGAGCTCTCTCTCTCTTCTTTCTCTCTCACCTTCTCCTGCTCCCCTCTGTATGCAGGCTAATTATAAGGAGGCTAGGTGAAGTGGGTCGTATCGTAGAGGTGCTCTCCCTCTGTTCCACTCTTCTCCTCTACACCTCTCCTTACAGAGATTCAATTACTCGCAAGAGCTTCACTAGCCAGCGTCAGAAGTGAAGATAGATCAACTTTTTCCTACAAGTACATTCATTCAGTGTTCTTGCTCTTAACGGTCCCAAGCGTCCATCTATTTTAAGCGTTGTCTGCATTGCCTGTAGGGGAATAAAGTTACACTCAGTTACGGACTTGATTCTTAATACAGGGGCCCTGGGTTCCTAAAGCTAGCAAAAAAAATCTAAGGCCGTTA
Source organism: Semaprochilodus insignis (assembly GCA_034552555.1). Classification (NCBI taxonomy): domain Eukaryota; kingdom Metazoa; phylum Chordata; class Actinopteri; order Characiformes; family Prochilodontidae; genus Semaprochilodus; species Semaprochilodus insignis. The sequence goes on from CM067489.1 coordinate 26,676,891, forward strand.
CACACCACAAGTGACACTAAAACGAGAATTTTTACGTATTACAACTACACAAAACAGATGTTTTTAGTTTTTTGGAGGTTTGTGCCATGCGTATACAGAAAACATATAAGAATGTCCTTTACTTGTCACTAAATGGGCAAACTGTAACATTGTGAATGATGGTTTCCAGGAAAAAAGGTGAAAGAGTTTCTTCATCTCATTTCAGGAGTTGAGACTTCATGAACTCTGACTCTGTTCTCGGATTTAATAAAATCTCAATTGGGCATCACAGAAAGGACGAAATGTGACGTTGTGAAGGATGCTTTCAGCCTTGTTAAAGCGAAAGGAGAAGATGGAGTTTCTCTACCTCGTTTGGACAGGAACAACTCTGTGAGTGATTTCACTGGTAGCTGGGATCTCAGCTGAGTTTAAGCAGAGTTTTAGAAGCAGCTGTGCACTAGACAAAGCACAAAACAAACACCCTGAATGTCTAAGTGCAAATAAGATCCAATTCTAGGATTCCAGCAGAACGAACAAATGGCGACAATGGGTTACTGCCAAATTTGGAAAAGTGAAGTTAGCATGTGGGGTCGCACACCATCATCACAGAAACACCCCATAATGTAGAACTTTGAGTCCTATCCAATCTGATATTATTACTTGCACATGTAAAATACTGGATATCGGCATCAGTCAATATGTACATGTAAAATGTCAAATAGCAGCCCAAAATTCCCGTATTGGTGCTTTGCTAACTGTATAACTAGTATTATAGTTTTAGATGTAGCTGATATTGCCCATGTCTTCGAAGAACATTACTGTTACCAATATTTTATCACTTTGATGTATTGTGTTATGATGTACTGTATATGTCTCACATCTTATTAAAGGTCTCATCTCCAGTGGCACAATCCTTTACCTTAACTGGAAAACAAGGGATAAGGGAAAAGAGAGAGGGAAGCAGGGTGATAGTGTGTGTGTGTGTGTGTGTGTGCGTGCGTGCGTGCGTGCGTGCGTGCGTGCACTTCTTGGAAGAGGTGCAGTGATGGCCAAAAACAATCTTCATCCAAACACGACCGTCCTGTCAGTGTCACTCAGGAGAGAGAGAAAGACCCAAAGTGGAGAGCACTGAGAGAATAAAACACTGTGTGTGTGTGTGTGTGTGTGTGTGTGTGTGTGTGTGTGTGTGTGTGTGTGTGTGTGTGTGTGTGTGTGTGTCTGTGTGTCTGAGAGGATGATTGGGCATGTGTGTGTGCGTGCAGGAATGTGTGAGTGCACACTGGAAGCTGTGCGCACGCGTATGTGTGTTTGGGGTGGTTATGGGGTGGGGTGGTGCAGAGGAGTATGTGCCCGACTGTTGGTCCCCTGCCACTCCTCAGCATTGATTTAAACAAGCTGCTACTGAGGGGTGGAAGCTCACTGGCCTGAAAAAGGGCTGTGTGTGTGTGTGTGTGTGTGTGTGTGTATGTATAGACCCACAGGGGGCGAACCCAATTTGATGACCTTCTAAATAGCCTCCTCCCAAATGACAGGCTCAAACTGCTAAAACTAAGCCAAAGAGACAAGCTGCTCTCTCAGACCGCAATCTGCAGTAAAGATTTGCCTTTACGATTCATCATTTATCAATGTAACTAATAATGAGGTGTCAACAATGGCGTGCTCATTGTTATACAAAGGCACCAGTGATTCCAATCAATTGGAGAAAATGTCACTACAAACCCTGTCACAGTCCACCATTCCTCCAAAAGTGAAAACAGAGTTTTAGATTTTCAGAGTGAAACACGACTCCTAGAGCTGGGCTTTAAGTTCAAGCAACAGGTTTCATAAGAATTTGGACAGTCACAATTTCCGTAATTTTGCCTCTGTAGAACACTACAACGAACTTACTGTATGGCAAAATGTGGTTACAAATAAGGGCTCTACTATACTGCTAATTTCTGTTAGCAGCCCTATGGGAATCTAGCAACTTGTTAGCGCTTGTTAGCTGATTGACATGAACGTTTTGTTAACACTTTCTTTTACGGCCCCCTCAGTTCTAGGTATTGTCTACTTTGTGTGAGTTACAAACTCCAAAGAACTAGATAATTATTTGGAGCAACATGATGGGAACTGCTGTGACAACCAAATTACACTGAACAGGAAACACAAAACAGTTAGCTAGTACTTTGAAGCTTGTACCTCATAAGTAACCGGTTAATTACTAGAACTTAAGGGGCCATAAAGGAAAGCACTACCAACAGTTTTGGTTGTTCCAGATTAAAGGCAGGCACATTTAAAGCATGCAAAATACATTTTATGTTCGATTTGAAGATTCAAACAGACATATTCACATAGAAGTGTAGCTTGTAGCAGTTTAACAGTGACCAGAGTTAAGAGCCCTGGCATAGAGCTGCTGCTGCTGTTCTCCATTCCTACCAACTAACTGAAACCTGGCTAGATAACTGCTGGTATTCATAGTTAGTGTTGCATCCAGGACTTCTGCTACCTCCAGTAGTGTCACATTGTTTCCTACCCATTATAAATCAAAACATCACTAGCTATTGTTAGTCCAGCTCCTCAAGTCCCAAGCAATGATAACTTGCTTGGATGTATCTACCCAAATACCACTGGGGGGGGGGGAAGAGCTTGCATAACACAGTCCTCATTTGCGCAACGCTGCTACAATTGCATCTCAGAAGAGCAAAGGAATTGTTTCAGTGGGGACCACTTTCAGAGGTGCACCGCAGGAGAGCATTATCATGCATCTGAAGGAAGGCCTGTCGACGGCCTGTTCCCCAAATTTCTGAATTTCCATCATGAAATCATTTAAAATAATAAAAGCAATGAGATTCGTCTCATCATCGCCGCAGCCAAGTGGAAAATAACTTTGCATTTCAAATGGCATTTCATAAAGGAGACAGCCTGCGCCTCTTTCTTCAGATTACTACGCTGTAACAGGCAGAATTGGAATGAGAGCAGTGTGAGAGCGCACGTGCGAGTGCGCACCCACACACACACACACACTCTTACTGGGAGAGACACTCACACAGATGCACTCAGAGAGACAAATGCGCACGCATACACCACATCAGTTGTAGCGAAAGAAAGACAAAGGCGCGGGAGCATGAAATCCATTTTGGTGGTTTGTGTGTTGAGCCGTTGTCAGTCTAGCACTGAAGAGTGCTGTCATGCTGCTAATTAGCGGCATTATTTCTGCCCCCAGTCCAGCACTGCACACACACTGATCATCACACACTACGGCCACAACAGCCTGGAGGCAGAAGGGGTGGGGGGGGGGGGGGGGGACTGGCTTGGATTTAGGTCCATGTGAAGCTTGTGCAGAAGAAACACATTTTGGCACTGCAATTTCCTTATAGATAGAAGTGCGTGATATACTGGTTCTGGTTGTAATTCTTCATGAGATATGAATTCTGTCAGTATGTCACAAACAAGGGCAGATAATGCAACGTGCAAACAGTGCAAAATATGTTAGCCTATTTAGCTGAAAGGCTGAGCTGGGGATGTTTCAGTTATATTTCAGTGCAAATGAAGACACAGAAGTCCCTACATCTCCCTTTTTGAAGTCTATTACAGTTCTGGTTTGTTGTCAAAGGAAGTGGACAAATATGAAGAAACGAGGAGAAATACTGATGGATTTAGTCTAGCCTACTGACAATACTGACATCTAGCAGTTCTGTTACTATTATGTGTGAGATATATATATATATATATATATATATATATATATATATATATATAAGAACACAGATTTGTGTTAGTTGTTATCAATGGTTATGCATGTTAAAGAGTTAAAGCTTGGTTTTGACTAATTGCTGATGACATCATGAATTAAACCACAAGAAAAGGGTATGCTTCAAGGCCAAGCTACAGAGGTAGACACAGTAGTAGAGTGATGCAGCTTATTCAGTCAGGTCCAGTTTGCCTTGCTAGCCTTAATAGAACCGGAGATCTTGCAAATTTGTATCCGACTTTGGTGCTCTATAGGCAACCTTTTTGTGACGCTCGGCAGAGAAATTTAATGCACAGTGACTTCCTAGAAACTTTACAGAAGTATAAGACTTTCTGCAGCCACTTCAACAACACATGACATTTTATTGTATTCTATGGGAAACCAGAAAGAAAGACTTTCAATATCTGATATTTGAAGCCCTGCAGATTGGTGGAGAAATGTTAGAACGAAGCCAAAATCCACAGGTCAGTAAGGCACGACATGCCTTTTCCAAGGAGTCTTGGGCTGCATTGCTAGCCTTCAGAAAAGCAGAGATACTTACCTGTCGTCTTTTCTGACGCGTCCATTCATTAGGTGTCAAATGTAAATAGGGTAGACAGCTCACACTTTGTGCATATAGTACTATATAGTGGACCTATACAGAATTTGGACCTCAAAGTGGTAAAGGATAAAATCGTATAGTAGCTGTTTCTAATAACAATTGGTTTGGAAAGAGCTAGCTTTTCAACACAAATGAGTCTAGCCATGTATACTGTTTTAAATATATTTGATGGCAGCTGTGACCTGCTATCTATATTATGTCAACATCATAACACCACAATACAAAGAGAAAAATATTATACCCCACAAATGTTAAGGTATTAGTGCTCACCAGCTCTATCTGATCCTTTCTTATAGTTTCTTATAGTTTGGGGTAAAAAAAAAAAAAAGTCAAATCATTTTACAGAAAAAAAAACTTTACTTACTTTGATAAGCCCATTATGATCATGAAATTTTAGATAACAATTTGCCATAAGAATCACTGTGATTAACAGTCTTTTTTCTGTTTAATGTATGTAACTACAAAGGAACAAGCCTAAAGTGGCTAAACTAGCTGCCGATACACACCTGCCAAGTGATGACAGACAAAGCCTGAGCTCAAATAAAAAAAAATTACACACCAAAAGTTAGAACTTTAACTGTATTGAAATTTCAAATGTTAAACTAAAAGGAAAGTGTCTTCAAACATTCATCACATGGCGTATTCAAACAGACTTCCAACCTTGCATAACCTAATCTGTGGATTCAGGTGTGTTAGATTTGCATTGGCGCCAAGCTCTGGAAGAAGATAGACTGCACACAGAGCTGGTAAACACTGATGCACCCTCCTTGCAGAGTTCTTGTGAGAGTACTTTTTGTGAGTGGGTTTGTGTTGGAATAAGCGAGAACTGTGGAACACTGGAAACAGTTCTCTATCTCATGGAAATATAAAAGAACAGCAAAGCTGCATGAGACCACTGCACACAAACAAAAACATTAAAGTCAGATTCCATACCACAAACATGGCTCTGAAGTTGCTGAGGTCCGTGAAGAGCTCCTCCACTGAGGTCTTCTTAGGGTCGATGGCAAAGAACTCCACCATGTTCTGGTACAGCGTGCCCATGTTTCCGTGCATGATGACCAGCTTCTGGTATTGTTCCCTCGCATGCATGGAGAAGCTGTGAGGCACGACAGTTAAGGGTTTAAATGCAGGTTAGTTCGGATATGAAGATAATGCATCAAAAATTACTGCTCCAACAGCAACGCACAAGTGATGGAATGCAGGAGTGAAAAATTCATAAATGACTCTTTATGAATCGCAAGAGTGACTGCAATTACCTGGGAGATGAAATATCTCAGGAATTCATCATTCTAATCTGATGTACTAGCACCTCTACAGTTAGAACACCATCAGTTCCACCAGTTCTTCCGTGTTAGCAATTTGGCGCACTATTTGATAGCACGGCTAGACGCAGTGCCTCGCAAAACGTGGAGCAAAGAAAATTCGGTAATAATTCTTGTTTTCATGCAGACACGGCGTGTTAGGTAAGTTTTAAATCCAATTAAAACTCGGTACCGTGAATGCGAGCCTGCGTGTGCCTGTGCATGCCTGTGTACAAATGAGAGAACACATCAGCGAAAGCCATAATTCATACCGGATCTGTGCCCATGTGCAGGACGCAGGAGCCACATTTGCATTCCTGCCTTCGATACAAAAAATAATTAAGGAAGTTACAAATGAAATGGCCAGGGTTCGAAGCAAACTCACCAGAAAGCACGTTCATCATCCATGACCACTTTATGCGGACATAAATTACACCAAGCGGTTAAAGCTTCACTTACCACATTGCTAACATGCTGTATTAGTTTACAGCAATGTTCCTTTTAGCCTGCTACATTTCACAGCTCCACGGCCACTTAGAGCACTTATTAAGCACTATTAGACAAGTTTGAAAGGCAATTGACCTGGTGCAGAGACACACACACACACACACACACACACACACATACGCACGCACGTGTACATGCACCCACATGCTCTCAGAGGTTTATTAACTCCAAAAAGGTGTGATGAAAACACAGCCCTGGGTTGGGAAGAGAGGTGGGTGAAAAAAAAAAAAAAAATCTTTGAAGAAGATCAAAGTTTCCCCTCTCACAATAGCAAGCGAATAGGTAGCCGTCCACATAAAGGGACAGAGGGAGAGAAATCAATGGCCAGCGGGAAAAAAAAAAGAGAGATAAAACAGAAAAGGGAAAAAAATCTTTATCCGGCTCAATGGCAGAAGAAATGTCACGGAACAAAATGTGTAGTTCCGATTAGCCTTGGCCTACGTCAAATGGATGTACAGCTACGAAAGAGTGTAGAATGAAAGAACAGACATGAAACTGAGGGAGCAGACATACATGTGCACAGGAATATGTACCGTCAGCATCTTCACAATACAACACGTATCATGATTCAAGTGTCAGCATGCATCACACCAGGTCAGGGGTCTGCAACATGTAACTCTGGAGCCACTTTTTTTTTTACTGCCGCCTTGCGGCTTCATGGCAGGATTCGATTTGTAGGCAGTAAAAATAAAGCCTGTCTGAGCATTCTAACACAGTTTTAACAACAACAACAGATAAATGCTAATTCGACAACCTTTCGTTACATAGACTGTTGGTCACAACTTAGACAATCATCTCGCCTAGATAACTTAGTAGCTAACAAAGTGGCAAAAAGGAGGAAGACTAAACATCTAGAGAATTAAATGAATTAATTTCTTATATAGATCAACCACCATAAAGTCTAACACTGGGAGACATTTTCCAAGGAGCCGTTTGGGTTTGGTGGAAAAGTATCCTCTAGCAGATGCGAGAAAAGCAGCTATAGCTCAGCTAATGAGGAAAGCAGAACAAAGTCTCCATTTATTGCAATACATTAGATTATTCTTTGGTCAATACCATGTGATCTGTACACACCGTTCCATATTTACAGCCAAGATGCTAAAATATTATGCCAATGAAATTGATATAAAATGTTGTGACTTCCAAAGTGGTTTGAAACTACTAATAATAAATAAATAAAGAGCTAAATAATTAAGGAAAAATTATGATAACCTAATGTAACGTACGAGGAGAATGATAACTCTATTAGCCTTTGCCTTTACTGCAGCTTCCAGTCTTTTTGGGACACTTCCTGTTTTCAAAAGAAACCTGCAGAAAGTGAACCTCCAAAGTTCAGTCTTACAATCCAATCCACGATCCAATGAACAAATGAAAATTATTCTGAACAATTAACAACTTGTATTCAGAGGCGCGGTAGACAAGTTCACTCCAATACACTTCTTGTGAAATACAGCAAATATCTCCTTACAGTCCGCTAGCTGTCCGTTCTGGGATAAATAATCCCGTTATTGCAATTTAGAAATAAACCAAGTGACTCGAGTTGAGTCACAAAAAACTGAAAGGAGAGCTGACCGAGAAACAGGCAAAGAAGACAAGGTCTGAAGAACTGAGAAAGAACTTCTTAGACAAGGCAAAGTGTTTCATCAGCGAACAGACCTTGAGAGTTGATGAGTTTCTGAATAGTACTGATGTGAGGGGTGCATTCGTTTCGCTAATGAGCTCAAATATCAACAATCGTACACTGCACCTAATGGCTGTTTGGACTGGAAGTGAAATAAATGAAAGATGGTCTCTGACTTTTGCATATGCTGTATGTTTAAGGGGTAAGGTGCTATTTAGACAAAGAGACAAGGCAGTGAACTTTTGGTACTAAGGATGCACCTGCATGTGCATGTGTGTATCCTCTTAGTATTCAGCAGATCATACATCAGAGTTATTAAACTGCCTACAATTAGTGTGCTTCAGCTTTGCATATAAACCACTCATGCCTCAAGTCATATGCAATATTGACAAACTGTTGCATCTGATCTACTTAAAGAGACGCTTTGTAATAATGTACAAGAGTGTATGCATGTGTGCGTGTGTGTATGCAAAAAAGCATCTTGCTAGGGGATATTCTTATACGTGCTGTCACAGCAATCACTGCCGACACTTCATAGTGTTGGCACTTTACAAAGTTAAACAATAAAGCCAATGGAAGTATGAGGGAGGCCTAGTCAAAACTCTCACTGTCACCAATATTACTCATGAAAGCTTGTATGATGCTGTAAGTCTGTAAATAAAACAACCATCATAAGTTATCTAAATCTTTCACGAGACGTACTGTTAGATATGTTTTCAAACACTTTCCTCCTCCCTCGCTTTCAAACTCTCTCTTGCCCTCTCTCTAACATGAAAGTGAGAAAGGCTGGGTCTAATCCTAGCTGTGAGGTCAGGACTGCCTCTGAAAAGATTGAGTTTTTTCCCCCCTTTAAGTGTCACTGCTAATATCCCCCGACTTTGATGTTGTCTTAAATAGTAATCCTGTTTGGAGCTGTAGCCTCGCACAACCCTCTCTCACATCTCATCACAACATAAAGCTTGCTGTGTGTTTGAATCTGTGTGTGTGTGTGAGAGAGAGAGAGAAAGATGCTGCAGTGTATAGGTTTAGTGTGTGGGTGTTGGTGTTTGCATGCCGTGTGTGTTTCCTGTAGGTGTGAACATATGTGCTGGCTGCAGGGTGAAACAGGTGATAGCCTGTTTGACCACTCCAGCTAAACCTTGTGAAGAAGGGCAGTGTCATATGAAGACCTGCAGTCGACACAGCTACGTATCTACATCTGTCTATTTCTCTCTCTCTTTCTTTGCTGGCTTACATTTAAGCAAGCAAACGAGCAAGCTAATTCAACATAGTCAGTGATGCTAATTCAGACTGATAAAGGGGGGCAGTCAGAAGGTGCTGCGCCAGAAGTTTGAGAAAACAGGTGCTTTCTTAGTGTTAGCTTAGTTATAGGCAGTCAGCCTGAGCTCAGGTATTCTGCTTCTGTTGAGTCTCCATGGAAAGAGTTCCAGTACGGATGTGATGCTGTTTCAAAGCGCAAAGTCTGATGTGTGTGGCAGAGCAAATGAAATGCATCCAAAGTTGATCCCAGACAAGGAAGCCCACCTTTCAGACTGTGAATGTGGTTTAATTATTAATAATGGCATAGGTAAGGTCTGAGTGGCCATATAGAAACTGAACAGTCTGAAGTTCATAATCAATCCATTGGACACAACTCGCTCCAACAGCATTGGTCCATGATTTATTCACAAATAAGAAACGAAGGAGGTGCAGGCAGTCTTCACCGAACAGCCCTCCCCAGTATCTGGAGGGAGTTCTCCAAAAGAACATTTCTGCTGACAGTTCATCTGCACCACTTCAGACTGCTTTACAAACACTTACAAACATCTGCTTACAGTGTAACAGCACTGATACAGGAGGACCACTGGGGAATTACCTACCTAAAAGGAATGAAAGGAGTGTGTGTGTGCGGCTTTCTATAGGAAAAAGCCATTCTAATTCCATAAAATAAAAGATTATCTAAAATGGAAGATAGATAGATAAAATAGCAACATAAAGCCATGTGGGGAGCATGGACTGAGTTACAGCGTATGCTGGTACAGGTAAGGTGATGCAGAGGGTCACAGAGGGAGAGCATTCTGGGGGCATGCTGTGCCTTCTAGAGCAGGGGTTCTCAAACTTTTGTTCGCCCCAAGGCCCACCTGAAAATAACTACAAAGCGTAGCGGCCCAGCAGAAAACTCAAATCAACTTTTATAAATACAATTTCTCCAAGAAATCTGGTTAACAAAAAATTATGATCTGTCCAAACTCAAACAAGTGAGCTGTGAAAGCACCCCACGAAACCTTTCCATCAGTGGCTAGCCAGCAGAGACGTTGTTTCAAACTGAAGATATTTAATTAACTTGACATTGTGACGTTTTTATTTGTACATGTGTACATTAATATACGTACTGTATATTTATATTAATATACTACTAATATATACTAACATGGTTACATATGACATTTCCGGCTCACTGCAAACCACTGCCTCCACCTCAGTACAGGCCCATGGACCACTTAGAGGATACTTCATGGCCCAGTGGTGGCTCGCGGTCCACAGGTTGAGAAACCCAGTTGTAGAGTACATTGTGGGACACTTCTACTGCATCACGTTGTGGGATAGTAAAGTGATAAACTAGCTGGATTTTTACCAGAGCAGGTTCGTTAACATCATTTTCTCAAATTATCATCATTCCCAAAGGACCACGGAGAGCTTGGACTAAAATGAGCACACGACAGAAGCCACACTCAATAACAATAACAGTTCAGCATGCAGTTTTGTCTATTGGCTTTGTCAGGTTTTGTTATTACACTACCATGAAATCAAGACAAACAGGACTACTATTACTCAAGGAGCTCCAGGTTCATCAAATTACAGACAGTCGTTTACTCTATAATTAGTACTATGAAGATAAGTAAAATAACTTCAACTGCAGGAAGACCAGTAAATGTCAGGGTAAATTATGAGACAACAACCTTTTTCTGTGCAAACTGGGAATATTGTCCATGCAGATTTTAAAAAGGCAGAGTCTTTTTTTCAACACAAAGAAAGTTGAGAATGTTTTTGGGCACACAAATTATGAAGGAGCTTCATTTTATCCTTTTCATTTCATTCAGTTCGTTCTTCAGTGAGAGGTGGAACAGCTTATTTCCTTACAACAAACTAACAAGCTGACTTGAAACTGTAAAACAAGTTCTGCTCCACACATTATAAACATTCTAAAGCCACTCACGCATTTGCTGAAGTTCGACAAGCTGTGATCTGCTGCGCATATGGCGTGCATGCATACACGTCTCTTCATGTTTTGCTATCTCTTCCAGCTCTCTCATCATCAATGGCTGAATCGCTCAGTTACATCACTGACCATCTCACACTGCTCGCACTTTCTGAGATGTTAAAAAAATATTGGAAGGCCTCCAATCACTCGGGAGCTAGACTGGAAAGATTAAAGAAGGACTCTTTCCCCCCATTACACTACCAGGTCATCCTGTACACCCTTGTTTTCCCTGTTTTAGTCAGATCGCATTTACATCATCGCTGAGAACATACTCACACACTCACACACTCACACACACACACACACAGTACTCAGTTTTCCATAGCAGTTTTAAAACACTGGTAGACTGGATCTGCTACTACTTCAAAAACACAACAACCTGAAACGAAATATTTAAGATATCATCTACCATGAAAACACCTTCCAGTTGTTGAGATGTGACATTTTCCCCATATTTGCCCACCCCAGCTAAAAGCACCTCAAAAAGGGCTTACCATCAGACTGCATATCCTCTACTATGCTGTCAGACACCAATACAAAATAATGCACTGTTTTGTGAATAGGATCGTTGTTTTCAGTATGCCCTGTATATAAAGTGCCTCTGGAAAGAGAAGGCTAGAGCAGGAAAGCAGAGCACTGGCCTGTCAGCAGCAGCCTTTCTCATTAGTGGAGCTTATAAATAGTGACCAGTCATCAAGCAAAAGTTTACGACACATACTGCTCTCCTCTAGAGCCACATATGCTGACCGTTTCACCCTAGCACATCCGCACACACTAGAATTCACATATTCCTTACCCTCGAAACCTGAGGAGCTCTGCTTATATCACCCCAGCTCTGACACTGACACTCACACACACCCACACACTCAGCCCTGAACACTCACCACCTGCCAAGCTCTGTTCAAAGCACACACGCCTCTCACCCACTCACTCACTCACAAACTGACAAGATGTGCATCCCTCCTCGTCGCAGTACTAGACACTCACACCACACGCACCTCATGTAGCCTTCATCCGGCTACATTGCAGCTCATATCTGAAGTATATGGATCTTATACACCGATCTCAGGTCGGGGATACGTCGAACTAAAGCATGTCAGGGCAGCTACTAGATCCTATGGCTTCCTCCAGATGATGAGCCGCAAAATCAATTTTTCTATATTACTACCTAGGTTTTGCCCTGGACGGACAGTTCTAGGAGGTCAATATACTACAATTTCTTTCCTCTAGGTTTTGATTTTTTTAAGCATATCTTTTTAATGCCTGTGTCACTTTAGCATTATAACCACAAGTTGGGAAGCAGAGCACATGAGCACATTTGCATACCATAGCCCAACAAAAGGAAAGACAGAAGAAAAATAAATGTACAAATAAATAAATAAATTGATAATTAAATAAAAAGGGTAATTATATAAACAGATACGGGGGGTTCTTTTTTGGTGCACCAAAATAGCTAATTTCTTTTCACATGAACAATATTAACCGTTCTTTGACCGGTAAAATATCCCTTTGTTTATCCTAATCGCTCTTTGAGGAACACTGTTGCACGTTTTTGCTGACACTGAGCCGAAACCATCCTTGCTCCTAAAGGAACACGGCCTTTCCTGGGTGTTTCTCTCTTTTTCTTGGGCACAATGTTGCAGGCATCATTTTCAGAATAAGTGCATGAAGTTGATATGATAAAACATCACGCATCACATTTCACACATCACACCTTTCCTTTATTTGCATTTCACCTAGCTCCTTTACTTTGCTGTTTAATCAACGGCAAGTAAGATGGCATAGCGCAGGTCTAAAGCACAGAACGCTTATGAGCTGTAGGCAGTTCTATATGCACCCCGGATATACAGCGCACGCCTCTGTCAGGAAAGAGAGCTGATCTGTTCGCTAATGGGTTGAGGCACGAGCTGGACAGCTAGTGGAACTGCGATTGACACACACATTAGTTTTAAAAGTACTCCAAATGAGTCTGAGATGAGATACGAAAATGTGAAAATGAACGTTTTACAGGAGAGACAGAAAAAAAGAAAAAAAAAGAAAAGAGTGCCGCGGTCTAATTTTACTGTGAGGTCAACCTCTCAAGCGAAACGAGGGCTGTTAAGACCACCTCTCTTATAAGCCTTTACTATCCTATTCTTTTAGTGAGGTCACAGTGGTGAAAGACAGAATAGACGAGAGCAATGGTAGTGTGACGAGAACAGAGAGGAGAAGAAAAGAGAACAACCAAAAGTGCAAGAGAAGAGAGAGGAGAAAGTAAGCTCTACGGGCATCCACGCTGCATTTCAACAGGAAAACACCATCAGCACATCACTCACACACACATACACGCACTCAGAGAGGCCATGCAGTGTACCCTCGGCCAGTAAGATAATGACCTCCCCAGACAGCCTGCAGTCCAGTTCAGGTCAGAAAGGGGAGGGGAGGGGGAAAGGAGCCGGGGTGAAGCAGAAGAGAGGCTGGATCTATTCAGCATCAGAAGATGAGCTCTACACCAAACTGCGTGCTTCAGTCCTACGACCAGAGTTCGAAATGAACAGTTTGTTTAAGAACAAATAAGAAAACATACTTGATGATTTTAATGATGAAATATTAGTTGGAGATGCATCAAGCAAACATAACCGCACTTATTGTGCATGTTAGAATTTGTTACTAATTTCTGGACCAATAAAATATTCTTGGCAAACAGGCAAACTCGTCTGTTTCTACATTTGACTCCGTTTGTACTTTCTACACCACCTTTAGCTGATAAGCTTTTTTGCGCCTAACAACTGATTTCATGAAATCATATAATAAATAACACAATTCTAAGTAACTCGTCGTGCTTGAGAATAATTTTAGCTCTCTTTTTTCAAATTTATAGCTGCATATTTCCTTTGGTGAGCCCAGTCAGTGACTGGTGGATTAGTGGCTGTTTCTTCCCTTTAAATGATGCATGCTAACAATAATAATGCGTCCCTTGCTTCACAGAGCCACATGTCTGAGAGAATGAGTGAGCTTCAGTGACCTGTACAGTTGCATGCAAAATCTTGGATGCTCCGGGCCAAATTTAAAATGCAATTGTAGTAAAAATAAGTACACATATGGGAAAGCAAGAAGGAAAACGGGGAAAGAAAATGAACAAAAAAAATTGTTGTGCAAAGGTTATGGTACATTTTAAATCTTATGTTTTGAAATATGCATATCTTTAAATAAGAAATTGTGCACTAAATTTGTAGAAAAATGCCATATTTATATTTGTGTTCATTTTTTCACTTCAAACATCAATAAAATGTAATTTGACCAAGAGGTTTACAACTTTTGCTTGGACCCTAATAAGCTGATATGTCGCCCTTTTGGAAATTTGCAGCAGAAACAGCAGGAAATGACTTTACCGCAGCCTGAAGTTTATTGGTGCAACATAATAATCCACTGTTTTAGTTTAGCAAAATTAAGTTAGTTAAGTTAATACAACATGTACATATTATTTAATATTAACTAGCAAGATGTTTAAAATTAAATTAGTGTCTGGTTCTCTGACAGCTCTTTTCTCAACATGGATAATCATCTTTGAAGCATTGCCATTGGGTTATTTGTCAAACATCGCAGATATCAGATTATAACGTCCTACTGTCCTGCCTGGACTGAATTCTAAGACTAATTCTAAATGAATATATATTTCACTAAGCGCACTAAGTGTAGTTTTTTCAAATGGTCTAATCAAATTTGCAAAATGTGAGATTTCAGGATGCACTGAATTGCAATCAATAAAGAGATGACTGAATTACACCCTTAATGTAAGCAAGAAAGTGTAGTTATTCTACTTCTTAATATTATTAGTACCAGGAGCCGTATATTACTCAAAGACAAACTAAAACAAAAGAAAGAAAAGAGACGGACACCAACTGTATTGCCAAAAGTCTTCAAACTTGAGGAAAGAAAAAACCAAAAATGTTGGAGCAGGACAGAAGTCAGAACAGAGAGAATGAAGAGACAAGCTGGCAGGCAGGCAGACAGACAGACAGCTGTGGATGGATAGAGGGTGGAAATGCAGAGTGAAACTCCATTATTGAACAGACACCTGCCCGAAGCCTGAAGCGTGGCCCGCTGACTCGTAGTGAATAATTAAAATACACACACTCGCTGTCTTACACACTGACCTGTGTTCTGATCAGACAGTGTGAGTGTGTTTCATTGTGTGCAAGTGTCTGTGTGTATGTGTGCGCAGTAGTTCTGAAAAGACTGTGTAAGTATACTTTGTTAATGCAGGGAACAATTTTTGGAACAAGTTTCTGGAACAAGTGCAGAAGACTTGTTCCCTACTAAGTAAGAGCAGAGAGTGTGTGCATGGGCTAAAGGATATAGCCATCTTGCTGTGGAACAGGTCCTGCTGGTCGTTGGGGGAGTTGAAGGTGTCCAGGTCTTTCTCCAGCTGCAGCAGCTGCTTCTCCATCTGCCTCAGACTCTTCTCCAGGTTCTCCGCTGACACTACACACACAGACAGATATGTTCTCATTAGAGAGCGGCGACATGGACCGACACATTTAGCCAAGTTTCCATGAGACATGAAAACTAAACATCTTCAATGAATTCCATTATTTCCATACTTTCCAATTTTTGTATCACTAGCACAAACGACCCACTTATATCCTGCACCTCCTGCATTACTTGACTGGACTGGTTGATTGATGCAGTTTTATGCGGGGGCCCTAAACATCAAGTTCACACTGCATTTCATCTAAAGGCAGGAAAACATAATAAACATCTTTTTTTTTATTGTGAGTTCAAGATGCTTCTAGCTGTGCACTGTTACGCAGGTACAGCAACACAACTACAACGTCATTCTTGAGGCTTATTCTCAGTAATATCAAAATGTAGTAGCATTTAACATTCTCAAGCCACAGTGTCACGTGTGTACCACAATACTTCATAGATAGCATCGTCATCCACATTGGACGGTGCAGCGGCTGCCCATGGGTGCTTAATGATTGTGACCAGTGGCGTCTGCCTAGAACTGTGCATGCAAACAGACAAGCGACACACATCCACATTCAATGCAGGAGGGCCCACACGCATATCCCGCAGGGCAGTGCAGCGTTCTTTAGGATATGGGAGCAGAAGACCCACCAGAGTGCCTCTTAACACCACGACACCAGACACAGCGCCTCACCTGGGCTCATGAGGTTGATAACTCAACCCTAGAGGACTGGCACCATGTGGTGTGGTCCGATGAGTCACAGTATCGATTGTTTCGGGCTCATGATAGACTTTGTGTGCGATGCAGACCCCATGAAGCCGTGGACATTAGCTGTCAACAAGGCACTGTGCAGGCTGGTGGTTACATACTGGTATGGGGTATGTTCTCATGGCATGCGCTGGGTCCACTGGTCTGCCTAAACACATCATTAACCGGTCCCCTCTACGCTTCACTGCTTCGTGACAATTTGCAGCCCTTTATGGACTTCATGTATCCCCACAAAATGGGATATTCCAGCAGGACAATGCACTGTGCCTTCGGGTCCAAGATGTCCAGTACTGGTTTGAGGATCATTCCGGAGAGCTCAGACAAACGGTGTGACCTGTTCGTCTGACATGAGCCCACTTACTCCTCGTTCGAACTCAATCATTTATGTTGCCCTGCCATAAGCATGCTGGCCAGTGTTTAGCCTCACTCACAAGATAACACCTCACAACTGATATATTCCTAAGCCGTCACCTGAGGTAACGCCACTTCATAATCAATTTGCATACTGCTAGCCCATGAGTTGTGGTAAGTCAGTGTATTTGTATTGCACAAAATATTAAGAAACAAAACTGAACAATATGTACATAAACCTAACAACATTGCTTTCTAACACTAGGCCAGCAGGTCCCATTTGGTGGAATGGGAAATTTGAATAAGAAGCCGACCTTCAGCTTCATGGAATTTCTCAAGTCATTTCATACATGCGTTGCATAGTCTCATGCTGGAATGGTCGCTTACCATGAGACACTTCTGGAATTTGAACAAAGGCACATTTATGCTTCGGTACCTGCTGGTCATTTGTTTTGTGTACAAGGTCTAAGATCACGGTGCTGTGTGATGGAGCTGGCCAACTGCATCTTAGGCAGTACAGGAGTAAATAGAAGGGTTACTAGAGGTGGGCAATATGGCAGTAATATAATGATGCACAGTATGTCACCTTATTCATCTGTTCAGACATCGGATTAGTTGTAACAGAAACAAAGAACCAGGAGCGCTACATTTTACACAGTACTATCAAAAACTGTGATGCACTGATTCAATATTTGACATACTTGTGTTACCCTAAATCCAGCTAAATGGGACTAATTTTGCTCCATTTCTAAATAAACATGCAGTTGGTCAGGGTTCTACAAGTAATGACCACATACACAATATGTTCAGAAAAGCCCTACTTGTGACAATTTATCTGGTGTCCATATTAGGCTCAGGTTAACCCCAATCAACAAGCCATTACTGTATATCCTTGAGTACACGACATAAGACTCGACTAGACCACATAAGGTGGTCAAGGGTCTGCTGCGTTTCCCCTTTTATTTGAAACATCAATTACTAGCTAAACAGGATAATGTTAATGTGGAGTGGACAGTTTATAAACCTGTCCTTATTTGAGACATTTTGGTTAAGACAAAACTCATATCTCATAAGAAAGACAACCTGCACAGGCGGCAACAACAAGGAGCAAAATGCTCACGCCCACTGAAAACAATAGAAAAAGGTTGTTTTGGAAAACAAACCCCTTCTTACATATTGTCACTCTCAAATCAAGAGCTATATCCCCAAAATGATAACTTTAAGTTACCAAGTATTGAAAGACAGCAACAATGTTTACCCACATAGTTCAGAATCAGAACCATTATTGTATTACAGTTTACAGTGTGTGTGTGCGCGCACAAGCGGGTGAGCCGACGACCAATTTTAAATCTGCAAAGAAAGGTGAAGTAAGGACAGCGTGATGCCTCACTACACGGCCTAGTGAATCTTGCCCACACTGAGAGCCTCAAATTAAACAGATTAAAAAAAGAAAATGAAATAAAAAAGCCCTAAGCTGCTTAGCTCTTTAGGTAGTTTAACATGCACACAATGCAGTTTGAAAAATAATTCATTACATCCAGCTAAGCAGCGGATAAGCAAGCGAAACTCTATCCCACCAGGCTTCCTCATCATGGAGTATCAGGGTACGTTCCTGCTGCATCCGTAACTGGATTGCAAAAGCATTCAGGTTCTGTTCTCCACCCAGCACCTTCAGCTTCTTAATCAACGCTGAGCTGCCTATTAAAATCATATAATTACCTCATCATGGTACTACCGAGCAAATAACAGCATTTACACCTGCCATTTAAGACAGCGAGAGAGAGGAAGAAAAGAAACGACAAAAATAAAAGACATACTGTGCTAGGCTGGTACTGTTAGCCCATGGGGAGAGGAGGGAAAAAAAAACGACAAAAAAACAAAGCAGCACTACACCTCACTACCAGTCACTCCTATTTGCAAACAAACACACACTCTGGCAGAGGTGCACAATTGCGGATATGCAGACGCTTACTCTGGATCACTGATTGCTGGAAATAAACACCAGAGTGAAGATAGCATCTGCATGTGTGTGCATTACACATTTTCAGCTCGCAGGAGCCACGTGTGCCACAGCTGCTCTAATAAAGTACAGCACAACAGCAGCACCTTTTCATCATCTCACACTTACTCCAATACACGCACGTGATGGCAGGTTCTGGAAAAAAAAATTATTTAATTTCCAGTCAAAATCCTTAAGAATGAGTATTCCTTTTTCAGGAGACAGACCTTAGATAACATAGGCAAGGGGAAAGTCAAAAGAAAAGTCGGTCTGAGCATCAACGTCCTTTAATATGTTGGAAATTTTCTGTACTATGAGAAGCATTCTAAAAATGGCCGTTGGAGGTGTGGAAAAATATCCCTGCAGATTTTATTGAGAAACCGAAAGCAAGTCCATTTTGAGAAAAATTGAAGCTGTAAAAAAGCTGGACACATGCTGTTTGAACAGGAAAGTAAATACACTCATCACACACACACACACAAACACACGCACACACACACACCACAGCCGTGCATGTGGCGTAAGCAAGGACAAGCCTTATCGTAACTGAGTGACCCAACAGCCACGATTGCGGACACTCACTGAGAATGGATGCACTCCATGAGTCCTCCTGTTAGTGCCAGCACCATTGGCAGATGGCTCAACAACGCAATGAACGCAGACCGTTACGACTGCCCTTAACACCATGTCAACGCCGTCAAATTCCGTGGTCAGCACCAAGATGAATGGCTTGTTGTCACACCTCTACAGCTCCATGCCGAGTCATCCGGTATGTTGCGTTACAGACACTACTTCTGTATGTGTATCTCAATAAATATTGATCATATCAGTCTCAATTTATCATCATTCATTGTTCCTGGTAACCTTTATCTTCCTTCCCAACAGAATTGCAATCTGACACTTCCGTCTGGGTGCAACTATTCTTTTAATGATTAGTGTAAATCACACAATACCACACTGACTAGAAAATGTTCATTTAACTGAATTATGTATAAATACTTTTGATTCACATTTGCGTTGTTCCTGATTTTCTCATCACATGCTACTCTTCCAAGTGAAAAAGTGATTGCTCCCTTAGTTATATAAGTAACGATTAACTGTTTTAGGTCGATTTAACTGACAATGAGATTAAGCTGACTGAACACAGCCAGTCTTGAACGCAGCCTATCTTGTCGAATGTAAACCTCACTCATACTGAAGTTTACCTTCAGAGTAATGTTGTCGCCACAAAGCAAAATGGGCCATGATCAAGAGACAATTCAAAGAATATCAGTCTGGAAAAGGTCAAAAAAACATTTCCCGGTTTCTAGGACATCACCAACCCACAGCGACACCCATTACCAGTTAACATAAAACCTTAGGAGCACTGCCCTGCCATGATTTCACAATCACCAACAAAGTTACCAAAGGGCAAAACGTCCAATGATCTGCAGTTCTTTTTAGTTAAGGTCAGTGTTCATGACCCCATAGCAATCATCAGCGCTCACCTCACTTCTGCAAAAAAGCACCTGGGCAGTGCCTACACATTTTGGGAGAATGGATAATGTTGTGTGGACAGACCAGGTGTACCTGTGACTTTTTTTTTTGGCAACACTGATCATTTTGTATCTTCTGGAGTTCATAGGAATATCTTACCCACATTGAAGAGGGGTAGTGGTGGTTTGAAGGTGTGGGGATGTTTTACTACCTTCTGACCTGGACAATCTGCTACAATATAGGGAACTCATGGTAATTCTTATGGGCAGTGTCTGTTTATTAGATGAAGTTAAAACAAAATCGAGTTACGCTGCCAAACCATTACCCAAAACTGCAAAATCTGCATCGGAGAAGATGAAGAGAAAAGTAATGTGAGTGGTCTCAGTTTGAACCCATTAAAGGTCCTTTGGTAAAGCAGTTACGCAATGGAAGAAGGGCTCAATTTCTTTCACCACAATGTGAAAGATGGATATTAAGTCATTGGAAATACTGGATTAAGTCATCGCTGCATTCACTTTTTCAAATGGGTGATTCACATGCTGCACATCTTTGCTCGTTAAATAAGCAAAATTATTTAAAAAGATATTTTGTCTTTAATAAAGCTCCTTTTTTTTACATTATGTTAAGTACATGGCAATTTGTTTCGGGACCTAAAAGGATTTACTGTGACAAATCAGAGGAAAACAAGGTTAAATATGTTTTCATAGCACTGTATATTCCAACTCATTTGCTTGCTTTAGCTTGTATTTGGCAAGAACAAGACAATTCTTTTTGAGAAACAATTAAGGATGCAAGAACCAAATAGCAAACAATCCAAATAAAGTTATTAACAAGCCATTTACACAAATCTGTCTGTCCATTTGTATGTAATTCCCCATGGCCGTCATAAATGGCTAAAAACAACAACAATCCATTTGGGATTTTAACTCTCGGTAGAGGATTTTGGCCAGAAATACTAGCTTTTTCCTTTTCTCAGGGTTTAACATGGAGAACACAGCCAGCTGTAACACAGTGCAGCACACATACAGAAGTCATTTTGCGCACATTATGCCTGAAGGGGAAAGCAGCGACCAAGCTGAAAAGTAGCCTATAAAAAAACTGCAGCACAGTGAAATTGCCTTAATATAAATAGGCTGAGCATCCACTTATTACATATACATAACTAGATCATATTAAGGATAAACACTCATCAATATTCATAAAGTTACAACAGCTCAAATCAAATTTAGCATAAACATTACTTCAGCAGCTCGGGGATATTGACTTTACCAAACTCATTTAAAGTCAGAGTTACAAAACCAATTCGGACTTTAAACTGACCTTAAAGAAAGATTATTTTTGCTTTAAGTGATTCTATAATTTAATTATGTTTATTTTATTAAAATAAATGATATTTCTTTGAATATCCCAAAATATCATAACACTAAACGCTATCATAAACATTACCCAGTATATGAGCAACAAACACTGCTTTGAACAGTTGTACACACATGGAATAATCATATTCTTCATTAAAACAACACAAAGTTTACCCCAACTGCAGAACGTTTTCACATAGCTACATTTTTTCTGCATTTTCATGGCCTGTGTGCTCATGTATAACAGTATATTGGTAAAGGTGTTTCACGTTTGTTTTAAGAATATATCGATACATAACAATAATATAGTAGTCACTTACAGTATATAGCAGTCATTTACGGTATGTCATTTGCTGTGTGCTTCAAAGAACAGTTCAAAATATGAAAAACTACACAAATAAATGGCTTTCCTTCTGGAAATGTGACTTGTGTCTGGTTAGAGTTTAAAAATGCCATGTAACATTCATTGTGGTCTCATTTCAAACTGAACAAAGGCGTGCAAAGAAAAGAAGCTTTCTGGCTTATAGAGCTCCAATAATTAAGAGGCATGAAGCATGTAAGTGTATTATTGCTAACTTAAATATCATCACATACTATGATTTCTTTGAAAAAATGTGATGACATTGAATTTCAGCAGCACTGGCAGCGCTATTAGCAGCGCAGAAAACACTATCTGATTATGCTCAGACAAAAAATGATCCGGACACACGAGTAGCGGAGTAGTGATGCAGAGTGTGACTCTGTGGTTGTAATGGAAAATGCAGGAGCTCACTAAGAAGCGTCAGGGTGCTGCTTCTTCTCCTTCTGCTCAAAGCCACTGAGCTCAGTGTGCCGAGGGCCGCGGGGTGAGAGAGCGCAAAGGTCACCGAGAGAGCAGTGAGAGGACGCACCACACTGCTGAGGAGCACTGGAAGTGGATGCGTGTGTGTAATGTTTGGCGGAAATGTAGGCTTTAGACTGTTGTAAGAGAATAAGCTCTTCAAACCTCAACGTGTAATGGCCAAGTGCTCACAATTAATTCATTCTCACTCAAAACAATTTGACTGTAATACAGAGTAAAAAACATAAATACACTGCACAAATGAATACAAAAGAACATAAATAATAAAACATACTAAACATATACCTCAAATATTAGTATACATTATCATTTGGAAGACACTCAAGTGATGTGTTAGTTTAAGTTTGGATGGTGTGGTCTCTGGAGCTTGATCACCAAAACTCCTAATCAGTGTTAGGTGTTTTAAGTCTTCTCCCTGTCTGCGGCTAGCAGCGAAAAAAACTGGATGGATTTTCTGGGAGCCATGGATGACCTGGGAGCTCTTGGTTGACCTCCATGTGAACCCAGTATTATATAATTAAAAACAAAACAGTGCAGAGCATCCTAATGCCTTTTACACCTTATACCTTCTACACTGCTAAAGCTCTCCTCTGATGATCAGCTATTTTCGGCAGTAACCCTTTCACAATGCCAAAGTTGTAATGTTTTCATGCCAGCATTGTTCACGTACCACTATGAGATGCGAAACAACACTAATGTTTTATTTTGTTTACTTCTTTCAATGTTTAAAGCCAGATTTCCTAACAGAAGCACTATCTATTAATAATCTACAGATGGGGGAAACCACTTTAGCAGGTTATCTGCTAAACACCTTCATGCAAATAGACACAGGCAAAAGCATGTTCATGTTTTTTTTAGTCTTGTGTCTGTGTTATTACTCTTAGAGAAAGCTAAATTAACTTTAGAAATAAAACTATTTTGTGAACGTTGTAAAATTGTGCAAATCAATATTTCAAAAATAAAATACAGGGAAATATAAAAAGCTTCTTTTTTGTTGGTCCAGTGTCTCTGAGCAACAATAGCGACCATACCAGCACCAAAAATAAGTTTTTTATAGGTGTTTAAAAGCATGCATGATCACGAGGTCAGTGTTTATCATCAGCCTTGGCAAAGCACAGCAGGCGCTTCATTATGGGGACGATATAAAAGGAAAACTCAAACAAAAGTCTATGCAATGAGAAAAGGTGCAAAAATAGCAGCAACTGTTGTTTCAATCTTACAATGTGGGCTTAAGGACTACTAGCATATAGTGCAAATTCTGACAGTTATTTTCTAATGCCAAAACCAGAGGCTGTGACTGTGCAAAACATTAGTTAATATGCCAATATCAGACGGTAGAAGGTACACCATTATAAAGGAAAATGTAACCAAACTGTGGACATACCAGTCTATTTATTACTACCTGAAAGCCATGGGGATATGAAAAAGCTACTACAGCTGAGGTCTTCAAATCCAGACCTTGGATCCAGTCCTGGGTTTTGTCATGACTGGAACTAAACTATTAATGTAACTAATTCGACCCACAATAACCAGAATGTGGACCTGAAGTGACCAGAAAAATGGAAACTGGACCTGAAGTGACCAGAAAAACGGAAACTGGCATCAAGGTCGGAATTTTAAGACCTCTGCACAAGAGTGTGTGCAAGAGTTAGCATTTGCACAATGGAGAAAAGGTAGTTCTCTCACCAAGTATGGTTTTACAATCTTTAAATTTAGACCTGCATTATTTATTTCTTGAAGAGCTTATGAAATTTGCTGTATTATTATTATTATTTTATTTATTTTTTTTTTTTGGTGTATTCCGTACCCTAATCCTCCACAGGCTAACAGCGCATTTCTTTTATTCCATAGAACACTGAATGCGCTTCATTCGATACTCTCTTCTAACAGCAGCATCTACAAAGCTTCACTACCAACCATGTTTTATTACACTGCTTCCTTTCACTTTCTCTACAGTTAATTACCAACCTTGCTGCACGCTGCCTGGCATTTTGAATGTGTGAACTAGATAGAGTGAATGCATGCTGCAGAAACAAGAAAACGGCTGTACAGTGTGAGGTCAATCCCAGGTGCTGTTGGCATGGCAGCTGGGGAAGAAGCAAACCTGGGTTTTGGTAAACATGGAAAACAGAGAGGGGAGACTGTGCTTTCATACACAACCTCTAGCTCCCTCTGATGGAGTGAGCAAGGAAAGGAGGAGGGGGAAGGAAGAAGGGGACCTAGAGGAAAGGACTGGTGGGCTGGGAAGGAGGAAAAAACGAAAGAGTGGGAGAGACAGGCCAGGTCATCATTACAAAGCACCTCTATTTTCCGTACACTGCTCATTTACGTACTGATAGTAAACTGCTCCACCTGGTCTTAGCTTCTATGCCAAAAGCACCAGTACAGCCTTTTTCACCCACGTGCATATACATTAGAGCCCAACCCAAATCATATATACTGGTTGGTCAATAATATTAACTGATTGACAACCCATAGCTTCATTTGCAGAAATACCTGTTTTACATGTTGATAATGCTGATAAATGTGTAATTCATTCCCATATCATGGTCAAAACAATCACAGCAATTAGATGCACAGTTGGAGTACCACCTCCTGTTTAACCATATGACAGCAATACAGAGTGAACTGTTATATGTGAAAAGCAAACATGGGGGCTCAACGCTATACTGTGAGACACTACTTCTGTATGTGTAGCTCAATCGATATTGCCCATATCATTCTAAATTCATCATCATTTATTGTTCCTGGTAACCTTTATCTTCCTTCCAAATAGCGAAGCAACCCGACGCTTCCTTCCGGGTGCATTTTTTTTTTTTGGCTTATGTGTGTAGAATGACATGAACATTTGAACAGTATCTAACATTTTATTCATAGATACATTAGTGGACAGGTTGAGTCATAGGCCACATTTAGGGAGGTCTGCAAAGTCCAGTTTAAAGTGCAAGGAGTCCACTGAGGTTAATGAGCACCACAGCTCTGGGGAAAGAGCTGTTAATGTCTAGTTGTTCTGGCTTTGAAGGCTCTGAATATTCTACCAGAGAGAAGCAGATAAAAAAGGTTCGGTTAATGAATCCTACTAAAGAGGCTTTGTACCAAATGTGGGGAAGACAGACCGCACTCCTTAACTTTCCCATGTGAGAAAAGTGATAGGAGACCAATTTCATTCTCTTTGCTGTTGATAGGTTTGTTGTAATAAAGCTTGTGAAGCGTTCATGAACAAAGTAAAAATCAAAATGTCCATATGGCAAAAGAAAAGTAAAAGAATTGCCCTTGTCAGAGACATCAACAGTTTAGGCCTCTATGTAATATCTAATAGCCTCACAGATCAAAGTGCTTTGATTTTATTGGCCATACAAGACTTGAGAGTAATATTCCCTGAGCCTAAGACCATGTTCAGAAATGATGACCTGTATAGAGATCTACATAATGAGGAACAGCAGTAGAGCTGCACGATAAATCATAAGTTTATCGTTACAGTGATTTGACTTTCTGTGATAAACACATCGTCAGAGCAGAGACAGAACAAACCAAACTACCTTGAACATGTAGCAGCAGAGAGATGATACAAACCGTTAAAGCCTAATGAGTGCTTTCCTCGCGCTGAGATTGAACTGTGGTCTCCCAGGTGGGAGAGGAGTACCTTAACCATTCAGGCAAACAACCAATTACCAGACACACAGACAGGTTAAACTGTGGTTAACACCCAACCTTAAGCACTACAGCAGCATGCAGTACACAGGCTGTCCAGGCTCTACTGTTTATCTGTTACCCAGCTGGGCTACTGAAGCTCGCTATGCCTCCCGGTGTCCTTTAAAATAAGAGTCCTGGGTCATCTAAGCACAATTTCTAACTACACTCAACCAAAGCATCAGCAATGTTATTTTAAAACTTGACTAACATCCAACTGGAGACATGCTATTTTAATAACAATTTGTGGTTTATATTGTCATCGGGACATATGACAGCTTTATCCAACATTGCACTTTATGTCAATATCGTGTTGCCCTAAACAGCCATACATGAAAGCTAGTAACATCAGGGGTCCCACATGGATTAGTTATTTCTTCATACTGAATTGTGTTCTTTGTTCTTATGTCCACTCTTACAGCTTGATCAGTTACAGCTTGATCCGATCAGTTAAGTATAAATGCTCAACACTATCAGACCATGTCTGGAATTTGGGAACGTGTAGCAGGCCTGGACAATGTCTGTATATACTTAGCACAATATGTTCTTGTTAAGAATTCTGGATTATTGATCCTACATCCCAAAAACCTCTGCTTTGGGGAGAAACTTGCTAAATATGCACAAGTCAGTTTCAAAGCCACATCCATGCACTTTACAAATTCTAAAGAAAAAAATGTTGATTTCCTACATTATAGTAAACGTGAATTAGAATTCAGCTATAGATGCCTGTGGGAATTTGAACACGTGGGACAAAAAATAATTGCATGGTGTATTCATTAACCTCACTGTGTGGTGCACTCCGGGAAAACCAGTAGAGATAGGGGGAAGCTCTACCATTAACTAATGGTTTATTAATAGCATGCCATAATCCATATCCATATAACATTAAATAGTGAATAAAACAGTACATGTTCATATTACTTAATATTATTTAGCAAATAGATTAAAATTACATTAGTGTTCTCTAGTTGCCCATGACTTATCTTTCCCCACACAGCACTTATATCCCTAAACTTTGTGATTGGGTTACTTATTAGTCATCTCAGATCACAGATCAGATTACATATCTGGTCTAATGGCTAGTCAGGCGGATGCACAAAAAGAAAAAAAAGACTAGTTTCAGTGGACTGGGTGCAAATGAAAAAGAAAATGTGCCTCTGAAATTGATTACTGAGATGCAACAGCCCAATCACCCTCTTCATTATCTTTCACATTTAAAAAAGGGAGAAAAAATTGGAAGACTTCTCCAGAACTTTCTGTAATCAAAGCTTGGACTCATCATCGTAAAAGCTCTACCATATCCTGCAGTCGAAGGCTTTTTTATGAAAAGAAAAACATAATTATCAACATACATAATACATAAGCGTTTTTAGCCTACACCCCACACCACCAAATTCTCATTACCACGATGTGTCAACATGTGTTTCTTGTTGTCTGTGTTTTTAATTAATCTTAGTTTCACTGATTTATTTATTGTTCATTGGAACAAATGAGTTTGTATTCATTTTACTTGTTGAATCTCTCTTTACTTCAAGTTTTCCTTATAAACTCCAAATAAGTGTACTAAATGCTAAGGGGCAGTTTTGGTTTTACCTATACTGATATGGTCAGCAAGTCTTCTAGCGCTAGTATAATTGTAGTTGTCATTTGTAGTAGCCATGACCTTGATTGGCTAATCAATATTATAGAATGCTAAATGTTTAAGTGATCGTATGTTTTAATAATTAGCCTTTTCCGTCTCTACAAGTATACCCCTATGTTTGACCACTTGTGCTTTGTAGTTCTACATTAAAGACTGTAGTCCATCTGTTTCTCTGCATACTTTATTAAACCCTTACCCCCTGGTTCTTCAGTGGTCAGAACCCCCACAGGATGGGGGGTGGATCAATCTCAGCACTACAGTAACACTGAGGTGGAGTTGGCATGTTAGGATGGGTTGTATTGGTATGGAAGGATCAGACACGGCAGTGGCTGGTCAGTGTAGACTGTGTGTGTGTGTGTGTATTTGCAGAATTCTATTCATATATATCATTTTGTTATGGTAATGAAAATCGTCTCACTTAAATTATGAAAATCGTTTAAGTTTGTTTATAATCGTTCAACATCAGTGTTTATATATCCAACAAAAAAGGAAAATGTTACGCCTCAACATACAAGTTATGTTCCAGCACACATCATGCTCAAGAGAATAACCAAGCTGCTGTTATCAATTACACGGAAATTGAACTTTGAATTCTGCTCCTCTGTGTAAACTGCATTTGATGGGATGTTTGATGTATGTATGTTTACTGACAAGGTTGGCCTTGGAGTGTGTCCTTGGAGTGCATTCTTGCCTTTGACTGGGCTATCTTTTAGGATATTTATGCCAGCACAGTGCAGTGTGTGTATGTGTGTTTTCAGAGGGGGGGGCACAGTATAATTGTTTGTGCACAGCTACTAGATGCCAACTGGGTCTCAACAATAGCATGAGACTGCCTTGGCAAAACACTCACAGCATGGGCTGAGAACTGCCAGTCAGAACCGCACGTACTCGCACAAACACTAAATCCCTAAATAAAGTTATAAGACAATTACTGGCGACCAAATCATACCTTTGTGAGAGCTGAAAGCACAACACTATTATTCAGCAATAAGTAATTAATGAAAACATCGCTACCTCGCTCACACAATACCACCCCTACCCCGTCTAACCCCTGCTATCTCGCAGAGAAAGACAGCAGTGAAGGAGAGCAACAGACAGAATAATGGATGGAAATAACTGTAATAGAGTAACACAATCAGACCTCGTGTACGAGTTTCTTTCGAAGCGCTGGGGATGTGTTACCCATAATGCCATCCCGATTTGATGAGGGATGCTAGAGCGGGAGCTATTAATGAAATGTGGAAGTGGGAGAGAACACAGATAGGCCATTACATTACAGAGAAAGGAAGAGGCAGGGGGAGAGGTGGGGGGTGGTGTTAGAAAGTTTGGGAGGAAGAGAGTGAATGAGGGGAGAGAGAAAGTGAGAGGCTGCTTTCTGCTACTTCTGATCTTGCTGAAGCCAGCCTGCAGTACCCTCACTGCAAGCATGGGGGTTGGATGGACTGCAAGGGCTCTGACTGCTTTCAGAACCACTCCCATGCATGAATGAAAGAATGAACGGACAAATAAATAGCCAGCCAACCAACCAACCAACCAAAAATAGCTAATTAAAATGAAGGCAAAAATTACAACATAGAATTTCAGTAAACTGACAATTATGACACTTTTATGTAGCCCAAAAAACAAGCTTATAAGCTGTCATATTTTTTTTGACTTTGTCCAAAATGGCTTCCTTCATACTGCTCATGTACTGATTGTGTCCAAAATAGCGGTATGCGGTACGTGACCCATATGAATTGCTGACTGATGACATGCTCTTCTAGCCAAAGATTCCAGTGTGCAGTCAGAGCTATCTCTGTGGTATACTGCATCCCAAAATTTAAGGTGGTCATGATGAAAGCAAACGGGAAAACATGTGGAATCGGTTTACCGTACAGGTTTACCGTACAGACAAATCCAAAGCATTTTATTTAAAGTATGTGTTTTATGAGATAGCATATAGAAAACACCAACCTGTACTCCGTCATTGTATTATTTAGAACTCCACCAAAATGTATCCAGACCTGTAGCTAAAGATATGAAAAGCAGCTATTAATTGTTATTGAGCAGTGATTGGAGGGCCAGAAAACGGGACAGGGTGGCAGTCTAGTCCCTCCCGTCTTGTCACATACAGGATACTACACTACTGGCGAAGAGTAACATCCAGTAAAGAGTATATGCACGTGCAGTATACAGTATTTACTATATGCCTTTTTGACCAATGCATGGCATTTCGGCTGAACCATCTCTGAATAACGCCACGTTTTCTACCAGCCAGTCACAGGCTTTATCGTGTAGTGCGTTCATCCATGCAGTCTGGGCAGCTGCGAAGTGTGCACCAGAGCAAAGCCCCTTTACAACATGACCAGTGAACAGAGGTCACCATCCCTGGTATCAGACTTGTTACAGCTTATTCACTTCAGAAAGTCTGAGTTAGAGGCATCAGTGTTAGATAAGGTGTTGGGTCATGTTAGATGCAGGTCAAAGCCAAACTCAACCCTAAACTATCTATCAATAGACATTTTTTTTAGAAGTTCTAGAAACCTTAAATCAGTATAGAACTTTTACATTTGGCGAGGGCTCTTTAAACTTCAAAAAGGTTTATAGAATACATACAGTTCTTTTTGGAACCAAAGGTGTGTGGCCATTTGCTTCTTATTCCAAAACCACTAGTCATATAATCTGTACCTAGATGCTAGCTTGTGCTGTCTAGAGCTACAGTGTCTGGAAAACACATTCTAAATGCCTTCCAACTGATTTCACAATACTAAATCAATGTGAACTATGGGACTTGTGCGGCGCACAAAGTGAAAACAGCATCTTTCAATCCACGAGCCCAGCAAAAAGTACAATTCCCAAGGGCTCGATGGGTCCCTCCATACCTTATGCTCTGTGTATTAATGTGGCAAGGGGCACAGCCATGATTAATTACCATTAAATTTTGCACCCAGAGACAGCACTAAATGAGCTGGGCCCTAATTAAAAAGGAG
The DNA here is from genome assembly GCA_034552555.1 of Semaprochilodus insignis. Classification (NCBI taxonomy): domain Eukaryota; kingdom Metazoa; phylum Chordata; class Actinopteri; order Characiformes; family Prochilodontidae; genus Semaprochilodus; species Semaprochilodus insignis. The sequence continues at coordinate 26,707,418 of CM067489.1, forward strand.
GCACCATGCTACTAATCAGCATGGCCTTTCTACTCCACTCGGCGCTGCAATTCCACACAGACTCCACAGTTAGCCAATACTGACGCTTACAGCGGTCAGAAAGAATGAAGAAAGCATTCTGACTGGTTTTCCACTGAACTCCAATAATCAGTACATCTGTTGATTACTTGTACAAGTCCTCTAGCTAATGTTCTCTCTCTCCCTCTCTCTCTCTCTCTCTCTCTCTCTCTCTCGCTTTCTCTCGAAGCATGCTGTAATGTGGTGAGACAGTGAGACATTTTGGTGGTTGTGTCGTCTCTCTGCTCCTGGGGTTGCCGGAAGCATTGTGACCTCATGCAGCTCTCCCGTCAATCCAGCACCCCCACGTCCGCCAATTCTCCCCACATACACACACGCATACAGCCAACTGTTTCTGTCAGTTTGGGTTAGTAATGCAACATTCTCACCTACTCAAACGCAGTTCATAATGAGGGAATCAACACAAGCTCACTCTTCAAATGACTGTTAAAGTAGAGCTCTGCTAGCAAAGTAGAGTGAAAATAGGAGATGCAGTACCATCATCTCCCATGGGCCAGAAGAATGTCAGCGTGAGAATTTTTGCTCATTGCTGACATGTTTCAGGCTCATTTGAGTTTTGAATGAAGCCATTTCTTTGCATCATAGGGCTACACAATACAAACAAAACACATTTATCCATGATATATTCAAAAGGCCTAGTGGAATCAATGTGATATGCTGGCCTGCATTATTTTGACCAAATTAATGTACTGTTTTTGCATTACATAAACACACTTTCTCATTAAATCACCCACATGAACACTCACAGGTCATCTGCATCTATAAATGGTCATGATGCTGACAGCACATAGTACAATATGTGATTTGTCAGAGGGCATACTACAGCCTGTCGCAATAACAGTACAGCAAAGGCAAATATCGCAAGTGCTGCCCCACTGAACAGACTTATTATTGTGACATGTTTCACTGCAACACGTTTGGATTAGCAAAGCAACACTCTCTTCTGCTCTCAGGCGGTTCATAATGAGGGAATAATCACAATCTCACTTTGGATTTGACTGTGAAAGTAGCACTTTACTAACAAAGTACAGTGCTGCTGTAGGGAGTCTTTTTCTGCCATGACGGGGGAGAGTTTGGGATCATTAAAAGTGGAATAGGAATGAATATGTAGCAACATAATAGCTAAGGAGGACAGGAGAAGAGCAAAGTCTTGGATAAAAAAGCGAGAGAGAGAGAGAGGAGAGAGAGAGAGAGAGAGAGAAAGGGAGAGAGAGGGGGAGAGAGAGAGAGAAAGAAAGGGAGAGAGCTTTCTAGTGAATAAACAGCACGTTTTATAACAGAAAATGATGAAGTCAGTGTAAGCGATCTCTCCATGTAGAGCTGCGGGAGCGGCTCAGCGCCGCCTTGGAAAAGCTCCATCTTCAGCTACTGCAACTTTGCATCAACAACAATTTCACAAAACAATACGTTTGACAACAGAGGCATAATCATACAAGACAGAGAAGCACACCATACATACACAGTGAAATATATTTAAAATATTACAAAATAAAAAGCACACTGTGTAAATTTGGGGGGGACTTGGAGACTCTCTGGTGGAAACGTATAATTGCATGCAATGTGCGGAAAAAACGTTTTATAACATCAGTTGTGCTGATCTGTGAGGGGTGGAACTTGTTAGCTCAGTCCACAGTGAAATGTGTTACATTTGATACTATAATAGTTACTTGATATCAGCACAGAGACTTCTGAGCGTTTACATTTCGCTCCACTTTGATCTGACACTTAATTAATGCAGCCAAATGTTTAGCAAGCTATTCACACTAAAACAGTTGTCTGAAAACATTACATCCAAGCTATGTAAACGCAGACTCCACAGACAGGAATATCAGGAGTTTCTTACAAAACAACACGCTGTGCACAGAGTACTGAGCAAACACGCTGAGACATTAAGCAGCTTGGCCAACACTGTGCAGAGAAACATACAGTACACGGTAGGACGATACAGAAAAAAAAAAAAAGACTAAATGCTTATGTGGGGACGTTTGCTTAGACAAAGACCCCAAATACAGGTGGAATGGTGCGGTTGTGCTGAGGAAAGAAAAAGAGAGGCTATGTTTTTAGCTCTAAGCTAAGATGGGCTATGTTTTTAGCTTTAAGCTAAGAGGTGCTACGTTTCTATCACTGAGCTAAATGAGGCTGTGTCTTCTTGCTGTTTCGCTGTTTTTCAAACTCTGGAATAGAAGTTCTGGTTTGGATTGGACCCATGACTCTGGTTTCATCAATGAGATTCTACTGAGTGCTTTGTAGGTCTCTTCAGTCAAACAGAGTGAAGTCAGAATACTTTGGTATGTCCTTTTGCCTTGTCTCTCCACCCATATTAGGGAAGCAGTTGTGATTATGCTGGCCTTGTCTCTCCACCCATATTGGGGAAGCAGTTGTGATTATGCTGGCCTTGTCTCTCCACCCTTATTGGGGAACAGGTTGTGATTATGCTTGCCTCATCTCTCCACCCATATTTGGGGAAGTGGCTGGGGTTGGGTGTGTTTATAAATGGAGTAAAATCACACTGTGTAATCACCCTGGCTGTATCTGCCAAGGCGAAATGTTTAAAGTGATGACTGGCTTTGTGCCTGACCTCCATGAAGTCAGTTACACTTCTCTGTTTGAGCAGATCCTACTTATTTGCCATTAACAGTCATTTGATCATTCGTGCGACAGCGTACATACAGCTTATGTCACATGTTATCACCCGGTACCGGCAAATTAGTATGAGTGGGTTTTCATGAGTATGTGTAAATGAGCGTGGTATTGAACTGATACTGATACTGTATCAGTATTCAGGCATTTCTAACAATACAATCAATACACTTAATAAAGAAATTCTACAAAATCATACAAAAATAAACAGGAGGAGAGATTTTAGAAGAAAATGACAAAGAGCATTAGAGCTACTAGCAGCTACTATGTGAAACAGCATTTATACAATAAATAATTGTTTTATTACAGCATACTGCTTTGCAGTGATTGGTTATTTATCAAGAACTTTGTATCATTGTCTTTGAAGATTATAAAATGGCACACAAATAGCAATATTAGTAAAAACAATACCATTAAATGGAGCAAAAGACTACTGTTTATGAAAAATGTCAATTTAACCCATATCTGTGCATGTCAAGGTTAACCCATATCTGTGCATGTCAAGGTTAACCCATATCTGTGCATGAGTTTATTGTGAATTTTATTTTTATAGCATAAAAAACCCCTTCCCCGTGAATCATTTTTACAGTTTTACAAACTGTATAATTTTTCTACCAAATAATTTCTAGTCTTTATATTTGACAAAAAAATAATAAAATAAAATCAATAAGACCAACAAAAGCAGCAATAACAATAATAGCCCCTGTTATTAATCATGCTTAGTTCCTAGCTCCATTGCAGGAGCACTATATTTCAGTGTTCACATTATTGAAAGCAGACAATCTGTCTGTGGCGAAGACAAAGCTTTGTGAAAGTGTATGTGTCAGATGTGTGTCTGTTTTATCTGTGTTTTTTCAGAATACAAGTGGAAAAAAATGCATGATCAATAAATGCTCTTCGGCGCAAGAAAGCAAAGCCTTTGACAGGCCTTTATTGGTGCCATATCTGATACAGAACTGTACACAGCCCAGTGTATACTGAATGAATACTGGCCACAATGAATGGCACTTCATAGATTTCTCATTGCAGGCTACTCTGATAGTCTTCCAACAGTCACTGGTTAGTCTAAATACTTCTGTCCAATGACCTGCTCACTTCTTTACTTTATGCCACATTCATTCTCACATTCAGTGTCAATTTACTTGATTTTTTTTCATTCATGCTCAAGGTTTGTTTTTGTCTTTGCCCTTATTGTATTTATAAATTTTGTATTAATTTAATATATCTCTTTTTTTATTTCTCTTTATTCAGTATGTTTAGTTAATATGTATATTAATGCTGCCCTGCTGTAGAGTATTAACCTGAGCCTCACCACAAGTATTTCAATGCATAAATGTCCTGACATGTTGTGCAAATGACAAATAAACCTGAAACTTATTTTGGGCTTTTATTGTTTTTTCCCCCCTGTAAAGCTGTTTTTGCTGCTTTGTTACAACATCCATTGTTTAAGTGCTAAATAAATAAATCTTGAACTTAACTGAATTTAATTGTATTGTAGACAGGATTAAATGAGCGAGATAGATCTTCTCACTAGCCAGAAAGAAGGGACATGCGTCAGTCCCTTCATATGACCACACACAACACCAAAGCAGAGTAGACAGCCACCCTGCAATGCTAAAGTAAGTCTGATCTTCATCCAAGGCAACAACTCTGCATCTACACACAGCAAGAGACAGATTTGCTGGTCGTTGGCTTTCTTGTCAATAAACAACATATTAGAGATTTGGATGTGTAGAGGTGGGTAATCTCTTACAGCTGCAACTCTCTTATACTCACTCATGCTTTGAATATTTCAGCCTCACTGCATGCAATATTTGCAACCAACACGACACATACTGTGTGCTCGCAGTATGATATTAGGTAATGAACACAGCACATACACCAATCAACAAGGAATCAGGAAGATAAGGCTGACTGTGTATGTGGTACACCTGGAGAAAGGCTAATCTGGAGTGGAATTAATTTCCCTTGCTGAATGGATGTACTTTACTAGACACTGGTGGGGAAAAAAACAGCACAAACTCTCATATAGGTTTTGAAGAGAAGGATCACGACCCTAGGCTTGGGAGATCATGTGCAATATATCAGCATTCAAACAGACCCTAGCCATAACTTACTGACGATACAATTATAGGGTAATTCTTATTATACAATACACTCTACACACACA
>CM067489.1:26712365-26742102 GCA_034552555.1 Semaprochilodus insignis
ATGCCACGTCTCTTTTAGTTCAAAAATATGTTCTTGTGACTCTGCTGACTTTCTAAATGAGGAGGACATCAGATTTGAAACGTATGCAAATTGATTTACTGATTACTAGATAATGTATATGGAGAAAAAACATGAACGAATAGTCGAATTGTCGGCCAGGACGGGCGAATCCGATTCGACTGACAAAATTCTGAGTCTTGTACAACCCTAGTGAAAAGTATTATATTTTTCCAATATCAGTCACAGATGCCCAATGAGAGCAAAAGTGGGTGCACATTCTAACCAATGGATGTATACATATCATATAGATCAGGGGTCCTCATCTGGACATTGAATCCCATTTCCAGTCCTGAATTTTGTAATGACCAGTAGGTTCTGTTACATATCAGTGATTAGAAACTCCAGGACAGGAATCTGGATTTAAGGTGGACAGATAAAAACTGTACAACCATAAAACAGGGGTTCCTCAAGGGTTCTTTAGTACAGGCCAACAGTCTTTAAATCCAGGCCTTGGAAGAACTGCAGTTCCCGGTCCTGGATTTTGTGATCATTATTAGGTTCAATTAACTAAAAGAGTGTTTACAAATTCCAGGACCGGAATCTGAATTTAAGGTCTGGATATGAAGACCTCTCATATTGTATTGTCTGTATTTACTGTGTATATGTGGAGTCACTGTTCGTATTGTGGACTGTCAGTCAGTTATGTGTACATTGGTCCAGTACTAGAGAGACACGAACGGCCGAAACCAAATTCCTTGTTTGTGTCAACATACTTGGCCAATAAACCTTATTCTGATAAATCTTATACAGAGTTGTATAATACTGTAATGCTTTCCCTGTCATTCTCATTCATACAGCTCATGGATCGTTGTTACAATGGAGGGTTATGAACGTGAAGTAATCTTAAGCATGTGTGCTCGTCTCTGCTAAAGTATCTTCTTCTTTGTTATAATGTTAAATAATCATTGCAAAGTCATATGCCCACTGGTGTTTGCAAACCACAGCCTAAATTCAAATATTCAAAAGCTTCAGTTCCAAGAAGTTCAGTTCTCTCCTGAGGTATTCACCATGTGAAGAACATACTTGACTGTTTTGTCATCTCTGTTCAGTTTCACATGTATTAAACAGCTTATTAGGAGCAACCGAATATATGCCTTTAGAAACCCTTAGAAACACACAGACAGGATATCAACACATGCTAACTGTACACTATAAGTGATGTCAAACCCTCCAGGATTCACTTTTCAACACCATAAAATAGTAGCCTTTGGGGTAATCAAATATTATTTACTTAATAATGCAGCTATTGACCCACGATTCAAATGTCCATCCGTAATTAGCACTGCACCATTACTGTTCTTAAATTTCACACCAACTGTTTGAGTGCTTACCTCGACTGGCTCTCTCCACGTGCTGCAGGTCGTCCACAAACCTGAGAACATCTGGAAATTTCTCCTCGCAAACTTCAGCCAAGAAATGCAGCAGGGTGGACTTCTGATCAGCAGACTTGGTGTCTTTCAGCTGAAAGAGAGCGAGAAAGAGAGAACCACTTTGTCAAAGCTTACCATACTTTTATTGAAAGGTCTGTTTGAAATGCTCATGTTTAATTTCAAATATGCAATGTCAGAACACAGACGCTCAAAACAGCTCGACCGAGTTTTAAAGAGGAAGCATCATGTCCTAAGAGCTAGAAAGCCACCTTTGAAACCGTCTCCAAAACTCTTCTGTGAAAATTCAATCACTGCCGACTTCCTTCAGTAAAGGCCAATGGTGAAGCATGAAGCCTCTGCTGCGGATAGTGTGGATGTTAAGCACAACTGCAGCACAGTCAGAAAGATGGGGGACAATTTAAATATGCAGAACTTTATATAAGGTTATATAAGCACTGATCAAAACATTATGTGTTAAGAGCTGCAACATAAACGGATAGACACATGATTTTGCCCATGATTTAAAACAAGCACATTACCAGCTTGGAAAACTGTTCAATAACATGAAACTAATTTATTGACAATACGTTTAAAAAATGAGTACATACTGGTGCTACAATTGCACAATTTCAAAGCTTCTAATCTCGGTTTACCTTCAGGGTGCGAGTCAGTTTAGTATTCTCTTTAGTTTAGTCTTATTAGTCTGAATTTTTGTTTGTAATTAATTATTTGTATCTAATATGTCAGTAGTTAGTGAAACAGGTAATGCAGACGAAGCTTTATTAAATTTGATCAATAACTTTTTAAACTTCAGTTAAATCAGTTGACAACTTCAACAAGATATCCAAACAGCATGCCTCTTTTCTGCATGTAACGCTTCATTCTGTCCATCAGACTGCAGTTTCTTATTCAAAGCCATACTGAATCTGTCTGTGCTGCAAGCCCTTATACCATTGCGATAACTGTGAATGACTACATATCAGTTACCACTAAATCTAAAATCTAAAACTAACACCAGCAATTACTAAACATAATAAAACAATTATATATTATTAATAATTATAATTAATACTATGATTTCCAACTTTCAAATAATGACAAGTGTATTTCCTCAATATTAAAGGAAAAGTGATTAGGGTCTGTTTAAATGGCATCCTTTCAACTGGGTTAACATTTCATGATGACTGGGCCAATAGAAACGGTTCAAAATGACCTGCAAAAAAATCTTGCTCCTTTAACTTCTGTTCAAAGATAGAAATGTTTTCCTCCTGTGAAGTTACCAAGTTACAAGGCTTCGTTCCGACAATATGCAGTTATACAAGCACTGATCAAAACACTGTGTTAACAGCCACTATAAAGATACTGAAGGACATGCAACTCAGCTGGAACTAGTCTTCCACTGTTAATCGCTCACTTCCCCTGATTCGTCCTTCTGTACTCAAAGCAGAGTAAATATTTATGAGGGGGGAGAGGAGGAAGGAGAGAGAGAGAGAGAGAGAGAGAGAGAGAGAGAGAGAGAGAGAGAGAGAGAGAAAATGAGAGAGAATGAGAGAGAATAAAAAGGGGGAGAGAGAGAGCGTGAGGAAAACAGCGTCTTGAAAGAAGCCATCGGCAGCAGCCTCCTTTTGTGCCTGACAAGTTAATTTGATAGCACGCTCTGAAATTGCGGCCAGATTGGAAAAGCAAGATGTTTTCATTGTCAATTATGATTACCATTCGGCAATACGGATACAGGCCTTTGCAAAGGCCGAGGTGCCCCGGAGAGGCAAGGGGGGAAAACAGGATGCGAAGAGCATTTGATTAGGAGCGATAGCTCAAACGTTATTAAGCTCAGCGGGGTTGTGTGCTCTTCTGATTCTGACACACTGATCACCTGGTGAGATTCCTTGTATCGCCAAAACCATCAGTGAAAGAGATCTGGGAGAAGGAAGGGAGGGAGGGAGGAAGGGAGAGAGAAAAACAGGGAAAAAAAAAGAAAGAAAGAGGAGACACCCAGTGAATAAATGAAAATTAACTTTCTCTTTCTTTCCTTTCCGCATTGCTTTCTTTGCCCTGATAGTGGCTTTTGTGCTTGCACAAACACAGAGGGTGCAGTGTTTTCTGTCAGCAAAGAAATCTGGAAGCAGAACCGTGGGACAACACTAAATTAGGCTTAGTTGCTCTAACACAGTGCCAAGTGGGAGAGGCTGGCAATCAAAAAAAAAAGAGAAAAGAAAATATTCTTCCCACAAACAGTGAAGAAAAGCACACAATCTAATTATTACTACAGCATTTAAACAACACAAGAAGCCTCCATTGGAGTGCTCATGAAGGTTGCGCTTATTTGCTGGCGAAGACCTTGTGTGGCCTCTCCTCTCTTTTCCAGTACTTCGGTTTTTGTGCAGTTGGTCTTGACCTTGTGGGCCTCTGACAACAAAAAGGCTTTCTGAGTTAGAGCAACAAACATGAACGCCTCAAAAAAAAAAAAAAAAGCGTCAATGAGAACTAAATATTTCCTTCAGAAGCAAGATCACAGAAGAAGCCACAAAGGAACATGGCTGTACAGCTCAGAAGACTCCTTTGAAGACTAAACAGGCACCAAACACGACGCAGTAGAAGAACTCGGCACACGTGCGACAGGTTAAACTTCCAACAACAAAAACAAACAAACAAACTAACCAACAGATCAACACAGGCATTGAACAAGAACATCAGGACGGGCCCCTCAGGCGAGCAACTTGAAAGGCGGGGAATGGCACACTTTCTTTGTCGCTCTCCGCCCGTCAGCAGAGGCACAGCTGTCTTGCTCTCCCCCTCTTTCTGTACTCATTTGTCGGCATAGCCAAATCCCTCCATCATTTGAAACGCGCTAAGAAATGAGAAGGGAGATGAGTGCAGTTTTACACCTCGAGATGGCATCTGAAAAGCCAGCATGGGGGAAAGCTGGAGCATATTAACAGTCAGAACTTTGTTTCAGGATCTCTCAAATAATGCCAGGAATTATAAAATCTAATGGCACAAATATACTGATTTTCAGTTATAGCGGCAGAACAGAACAAAATGATTCAATAAACTCAAACTTTAGAATATACAGGGCAGAAAAGCATTTCAACAAACTCAATAAAGCTAAAAATGATATGAAATAAAATAATACTATTTGACCAGACGCTACTCACGCCTATCTGACGAAAGCATTGACTTTTTTTTTTTTTTAAATCAGTCCTGTCTGCCAACGTGGCACGCAACGTGGTGCTGGTGTTTTGACTGTCCATCAAACAGCCCCTTACTGTCAAAATAAGCAGTTATTGGACGTGTTAAATGACAAAACCCATTAGAATCTCGATGAGTCTATTTTTACCTAAACATGTTAGAGCTGTAATTTGAGCACACTAATCTAGAATAGATGTACATTCTGTAATTCTTCCAAAACAATATTTTTTTCCTCATACTGTAAATCTGTATTCCCCGTCCATCTGAAACACTTTGCTAGAGCTCCTGTGTTTTATGCCCCGCCTCCCAATGAGCCCAGAGTTGCTTTGAACAGTCAGCTTGGCCGCTCAGTTTTGATTGATCAATCACAATAATGGTATACTGCTACAAGTTCCACACAGCTGTGGGTATTCTTACAATGGTGTCGGTTCTGCTATATCAGTTTGAGTCCAAGATTCTGACAGTCTGGCAAAAAGAGTTGGTAGGACTGATCCACCTTCGCAGGCTAGACTGGAGCAGGACATTTTAGAGAGGTTTGTTTTTATTTTTTGTAAGCTTCAGGGTGTGTTATAAAAGGGCATAACCCTGTAACAAAGAAGGGGGGCAAGGCATTCAGCCAGCTGAGAAAAGTGGATTGTCTGTGAGAGAATTACTTTGGGCTTTATAACTCTGCAGACCACTTACATGCACAAAAGGAACAAAACACTAAAGGAAACAGCAAAACAGAAAAACACAACAGGTCTCCTTTAATATTCATTACAGCATGATTCAGGTAACATTTGACGAATGGAAGGCAAGGCTCCCTCCAGTCTCAGGAAGGATCTCACACCGCACCCAGACGGTTCACATCCTTTCCATCTGGAAGACAGGAAGTCTAGTCCAAGTTCCCCAGACTTCTGAACAGCTGCTTCTCGCACCCGGTTAGACTGCTGGACAGATCTGCTGCGTGGTTCTTCACACATTCTGACTGTACTACTATCTCTTCACTTTCATCCCTTGCGCTCTATTTTCTGCACTCATTCACTTTACATTTCACTTCATAAGCACAAGACACACTGTCTGCACTCTATTTTCATTGCAAAGTGCTGCTAAAGCCTATTACTATCATTACTCACCATGCACTCTAATACAAATAATCATTGCTGCGTTGAACTAAGGCAACAGTTGCACCCCTCTCTATTGCCTAATCTTGGTCACATATGTTAATCATGGTAATCATGGTGATCATGGTCATATAGTTTAATGCAGTGGTCATCAACCCTGCAACTGGAGATCCTCTTTCCCAGAGATTTTACTTCCAACTTTGATTAAACACATCCAATCCAGATCTTCAGTCCACCTAATTAGTTGAATCAGGTGAGCTTGATTTTGGAAGGCTGATCTCCAGAATGAAAACCACTGATGAGTTAACGCACAGTAAATGCAAAGTTTATTTACTGTATTTACTGTTCTTGGGACTAGATTCACATAACACACATCTATAGTGGAAAGACATGGCACAAGCGATGACTTGAAATGATAATATTACACATATAGCGCCTCTATTTAGATTCCTAACTTAAAACCTGATTTCACGATACAGTTGAAATATATTCTGATACTGAACCACATCGACACCACTGTATCACTGCTCTCTCATCTTGTCCTGTGCAGCTCAGAGTCATCATGTCCTATCATTACAAGTACTAAAAAGCAGATGTTCCTCTAGCAGCCCGTGGGCCTCTGCCTCTAATAAAGTTCGAAATGTGAACGTGTTTGTCAGTGTGGAGCTCCTTTGTCAGGTGCTATAGGAGACTTATTAGACGGAGAGGCATTTCATTATCAGCCTGAGAGGACACCGGCCTGGCTACTCAGCTGTAATGCGGTAATGACCATTTTCAGAAGAGCTGAGACGCAGCCCAAAAGGGAAGAGTAGGCAAGAGAAAGAAAATGAGAGACGGAGGGAGAGAAACTGCAGAATGAGCAGTGGGTTGCCATGGTTGCCTAGATAAACCCGCTCGGTTGGAGTGGTAATTAAATTCCCCTTTTTGTTTCTATTTTTCTCTTTCATTTTCCCTACACACCTATTCTCGATCAGGACTCAGTCTTACACCTGGATTCTGTTTATATATATAAAAAAAGCTCTTCAGAGGGTGAAATCATCATGTTCCACACCTCTGATTACAGCTAACATGAACAAATATGCCTCAAAGCCTGAAAAGGGTAGAAAAAAAATAAATAACTACATAAATAAAGAGATAAGATACGTGATTCGCTGAAAGGGGTAAGGTAGTCTCCTACTCAGTAAGATATGTGCAAGTTACATAAAGCACAAAAGCAACAATCAGACTGCTTCAATCAGACTAGCATTAGTTTTCAGTTACTCAACCCTCTCCCCACCTCTCACCCGCCCAAACAAATACACACATTTTAATGGCTGGAGGGAGAAAAAGAACACCTCTGAATTTTGCCATCTAGGTAAGCAGAAGAGCAAACGCACCCACGCACTCACAAAGACAAGTCTGAATTGTGTAATTTCTTTCAGACGTTTCTCCCGGAGAGGATGAAAAAGCCATAAAGTACTTCTGGGCCTCCGCGGCTTTGATGGACACCAGAAGACATAGTGGTCTCTGGTGCCTGATAGTGTTAAATCAAATGAAATCCCAGCAAACAAAATGGCAACAGCCCACCAGAGGCACTTTAGATGTGCAGGCCGATAGGGGTTGAGGGGGCAGGGGCGGCCCAACCTCACCCAAGCTTCGAAAAGAACCATCACCCGATCCGCATCTTTCCATGAAAAGAGAGGAAGAGAGACAACACGGCGCTTTCATTTGATACAAGGCGCTCGTAATGACCCTGGGGCGTACATGCATTTGTGTGCACTGTCTGCAGAATCAGCCCAAGCCGAGCTGAATGTAACTGCTCCAGATCATCAGATAAAGGATAAAAGCACATATTTCATGCACTGGACAAACAAGCTGCAGCACCGTACAAAAGAGCACTGCATTGTTTTGTATTGATGTTTTGTTTTGCGGTAGGTGGAAGGCACTCATCTGCAAATCACCCTCTGCGAGAAGCTGAAATCAGTGAATGGTCAGTCACTACCTTCTGGGCTCAAACTAACACAAAAGGTACCCACCTTGCAGAGGGAGCTGAGGTCGAAGCCGAAGGACTGGGCGTTGCGTGAGCCGGCGTTCATGAAGTTCCCCATCAGCAGCACCAGCTCCAGCACCTTGCTGAAGGCTTTGCTCTTCCTCACCTCGTCACATGCTGCGTTCACTGCCAGGATGTCGGGCCTCAGGTGACTCACCTGTTCTTCAAACTGCAGCTTAAAGAGGATGGAGTTCAGCCTGGGCCTCAGTCGCTTCACATCGCTCATCTGCAGCAGAGGGGAAAGTACATTATCAGACAATTCAATTTTTGGTATTATATCTGAAAAATGTATACAAATCTCTCTCTCTCTCTCTCTCTCTCTCTCTCTCTCTCTCTCTCTCTCTCTCCTAACCTAACCTAACCTAACCTAACCTAACCTAACCTAACCTAACCTAACCCTCCTAACCCTAACCCTCAGCCCACTTTACTCTTGCATGCAGGTTTCCAAACTATCAACCTGGAGCAGTACATGCTCTGCATATTGTTGCGATTTTCTGCTCTTTAACACTCAGGACAAGAGTGCTTAGTTGAATCAGGTGTGTTGTGAGCAGGGGAAATGCTAACACGTGCAGGTTTGGAAAGCACTGCTCTGACAGAATGCACCCAGACATCTAGTTTTGATTACTGACAGCAGGGTTTGAGACATGAGATTTTTAAAAACAACATGAGATTTTTAAAAGTCCACAGTTTTTTGATGAAAGCCAATTTGACGTCAACTTTATTACAACATCATGAATAAAACCATAGGAGAAGGAAACGCAACTTTTAAAAAATCCCACTTCTGTGATGAAGCCAAACTGCACAAGTCAGTAGAGCCTTCATTAGACCAGACATCACCGAAATTACCAGGTGCCTCACCTGTTGGCTCTTCTGTGGTTAGTGTCATAATCACGTGATTATGTTGACATCAAGTTTAAAGCATCATCACCGGGCAGTAAAGTCAACAAGGCACTAGTTGACCAGTCTGTGCAATCTGTCCTATCTGACAGTGATTTTAGTAGGTTGTGAAATGTCAGCTGGCTACTCCAGGGTTGGCTTTTCTGCTAACTGCTTGCCATAGTGGTGCTGATGCTGGTTATGATGGAAACAAAACGTGTGGTTATTTCTTTCTTTGGAAATGCTCTTTTCTAGTTTGGCAGGTTTTCCCACACATTAACTAAGATTATCCGGTTCACTCTTTCCACCAAACTCTTGGAAAACTAGGAAAGAGAAGTACAAATATGCTTTGACTGACTGTAAAGTTTTTCAGAGGCATCCTGGCCATAGTTACGATCGCCAAGCCTTTGAACGAACCAACTGGATAAAACGATTTGCTACAGCACCACCCAGAAGCAGACCAGTGCTACAGCTCTAGAAGGTAAAGAAGAACAAAGACAATAAACAGTGACCTTTTCTTGAATTTGTATCTGATTAGCACTTTTCCTAACTGGACAGCATTAATAAACATCATTAATAACTTTATTTCCTCCCCTAAAATATCAATTTTGAGACATTCAGGGGGTCCCAGAGGCAAATACAGTGATCCTGGACCTGCAGGATCCCCTGTATTTCACACCTAGAGTATAAATTCTACCAAAACAACACAATACTCTACACACACACACACAGCTGAGTGACCGCTCCGTTTGATGAGAGGAGAGCACACTGTAGCGCAACACCATACGCTGCACTACAGTCCAAACCCAAAACACATCAATAGGGCACACCAAATCTAACCCCGCTGTCTCCTCTTTACAGCTTTCTCTCTTCTCCCCGCCGACTCCTTATGAAATAACTTTCAGACTTGAGATGTGAGTGCTGCTTTTGGATTTGGCATTTTAAAAAAGCTATTTATGTAAGGGAAGGCCATGGTTTTTGTGTTGCTAGGCAATAGTAATGGATGTTGGCGATGCTGCGATCGAGGCTGCGTGCGCTGGAGTTAATTGGTGTGTGCGCGTCCATGGGGGGAAAACGCACGAGAGGCGGCGTCGAATTACGGCCGTTACACAATTACCGCAAATTGGGAAATATTGCGTTCTAAATGTGGGGGGCTCCGGAGCGGCGCCTATGCTGATGGAACGCCCTATGGACACAGTGAGGGCGAGAGGAAGCGCTCTCCGAGGGCACAATTAGATGAAGTGTGTATGTGGGGGGGGGGGGGGTCATGTGTGAGAGAGATACAGACTGGTGACAACCGTTCGAAAGGCAGATGATGCATTATTGGTTTGTCGGGAGCCCCGCGGCTTACTTTATCTTGCGTAGCATGCACGTGTGAGCGCAGGCATGTGTGCGAGGGATGGCGAGGGACTGAGGCCTAATTCCTCACAATGAAAACAGATTGGCACTAGTGCATCCAGCACGTAGATAAGTAACTCAATAAGCAAGAATGATTAATATGTCTAGAGCCATTGCCCATAATCAGATATTATTCTCTTCTCAGCGGATGCTAAACATTAAAGCTGCCATTGAACTGATACAACCATCCAACAGACAACAAATAAGCACGCAACCTGCATAGACAGTGAAGGCACAATAATAATAAATCATCTGTGAAGTGCAATTTAAGGGCAGCAATCCCAATTTATGCTTGGTAGGAGGAGGAGGCGTCTTCACTGGACCCCGTCACCGTCCTCCTGCATTTGAATGACAATGGCAGTGGCTCAGAGCAAGTCTGATTCCGAGCAAAACAAATCGGCCCTGTCAAGCTGCTTAGCCCAATTAATTCTAACAAAAAAGGAAATAATAAAAATAAAAAAAATACCCCCTCCCAAAGATGTACCTTTATGCTCACTCACGCCCATGCACAAACAAACAAACGAGAGGGCATTAGTACAAAGGGCCGCTTCTTCCCGCTACAGATAAGCCACGCGAATGCTGTGGGAAGAATCGAACCCAAACGAAAACAGAGGGTAGAAGTGGAAAAAAATGGGGCAGAGATAAATGCCTAATTTATGTGTGTAAACACTCTGCCTACTTGTTACAAGCATCCTCTGCGCGTGTCACACGGCATCTAATCTGCGATGAAACAGACTCCAATTCAAAGCTCTCGCAACCATAAATGTTTGAGAAGGATTAGCACCACGAAAAAAAGTCACAGCACGCTCAGAGAGAGAGATACATGGAATTTTTTATCAGCACGTCTTTGCTGCACGGGAGAAAAATACAACTCAGAGTTTGGCGTCGCGGTTTTCAGGCTCATCGTCTGCATCTCACTGTTAAAACGGCAAAAGACGTAAAAACAAAAGACCACAATAAAGCACACAATTACGATCCACACGACACCTGTGAGGGAAACTAACAGGGAAACACAAACATATGTTTGTGGGGTTATACATACGGGATTTGGGAAAGATAAAAAGCAGTTTAACTGGGCAGAAAGCTAATATTGCAATGAATACAAATAACAGTGACTCCAAAAGAAGGGAATTCACGTATGTCTGTGTGTTCACTTTGCCATTTCCAAACCTGTCCAGCCCAGTATTAATTGTGGTTAATCATCTGGTTTGGCTAATCAGTGCTTCATTAAATCAAATCAGATGAGCTGGTGATGTAACAAATTCAGTTCATCAAGAAGAACCAAGAACCAAGCTTGCTACGTTCTACTGTTCTACCGTTTATAATAATGAGTAAAGGGTTTTAAAACAATTTACTCAGATTTTACTCAGATTTTGTACAGCACTGCTGAAAAGTCTCAGGTATAGCTGGATTTTAAGTATTTCTTATATATTTTGATATTATTTTGTGTCGGTGTTAGCTAAAGTACTTCCAAAGCTCTCCTCGAGTAAGTGTAGTATTTACGGGTACCACACAACATCTGCTTCAGCTAATCAAACCTTTACTCAGGTATGATCTGTTAGATCGGATTAAGGCCTAGAAATCAGAGCAAGGAATCTGATAAAGAGAGCTGGACTGAGCTCAGTAATCAGGTTTTTACTGCATGTATACTCTTACTCTGGTTTCATATGTGTGAAAAAAAGAACATGTTACCAGAAAAAAGCAAAACAAGAAAAAAGCAAGGAAAAAAAAAAACAGCAACCCACTACATGAAATAAACAATTTAAATATTCTTCATCTTCTACATGACACACATATAGTATGTATGTGATGTAAATATTGTATGTATAGTGACTGCTTTAAAAAATATAAGTTTGAGATTTATGCCATGTTTACATCATGCCTTGTTCTGTGAGGTTGCTGGACGTTTGTCATGAAAAACAGCTATTTTTTTAATGCATAAAATGCATATTTGACTTTATTTGTATGCTGCACAGTTTTTTTACAGGCTTCCTGTTCATTTGAAACTTTTTTTTGGCTGCTTGAGCGTAGGGTAGTGTAAATGTAGCAATCTAGCTCTAAACTTAACCTAAAACTAAATTCTTAACCTAAAGTTATAACAGTTATAAGTTATAAATTGTAAAAAAAAATGCAGCTTTTATAGGTCCTATAATCATGAAAGGTAAATTTTCCTCAGTCCTTTTGAAATGAAAGCGTATGTAGTATACAGACGTCGTTTAAGTTTCAGTGCGCACTCCATGAATGGGTACTATGATGCACCAACAGTCCGTTTTAAATTCTTGGAGCCGACCAACGAATCTGTCACAGGTCACACGTCCAGAAGGCCTGGTGTCACTCCACCTCCACCCCTACTGCACAATCTGCAGGAACTGTGTGAGGATATTCAAGCTGCATGGGATGGATTATCACAGGACACCATTAGGACCCTCTACAACTCCATGACGAGACGTTGCGTTAGCCAACATGGCGGCCCAACACCATACTGAGAGACACTACTTCTGTATGTGTAGCTCATTAAATATTGCCCATATCAGTCTAAATGTATCATCATTTATTGTTCCTGGTGACCTTTATCTTCCTGCCCAATAGCACTGCAATCCCACACTTCCTTCTGGGTGCAACTATTCTTTTGAGGACGAGGGTATAACCATTAATTTACCCTTCAGGAATTTGGGTATGTCGATTCATGCTTTAGTTATAAGTGTGTGTTCATTAGATCACTAGAGGGACCACATTGAAATTCAAGATAAATTTAGGGTATAGGAACTTTTACACCTTATCTAATACACTTACACTGATCTGACCAAAGTGAACGCTAACTGAACCTCACATTCACCAACAACAGAATTTCCCTAATCCTACAGAATAACCTTGACCTGTTATTTTAAGTATAAAACCATTTCATTCCACTTACTGGAGGCATAGTCAGGAAACTGGCTAAAACCTACAATCCCTGTACAGCAAACACCTGTGACAAACACAGATGACACTTCTATAAAATTCATATCCACCTGTCAGTGCTAGGTGCTGCAGAGGAGACTCTGGCACCACAGAGGATCCAGAGGGAATCGCAGCTACTGAGCTGCACCTCATCATACAGCCAAATCACCACTTCAGTCACACACCCAGCACCTCTACCGCAACACACCGGAGTGTGTGTGTGTGTGTCCCTGTAGACCCTGAACGCTTTCTGTCTCTGGTGTATAAACTTTGTTAGAAGACTCGGCAGAGAAAAGAACACGAAAGAAGAGTAAAGAAGCCTTTAAGAGTAGTTCCACACATACACGCATATGAGAAGACCATGACAAACACCCCCTGCTGCTTCATATTTTCTCTCTATTGTTTGGCTCGGTTCTCCTGATTCAAACTTTCCTCACTCTTCACCTGAAAACACACACGCACAACCCTCCAAAAACAGGGCCTGATTACTGGTTGCTAGAGCAACAGCAGTGTCTCTCTCTTTCGCTCTGTTCAGTGTATCATTCATTACTGTGAAATCCACATTCTTGCAGTCTGCCTTTGAATTTGTAAGAACAGGAACTATAACTATGCCTAACAATAACATCTGCCTAGAGCAACACCTGGAACACAACACAAGGAAAATAGGACCATTACACAGGAAGGCTGACAGTGTGTAAGTCTGTACGTCTCTCTTTTTGCTTTGCACCTGTACACCTGTACATTTTCATATATAGAACTTCTCAAAGATTAGTTGCCCCCAGAAGGAAGTGTCAGATTGCAGTGCTACTGGGAAGGATGATAAAAGTTACCTTTATCATCAATAAATGATGATAAATTTAGACTGGTATGGGCAATATTTATGAAGCTACACATACAGAAGTAGCTTCTCTCAGTATGGCGTCAAGCTGCAATGTTTGCTGATGCAACAGGTATATGTCTCAGCATGGAGTTGCAGAGGTTCCTAATGGTGTCCATCCCATGCAGCTTGAATATTCTCACACAGTTCCTGCAGATTGTGCGGTGGGGTGGAGGTGGAGTGACACCAGGCCTTCTGGATGTTTGAAGCATGACAACAAACTGTTCATCTTGACGCTGACCTCAGTGCCTCCACACACGGATTCGTTGGTCGTCTCCACCAAGACAAAAGCAGAACTCGTCACTGAAGATGACCCACTGCCATTCTGAGTCACTCCATGACAGTCTGGCACGACACCATTGCAGGTCCCTTCTGGGTGCACCTATTTGTGCATCTATTCTTTTGATGCGAACACACACACACACACAGATTACTGATGAGCCAAAACATTATAGCCAATCACAAATGAGGCAAACGACGCTGATAATCTTGTTATCTTGCAGCAATGCTCTACTGCTCAATGTATGCATCATGAACTTGACCTTGCTTGTGATTAATTGTGCCGGTTTGCCTGAACCACTAATCACTGCTCACTGATGTGTGTGCATGTGTGCATCAGCCTGCCCAGTGGAAGGCAAAGCATGCCTTGCATTCCTTTAATTCCAAAACACATATAATCGATAAACTATAACAGGGACATTGTTGGCTTATTACTAAGCTCTAGTGATAATGATGTGAGACCACCTTTTGAAACAACGCTTTCTCAAAAAGAGAACTGTCTGTTTGAAATAAATACCTGTTTTGTTTGGTTGGACAAGTCAAAACATGATGCCTCATGCTGCTAAAAGAACTCTGACCCACCATGACATGGACAAGACTTCTGTGGTATCTAGCACGAAAACCAAGATCGTTTAAGTCTAAGGTGGAATAAAGGTTATTAAGTCACAGTATCCTAGATCTTCAGTGTTTTGACTGTAGCACAGCACTGTATCCATCAGCCTCACTGCTTTGACAGAATTCACAGTTCTGGATTCTTTGTGTTCACCCACAGTGATCCTCACTCCTAACCTAGCCAGTGATCTAGAGACAAAAATCAGCCATGGTGCTAGTTAGCACTAGTTATCTCAGATGTAGAATAAGACATCTGCCCAATGAGACATCTCTGATAGCTTTTTAATTAGTTTCCAATTGCAAAACACAAAAACGGCGTGTCTATTGAAAAGGATGTTAATACACCACAAAACGTAATGTGCATAGATAGGAGTGTGAAGTACTTCAAACCAAAGCACTCTAGGGCTGCAGCTATCGAATATTTTACTAATCGAGTATTCTACTGAAAACTCCTTCGATTAATCGAGTAATCGGATGAAACATTTTTGCCTTGTTAAAGAGCAATTATAAATACACAAGAGAAAATAAGACTAATTTCACTTAATAATGAACAACCAATTGGTTTCCTTTTTTAGATAACAGTTTTATTACATTGTGCATAGCAACAAATAAAATTGTATAATATTTCTAGAAATATTAGCACTCCTAGAGAGAACTATTAGCATGATTATTGGGATATCCAGTGGACTAGTAGAATCCACACACAGCTATAAAGAAAACAATGATGCTGTCTACATTGGGTAGCACTGGGTACATCTACATGGGTAGCAGAGAATGGTTCTCACCCTTTCAGCCAGAGAAAGCTAAACTGAGGTACTCAGCCATATTACCACAGCATGCTAGCAGTAACTTGCAGTAGTCTGGCTGTCCAGTATCTGCCCCAAAGACCATGTAAGGAAGGAAGTTTTTCCAAGTCTTTAAACCAGAAAATTTCACTCTAGAGGTTACTGGAGCACCACCGCAGACGGAGAATTACAGCAGGTTCAACAACGATTACCTTTCATTTTGGCCAGAAAGCTCCCCTACGGCATTAACAATTTAAAGTCTGTGGTTCAGTAAACTGATCAGTCATTGATTCTCATTGCTTAATCTTATAAAGAAATTAAAACACAGAATAGTAATTCGTCTTTAAAGTCTTTAAAACTCAATAAGATCAGTATCATCGTAGATTCAGTGATAAGGTATGGATTGTTGGATGTACATACATTTCAACAGTGCCCTGACAGTACTTACCACAACGCCAAACTGTTCAGGTTCAGACAGACTGGCATACTCATTCTTGTACTTGGCCAGCGCATTCAGCTGTTCCTGCTCAGGAAGGTGCTTCACCAGATTCTTAGAGAAAGAGAGAAAAAGAAATAAACATCAACTACATGGAGCACCCTGTTTATTTATTAAAGTTTCTGGAGGTGAAAACTTCTTATAACACCACTTCAATCAATATCTTTAGGTTACTGATGTAGCCCCTTGATTTCCAGTAAGGCTAGGATATTGTAGCCCCCAGCATTCATCCTCAGAAGCTCCTCAGATTTCTACACATGCCTTTGCCAAATACACCGATGTGTTCTACCCTTACAACAGTCAAAGCAGTAAGACCTCACAAAGTAGAAATGTCCATGTTGCAGCCATCTTTTCTCCTAAGAGGAAAAGGGCAGGGATGAAAGAGAAGGCACACAGTATCATCATGCAGCACTTCAATATCTCCAGTAGCAGACTGCTGTGATTATGAGAATATCATTAACCCGTTCTGTCCTGTTGTGTGACTGCTCGTTTGCATATATATATATACACACACATACATATACACACACACACACACACACACACAGTACGGCGAAAACAGCAGGTAAGGTTTTTTGAATCAGGGAAATTACAGGAATTAATGAATGGTTAAACAAAATAATAAAATAAAATATTTATAAGAAAATAACAATAAACAATATTTTTTTAAAATTTGCAGTATTTAACGTGCCCACCCTTGGAAGGAAGCTTCCATGTTATTACACAGTTTAGTCTTAGAAGTTGCATTTTCTGTTGCTTGTGATCCAAGTAATCCCAAACACATGCAGTGATGCTGAGGTCTGGCCTCTAGGGTGGTCAGTCCACTGTCCTGAGAACACCAGCCGTTTCTTTGCAAAATGTCTTCTTTTGTCTATTTCCATTTCTCTGTTGTCTTCTAACATGGTTGTTAGGCGACCTTGTTCTGTATCTTTTAATCATTTTTCAACTCCAGTTTTAGAAACTCCTGTTTTCTTCTGTTATTAAAGTAATTAAACTTAAAGTCCATTTGCCATTTGCAAATGTAATGAAAGAGGTCTCTGACTACTGGACAGTATAGACTTTAATATCATTTCTGAGGTACATTTGCATTACATTTAGACAGAGCATGTTACAGATGCGAATCAATTATAAGCTCTTCAGTGCTACAGCGAGATACTAATAGCCACCCACACATTAATAAGAATCACCTGTTCAATTACGCATTACCAGTGCGGTCTGTGAGACTCTTGATCACTAAGTGCACGCTGGCCCAAGTAATTCCTCACATTCCCCTTCAATCAGCCTCCAATAGGTTCATCAAAGAGCAGATATATGGTTTGTCATTATGCAGTCCACTCTCTTTTCCCAAGAATAATCCGCACCAAATCTCATATATCAACATCCCCACAATCACCTGTCATTGCACGCAGGGGGAAATCCATAACGCCTAGCTGCTAGCGTCGATAGCCATGGTATAAATTCACTTTTAATAACTGAGCCCATCAAAGGGGGGCTCAACATCAGTTTGTTTAATTTACTAAAGCCAGGCTAAGAGAGGCCCAAACTCTCTCAGGTTTCTAAATTCCAATATTTACAAAGCCACCTATTCAAACCTGCCATACGTCGCTGAAGCAAACCCTTCGATCCCCACTGCCGAAGACCTGTTTACATATCACAAGCCTTCAACACATCAAACAAGCCAAATCAAAAGCATGAGCAGAGTTTGATCATTATGGATGTCACCTTTACGCTAAGCAGCGCGAAGGTGTCAAGAGGGATATTTGTTTTGGTGCCCATTAAGGAATGTGTACGGGGAAACGGAGAGTTAAAAAACAGTGGATAGGTTAACGTAGTTGAATGCTAATGAGTCATGAAACGTATCAACATGGCTGCAGCGGAGGTAGATGAGGAGGGGTGGGTGGATGGATGCATGAGGCACACAAAGTTAGAAGAAGGAACAAAGAAATCTGAGCCCCTAATGCATCTCATTAGACGCATATTCCCCTCTAAGTCGCTGGACCCGAGCTGACAGTGGTAATTACTGAACACGGGCTTGAAAGGAGAAAAAAAAAAGAACGGGAACTCTGCAAGAAAGTAAAGAACAATGAAACCAGCCGGGCTTTCTGAGGAGATATAAGAACATTCTGATGACCTGTGTACAGTACTGACAGCGCCGTCCAGCCCCTCTCTCTTCTCAACAGCATGCATCTGTCTCTAACGAGACAAAGCTAATGAAGTTGGCATGGTACAGTGTCAAAACGTGACTCATGCAGCCAGGCCAAGAGACAGCAGCTATTGTGCAGAAGAAAGGTTTGAAGGTCAGAGAAAAACTTTTTTTTTTTATTTCCCCCCTCCACTCATACAACCCAACCTTACTCCAACTTATCAACATCTTTTGGAGTCCAACCAGGCTGGATAGTACCAAGACAACCAAAACATCTTTGTAAAGGTACAAACACGATGTAGATATACAGTATAAGATGGTACCTCATTTGGAACATACTTTGAAAACATGACACTTTGTATCACGGACTGGAAATCAGATATGAAAACTTATTATTGGTGAAAAAGGTGACAAGTTCAGAAACCAATCTTTTGTAGTGGGGTCCAGCAGCATTGTTACTATAAGGAAATCTTTGTGATTTTAATATGAAAATTGTGGTTAATTCAGAGACTAAAACACGGGTGCAACTGCTGCTTCAACTACTATGCAACATCCAAAGTACAGTTTGGTAGAGATGCTGAATTTTCTCTTTCTTACCATAGCAAAATCGAATGAACACCAGCTTTTGAGATCCCACATCTATTGTAAACAGAGGTCATTCTAAACACCCTGCCTATCACTTGTGTTCTACTGGCTCCATAATGGCGGCAAGTGCTTGGACCCCAATGATTGCCATCTGCGATGTAATAGATGGTTGTTTAGCTCTTACAGCAGTTACAACTGTTCACAACATCAACATATTTTCCATCAATCTTACACAAAAACTAAATGAAATTGACAATGATCATTCACTCATTTTCAACATTTTTTTTTATTGGCCACCGTTTAAAAGCTTCTGATGAAAGAAATATCATCAACATATCATCAATCAAAATTTTACTGAAAGGTGGTGACCTGTACAGAGAATAATAAATGACAGAGGGTGAAGGAGATATTACCTGAATCATAGACTCTGTTAACTGCTCCTCATCTACCTCCATAATCATCCTCCTGATCTCTTCATAAGGCATACGGAAGGAACCCAGGAAAATGGCTGAGACAAGAGAGAAAAGAAAGAGGGAGTTTGACAATAGCACCTAAATGATCCATTGCTCTGTGTCACAAAGGTCTATGGCCTTCACAATCCAACATAAATGGAAACCCCTCCCCCTCTTCCCCAGCCATCAATTATTTGCTTAATTTATCACCACGGCTTTGGCTGATTACTTCCATTTTGCTTTAATGTATGAACTAAAGGTCACAAGGCATCCGACTTAAACCTAATGAAGTGGAGGAATCGGTGAACTTCTCACACACATGCACTCACAAATGCAAATTCTGAAATCCAGCAGACACCCAGTTCCAAGTCCTCAGTTGTAAAGCTGGAGCTATAAACTTGGCAGCATGTGCAAAGCCAAAGGACTAAAAGATAGGCAGCATGTTTAAGCACAAGCTTCTGGAGTTGTTCTTCGAGGTGATTTACAAGTCATGGTCCATATAGCACATCATACCAATGCATTTCAATCTCTCTACAAATGTATTTGAACCACTATGAAACCCATGCGCATTCGCTTGCACACTTCAGTTAAAGCACAAGTGATATTCCAATGGTGACACCATCTGAGTATAGATCTTTGTCTTTCCGCGTCTGTCACATAGATGAACTTGTGTGGCCCTATATATACCGTTAGCGCTGACTGCAGCCCACTCTGCTTCCTTGTTTAATAAAGCAGAGGACGGTCTGGCACGCGGCTGAGCAGCGTTTTATTGCGATACATTGAGCAAGAGACGTTAAAGAGCGTGATATGACTAGAAGTGGTCAGGTTACTTCCTTGATGAATTCAGAGCCACCTCTCAGATCGTCGATTACACAGTTGCTGAAGGTTCTGTTGAGTGAATGGATGGTGTTCATGGTAGACTAGAAACAGGAGAAAGACATTTCCTGGTTGCCTGTAACTTGACAAACAGGTGCAAGGAATGGGATAAATGCATGTGGCAGAGCATACGGAGTGTGTAATGGTGACATCTGGTACCACATAAACCTGTAGGGGGCTTACAGAAAGGGAGAAAAGAAAGAAAGACAGTCAGACTGAGACAGGCATGAGAAAGAGAGAGAAAAGGGAGCTGTTGAAAACGTACGTTGCCTAATGACTGTCTAAGGGTCTCACCCGAATATGAGTCATGTAAAAACTTGAAGTTTGGGGGTTGGGGGGGCATCCCTGAAGCTCCTTCTGCTTTAAATGTTACATCTTAAAGTTTTTCATCAAGGCTTTCTAGGAGAAGCCAACTAGAGCTCCAGCTCAAGTGCTCAGAGTTTTCTCCTCTCTTCTTCGCATACTTTTACAATATGGTGAACGCGCAGCCTGGACTAGCAAAGCATTGTTTGTTAATGGTTTTACAATACTGGCCTTTATATCGCAGAAGCCTATAATATGTAAATGAGCCTTCTCAGCAATCAGTGAATCACTATTAATCTCAGTTGATGAACTTCCGTATCTGTCCAAGAAACACTAATCATTTCAGCCACACATCGGTGCCTGTGCACAGGTGACATATGTACCAATCACAGTCAGAGGGATGTCTCAGAACAAACAACAAAGACTAAAAGTTCTGTTTGGCTGCGGGCACAACAAGGCAAACCCAAACCCCTGCGTGATATTGGCCAAAAAGATACAGACACCAGCATAAAGTTCCAACTTCTTCTATTGTACTCTGCATTGCTAGAAACTAAGCTTTTCTTTGACACAGCCAATTGGAGTTAAAAGTATGTTGGCCTCTTTTAATTTACTCAGTAACTATGAAATTAACATAAATGTTGTGTAGCTATGAGAGTAAGGAGGCAAAAAGTGAGTGAGAGAAAGAGAGAGAAAAAGAGAGAGAGAGAGAGAGAGAGAGAGAGAGAGAGGGGGAGAGAGAGACAGACAGGCAAGCAGACAGACAGGCAGACAGACAGACAGACAAGTACTCACACAGGTTCTGAGCAATCTTTGGGTCCAGCACTTTCAGCTCTTTGATTCTTTTCTTCACAGATTTCTTCTCCTCCAGCTCCTCCTCATCTCTCCGGGCTGTGAAAATCCACAGGGTAACACTTGTAACACTTTAGCAAGTAATACATACCCCTTTCATATACACATACAAATCTCCACCAACTAGGAATGCACAACTGGAAGCAGGAAATATTTGCTCCAAATACAAATACACAATCGGCTGTCAATTATTATTTTTATTATGTCTGATCCGTGTAATAACATAAATGCATTCATGCTGTATCTGAATGCTGCTGCTACAACTACACCGCAATGTCACAGCATAATTATGCATGATTCACTGTACTAAAGAGTCAGTTCCCTCTTCCATTCAATGCAGTTTTTTTTAATTATTCCAGCAACACACACACACACACACACACACACACACACACACACACACACACACACACACACACACACACACACACACACACACACTAAATCCACAGGCATTACGGAGTTGGTCCCTACTTTGCATCTATAACAACTTCCACTCTTCCGGGAAGACTTTCTACAGGATTTTGCAGTGAGTCTGTAGGAATATTTGCTCAGAAGAGCATTTGTGAGGTCAGACACTGATGTTGGAAGAGAGGGCCTGGTTTCTAATCCCAAACCCAGACTCGTCCATTGGAATGCCCGACAGAGAAGTGGTATTTGTCACTCCACAGAACACGTTTCCACTGCTCCAGAGCCCAGTGGCAGCACTTTACACCACAGGCAGACTGCATGGCTAGATGTTTGATTTTATATACCTGTGGCGAAAGGGCTGAATAAAACACCTGAATGTAGTGTTTAAGATGTGTGTCCGTACAGTGTATATACACACATGTATGAGCTTTCTTTTCTTGTTGGATGTACTTTGCATTTTTCCAAGCAAGTGAATGAGCTCACTCAGAACAGAATTTGAGCCATAAAAAAGCCGTAATTCATAGTTTAAACTTGAGTTCCCATGCAAACTCCTTCTCTCAGTCAATGTACCAGCAGGGAACTGTAAGCAGTACAGGGTCAAACCATTAACCATGTTCCTAACTGTTTTATTTTGGGTGACACAAAGCAAGATACATAAACATACAAAAAAACAGAAAAAAAGCATTTAATTACAAAACTGTGAGGGAAATAGTGGAGAGAGAGAGAGA
Source organism: Semaprochilodus insignis (assembly GCA_034552555.1). Lineage (NCBI taxonomy): Eukaryota > Metazoa > Chordata > Actinopteri > Characiformes > Prochilodontidae > Semaprochilodus > Semaprochilodus insignis. Next base: position 26,734,727 of record CM067489.1, read on the forward strand.
GAGAAAGAGAGAGAGAGTCAAATAAAGAGAGAAAGGTGCGTAATGTGGACTAATGAGAAGTTGCGACAGAAATACATCATGAGTCATTGAGCTGTGTATGCTTAATTGCACTACCGCTGTCAATCAGAGGGTAAAACCACAGATCTACAGTCAGTCTGACGCAGACACAAACAGGCTAAACAACACTGAATAATTAAAGAGAACAGCCATGAGGGAAACGTAGTCTACTTAATGAAGACTCGTGGGGTTGACTGATGTGTTGACCTGCCAGGGTCAGATGATGACATCCTGTAAACACATCTGTCTAGGGACAGGAACTTAGCAGGGGGGTATGACAGGAAGGTGTGTGCATGTGGCTAAATCATAAGTGTATTCTGCGTGTGTGAATGTAAGAGACTAAGAGTGTGTGTATTCTCCGTGGTCTCAGTAGAGCTGTAAGGGGATTGCTAACTGGTGAGACGGCCGTGGAGAATGAGATTAGAGCCAAAGAGCTGTGATGACTGAGCTGAATGAGGTCAGCACTCACCCACACGCCCACAGACTCAATACACTCTAGCCGTAGCGAGTAGTCAATAAAATTTGATTTAATTTTAGAACTTGATTTGAAGGGGGAAAAAAACATTAATTACCTGCTTGATTTGGCAGTGTTTAGCTGGCTGTTTGCATAACAATAATGGTCCTACTGGTCTCCCATATAGTAAGAAGTGTTAAGAAGACCACTATATGCCTTTTTTTTTTTTGGCTACATAGGGAACTAAAAAAACAAAACAAATCTATAGCATTGTGCAAAGGTTTCAAACCAGGGACATCAAACCAGGGACATGGGAAGTGGAAGCAGACCCTGATTTCAGGATTGCAACCGAAAATCTATATATATATATTATATTGTCATATTGTCATTTGTAGTACTGTAGTCATTTGTAGTAGTACTTTTGTTACTTTTTTCTTGACTCTGCATTTCAGTTCTTCAAGTAAATCTGCAGAGATATTTTTCCACAGTTTCAAAGTTCAGGCTTAGGAGTCGGTTACGTTTTGTGCTTCTCATGATCAAAACTATCCCAATTATAAATTAAGCACATCTAATTTTACTCCACATTATAGAATTCCATGTTTTTTTTTCCTTTTAGACCGACAGCGTTGTCTTCTCGGAGTAGTAGGATGAACAGAAACACCTGTGGAAGTTTTCAGATCTCAAACAAAAGTGGATCTTGATATTCTCCACCCTCTCTAAAATGAAAGCTTTACGTGCTGTTTATCTGTAGAGGACAGTTTTAGCGGTCTAATTTTCTCTGGAGCTTTTATTTTTTGAACTCAAGTTTGGAACCTCCAGGTTTCGCCCCTTATTTTCCATTAACCTTGCCGTTATTTATGAAAGTGGAACATTTTATATGTAGTCTCCTCAGAAGTATTCCTTTTAGTTGTTTTAGATGCACATGAGAAAGAAATTTGCGGGGGCGGCGGAGTTTGGGGTATTGCTTGTCTGAATGTTTCTTTGAAGGGGGTCATTATGTCAGTGACACATTTGGGAACAGTTTTTGTTGGACGTATGCAGTAGTAACTTGTGGGTTTTAAGAAGGACAACAGAGCTAAAGTGGTGGCGGAGCACACAAAAGTTGTACTTCGAGGTGTTTTGTGCAGTTTTCTGTAACTTGCACTTTATTTCTGACTTGAACCTAAACAAGAGGCTGGTCTCTGAACGTTGCACTGTACTGTACAGGTCCAAAGGTTTGTAGGCACCTGTCATTCCAACCTTTCTGCAGAAATCAACAATATTAACTGGGAGCTTTTCTCTTTTGCTACTCTTCTGGAAAGGCTTTGCATTAGATCTTGGAACATTGCTGTCAGGATCTGACTGCATTCAGTCACAAGAGCAATACCGATGTTGGATAATCAACTCTGGCTCACAAACACCACCGCAACTCATCACAAAGGTATTGTATGGAATTTCATCACTCCAGAGAAGCCAGCTCCACAGTCCAATGCTGGGGTGGGTTTAAATATATCATTTTTGCCACTGGGCATGGTGACCTTAGGCTCAAAATGAATAAATGATATTGAGAAATCCAGAAAAACAAGCTCCAATCTGTGTCTTAAAAAAAATAAAATAAAATAAAAAAATTCCACAAGTGTTTTTGTCCATCCTTCCACTGTTAGAAAACCACTCAAAGATATGGGTCCAAAAGGATGTGTAGCTGTCAATGAGTCCTCAATGAGAAAAGGAGACAAACTCAACAAAGAAGCTGCAGGAGTTCTAATATTACTGAGAACTGACATTCCAGACCTCGACATTACTGCAAAAAGCAGAAAATGCTACCAACTTCTAATACTGGACTTTGATGGTGTGGACAAACTGAAAGCATGTCTCCAAAAGAAAAATAAAATTCTAACACACGTGAAGGGTAAACACAGTAAACTAACTTACTAAATTGAAGTCATTTTATGTTAAATATATACTTTCTGCTATGTATACATATTCTTCAATTCATCATATTTTTGTTTGGTCATTTTATGAAACTCCAATTACTTGATTAATCACAATAATCAGCAGATAACACTACTGTAGAACTGAACAGCACCAGACTTCTATAACACACACACATACACACACAAATTCACAACTTACCAATAAGTAATGAAGGGGGCAACACTGATTCACACAACACTGGCATGTCTCCTAACTCAGCACCCACGAACACCCACCGAAACAATCAAGTGATTCACAGGAAAGAACAGCCAGGTAAAAGGCCAGACAATTAACAGATGGTAGCTGGCGTCAACACACGCATACACACTTGGACACTGGCTAGGAGTAAAATAAAGGAAAGACAAAGCAAACATCTCTACACTCTTCTTGCCAGCACCTCTGAGAGAAAGAGCAGGGAAGGGATATAGGGCGAGGGGGTGGGTGCTGGGGGGTGCGAAAGCAGGCGGGTTTCAGCATAACTTTAATTATTTAAGGCACCAGATTAAGAGAACAAAACGCTGGTCCCGGGAGGAAGGTGGGCAATTGTCTTGCGCGCTAATTATCACGGCTGGCTAGGCAGCGGCCCCAAAGCCCAGGAAGAAAGCGCGGGGTTAATCTATGAGAAGAGAGTCCGACACACTCCCACACAAACACACTTAACCCAGAAGCGCAACCCTCACCACACACACACCCAAACAATTAATCTGCCGGAACAAAGTCTGCTTCATCCAGACGTTCATCCAGCGCTGTTTATTACTGCGCTCACACGGGGAAAAAAACAGTGTTGATTAAAATGTAAAAGGGCCGAGGTTCAGAAGGGACATAAAGTCCAGTGTCTTCAGCAGAGAACCAGACATAACAAAGCCACTGTTCACAGTGATACACTCACATACACACATGGACACGGTGAAGGGTATCAAAGGCATTCATTAGAAATATGGACACAGCACAGGAGATCAAAGTAAACTTACACAGCTACTTAAACAAAAAGCAGGACACAAAAGATGAAGCCAAGATCCTGAATCATCACTTTCCAAAGGTTTTCCAAAGTTCTCATCAAACAGCTGCTTTTCCAGCAGACATGGCTAAGAGAACAATCCAAAGCTTTTCCTCAAAAAACCTTTTTGGGATTTTGGTGTTGGCATTTTTTTTAGTGTCTGTTTTTCACATTCACTGTGTCTTCAACGATGCAATTGGCTGAACAATTCATATGCTTGTGGTTCCAAAGCTGGATGCAGTTTTATGGAACAATTACGGAATAAAAAGTCCTCGTATGTCCACATACATAAAAGAAAAAAAAATCCCTTCTGTTGTTCACAAAAGGTCTCAAAACACTCACATGAGCATGCCAGCCTAACAGGAAGTGACCAAAATTCGGTGTTACACACTTGCACACACTGCGTGCATATTGGGCAAAATGTACATACATTTCACACAGATTCAAAGAACCAGAAATCAGACACCCCTCAGGATTAAATACCTCTGTACTACAAACTGTTAAAAATACTAAAATCGCTCAAGTAGATGCCAAAATTTACATCTCAAAATTGTCAAGTAAACAAAAACAACCTAGTCGTGAGTCATGTTTCATGAAAACAGCAACAACTACGTGCACGTTTGTTGGCAATTTCATATTTTTAAAAAGCTGCGTCTTTCCTGTCTACATGAAATACTGAAAACTGGGTCCTTTAGCGTCCCCTAGGGCTGTATGCTAAAACAATACCAATCATTATTGTGATATAACTTTCCTCGGTAGAAATATAACCAATGTACGAAAAATGCCAGATACAGTAGTTCATTCTCATACTCCCGCTTTCTAGAGACAGTCCTGGTGGCATTTCCACTGCTGACACTACTCTGTTCTTGCCAGACCACCTACCGTTTCAAAATGAGAGTGAAAACTTAAATACCAGATATACTTTGGTGTGGTTCGAGAGGAGTGACTATTTGCTGTGACATGCAAATATAATCATTAGAATAATCTAATCTGTTTGTGGCTATTAGTTTCATTCAAAGCTTGTAAAAGATTTCCAGAAAAAGTTTTTTCTTCCTGTGAGTAGGAACAAACCAAGAGGGAGGGAAAAAAACACCAAATACATGACTAATGCTAGACTTTTCTCAGCGGTGTATCCGTGTGAAGCCAGTTATTGACCTTTCACTTAAACTCTTGAAATCAGATGTATGCTGGAACATGTGCAACTATCATGAAGTCCTTGTATAAAAATGAATAGGGTTTATGTCGCCTTTATGCCAACATCAAAATTCATGTTTTCTGTGGTCGGACACATGTGACTGAGTTAATGACAGACACTATCTTTAGATCATTATACGATTATGTTAGAGCAGACAAAACACAACAAAGTGCATTGTGGGGTGATCCATAGAGGGTACTAATCCAGTATAAAATGTCAGATGCTTTTGATCTTGTGGCAAATTATGATAAGATAGCTGGCTGGCCTTACAATTGGGACAGCATGATAAATCACTTTTTAATCATTATACGAGTTTTGATTGAATAATACATTGAAAAAAGAATGCAGCAGGAGAAGGAAGCTCAACAAGCACTTCCCTGTGTTAGGCCTTAATCCTGCTGTCCCGCTTGGACAATGAGTGACTTAGCAGCTGAGCAGCCAGTTACAAAACACCCACATGCACATCTAAAAAAAACTACTAAATCCTGAACTACTAGTCTGTAAACACAAACAAAGACTGAAGATCACAACAGCTGTTCAGGGAATCCTGACTGTTTGCAGACTGAGGCAAATCACAGAACTCGCTCACATTTCACAACCTAAAGAATTGTCCATAAGGGGGCACCACTGAGGGGGCATACAGACTCATTATTGAACACTGCATTTTATGTCTGTGGAGTGTAGCCTTTATCAGAAGTAATCACATCCAGCAAGTTAGCTTAGTGTTCAGCTTATAGCTTGGTGAGCCATCGCGGCTTACTGTTTAGCTAGGTAACAGTACAAACAAACAAACAAACATACGTAGGTCTACACTACGTATAAAAGCTGTTTGCCTAAAAGTTGCACTGCATACTTTAATTGCAAACTGCTGGTAGCAGTTTACAGGTCCCTGTTTTCAAAAGAGCCCTTGATAAAAATGCACTGAGCAACCCGAATCACCGGGGCTGACGCTGGCTGGAAGAGCACTGTAAATGAAAGACTGCAGCTCATTTCTAATAGTATTGTCTTTAGGCAGTCGGTGCAAAGAGCACTTGGCTGAATGACAGCCAGCAACAGCTTACTTGTCATCTTCCATCCTGGCTAGCGTCAGCAGTTTCGGCTTCACGTGTTCATTTGGCAGCCGTATGCTTCAATTTGAGCCGGGGATATGAAGATAGCATCTTATATGTAATTGGTTAATTCTAATGAAACCCTGGAACCACATAACAACTGGAGCCAGTTCTGAAGCTCTTACAAAAGATGCCATGATTCCTCTGTCAGTAAACAGATTTTAACAGCATTATCTCTTATTTTCTGCACACAAAGAGCAGAAAGTTCACTGTGACCCTGTTTTTCAGGATATGACTCTTTCAGCATTAAGGGGGAGGATTCACTGACCACAAAGACGGCAGAGACCACAATAACAGCACAAAACTCACACAGAAACACACACTTACTGGAGGCGGGCAGCTCTTCTGCAGGCTCACTCTCCTCACAAACTTCAGTGAGGCGAGAGAAAGAGAGAGGGGAAAGAAAGGGAAAAAAGCATGAAAACTAGAGAACAAGCAGGAAAGAGGCAGAGTGAGTAAACGTGACAAAAAGGAGGAAGAAGAAAACAAGCTCTCATATCATCTCCTAACTAACGGTTAACGGTTCTAAAAAACAGTTGTAAAGACGTGAACGTTGCACGAATGCAACGTCTGTGAGCGCTTAATCTTGAGAAAATAAAAGCCTAACGATCTAATTGCAATCAGTTGGCATGATGGCAGAACGTCATTAAGAATTCATGTTTGCGGCATAATTGGAACAAACTGGCTGATTCATGCTATGGCATGCAAAAGGTAGCTAATTACAAATCCATGCAAGCACACACATGCACCTGATATTAACATTACACACACACATTCACGTACACACAGTCTCGCGTTATCTTGATACAGTATAGATTTAAACAGAGCTGTTTCCTAGTAAGCAAGATGAAGTCAAACGACACAAAAAACACAGGAGTAGAACATTGGTATTTTGAGGTATGTGTGAATAACAGCTTCCTGTTTAAAACTGGAAAAAATGATTCCTTACTAGTCACATAGGAAGCCACTGTTACTGCAAACACTGGAAAAAGGGACATTACCCAATTTATCAAACCTCAAACAGAAACGCAGTATTATACTGCATGGCTACGTGAATTGGGAATCACAATGTTTTGCATCCGTACATGACGCATTTCGGAGTGAAATATGGAACCAGAAAAGAACTCAGAGCTAGCACTGTGATGATAGTCTGTGGCAATGTAGCGTGCTTAGAGCGCGAGGCAAAGCATGACGCACACTGAGGTAAACAAAAATTCAGGTGTTTTAGACCCGAACAACGGTAATTACGTTTTGACGGAAGATTACGGAAAACAACGATTCTGTGTTTTAAAGATACGATGAATCAAATTATTTTCTTGTTGACTATCATGAACATTATTGATCTGGACTGGATCGGGCACTTAGTGGTGTCCAAAACAGGTGTGATGTTTAAATATGCAGTACAAGTCAAAAAGTTTAGACACATCCAACTAAATGGATTGGTTATCTACAGACTCTACAGGCTTACACTTAACAGTTCCAACTGATGAGAGTTTGAAACAGTACATATCCTGATATACCACAGATACTCTTGATGCACCACAGTATTATATATACATACATATATATATATGTATATATATATATATATATATATACACATATATATAT
>CM067489.1:26742445-26800078 GCA_034552555.1 Semaprochilodus insignis
TAAGAAAGCTGTTTTATCCTCCTGTAAAGTTCCATTTTGGAGGTGAAGGTGGACTGCATAATTCCATGAGTGCTATTTTATAGTCTGATGTCTTCACTTTTATTCTAAAGCAAAGCATTAAGATAAACATCAGGAAATGTTCCATGACTGGCTGTGTCTAAACTTTTGATTGGTGCTGCATATTAAATAGATTTTATATTTTAACAACAATAATTTGCTAATCTCAGTGATCATCCATCGAGACTTTAGTTATGTTGATCAAAACAACTGGCCATGACATCAGTTGATCAACAGTTTATCGACAGAGCGTCCTCTTAGGAGTCCACCTACAAGTGTTTTTTGACAGATGCATATTCATAAATCCAAAGAAAGGAAAGAGAGAAGTGTATATACCCTAAACTTTAGTGGTGGCCCAGTCACATTACTGTGTAAAAGTTACATATATACACTATATACATACATATCAAGTATATCTTTCACAGACGTGTTCAAACAGTTTAAGCAGCAGCAGATCGAGAGTGAGAAAAAAGCTGGCAATGCGGAACCATTTCACATTTTTAATGGGGGACATTAGATTAGCGATTTGCCCCTGCTAGCACAACAGCTGCAGCTACAGGGTTTAAAATTAAATTACTGTCACTACACTTCTTATTTTTGTGATTTTTGTAAATGCAAATATGTTATCAATGATAAAAGTGTAGCTCTTTTCTTTATTACTGTTAGTTTTAATGTTTATGCATACTTTTTTAGTACCAATAGATTAAGTCATTAATTCATTCGCCTTCTAAGCCGCTTATCCTGGGTTGTGCGGTGAGCTGGAGCCCATCACACCCTGGAGTGACTGCCAGTTTATGACAGGACAGACACAAACTCACACCTAGTTTAACATCTCCAATCAGCCTGAAGCCGGAGCACCCTGAGGGAACCCACTCAGACACGGGGAGAACATGCAAACTCCACACAGAATGGACCCTGGATGCCCCTGCCAGGATTCGAACCCAGGCCCTTGTTACAATGAGGCGACAGCTCAGCCCAGTGTGCCACCGTGCTGCCTATAAGCAAGAGCTGTCTCTAACACACCTTTTTAAGACTTTCCGTGACCTCCCCCACCACCAACTATTTTTCATTTAATGCAAGGCCAGAGCACTCTGAGTCACTAAGTAAAGACATTGTTCATCGATCCTTTTTTTTTTTTTCATACAGGGCTCCAGCTTTCTTTGCCACCCCCTGCTTTCCTTCTTCTCCTCCATCTAGCACAAATAAAGAGAAACAGGGAGAGAAACGACAGTCTATGAAGGATGGCAGTCAGTGTTTGTTATGTGTGTAGGAAACTGCCAGGATTAAGATATGCAGTATTGATCTGTTCATCAAGACTTACTGCCAGGCCGTCAAAACCGGCATTGCGCACGTTCATTATTCACACAGAAACACACCACCGAACACAGAGCATACACGCTTAGAGTGCACATTCATACACATTCTGAACATAAGTACAGAAACCGCAGCAATGACGAATGGAGCTCCACATCACATAAGCCTCAAGCAAACAAGAACGGACATACATTTAAACCTTAAAACACAGCAAGTGTGCAAATGGTTAATTAATTTCTCTGCTGCAACATGAAGACCACATTAATGTGCCAGAGTCTCTCTAATGTGCAAAAAGAGCACGTATCCAGATCCACATGTGACACCACATTAACTGCCATCAAATGGAACAAGTAAACCCTCTGAAGCTTCAAACAGGCAAATGACAAAGTCTGCAGATTCTGGGGTGATGGTAACCACATTACAAAACCTAATTAAATCTATGGCATGTAACTATTGACACTATCAGCCGTTAGAACTGCCTGAAGCAGGAGCAGTTCTGGTTCCACTGTAGGGCTGTCACGACTGCTCAAATAAACACAACTACTCAATTTAAACAAAGTAATTCAGATTAAAATGTGCTTTTTTAATCAACAACGATAAATTGAGATTCTGGAAGGCACTTTTTTCCCCCTTGGAGAGGCCTGTTTAAAGTAAAGTACAGTACCAGTCAAAAGTTTAGACATGGCTACTCATAGAAGATTTCCTTATTTGTAGTGTAATACTTTCTTTAGAATAAAAGTGAAGACATCAAACTATAAAATAACACTCATGGAATTAGGTAGTCCACCTTATACACCGCTGAAATGGAACTTTACAGGAGGATGAAACAGCTTTCTTAACCGGCAGTGATATATAACAAGATTTTTTTTTCTCAGTAGTTTTGGACCAGTTCTATTGGTCTGTTCATCATGAATATTCACTAAACAGAAAGGTACTAGAGGAACTAGAGCTTTTAAACTGTGCAAAAAAAAGAGAAAAACGTTTTCTGAGCAGCAAAATATATATATATTAGAGCTGGCGATAAGGCAGAAATATAATACTGCGGTACATCAAGAGTATATGTGGTATATCAGGATATGTACTGTTTCAGAGTCTTTAAGATCACCAACAACATCCATTTAGTTCTAACCTTTTGACTGGTACCGTATGTCAGAATAGTATGAATGGTATGCTACTGTTCAGTTTAGTCTTTTTTTAAAATTCAATAAAAAGTCTAATTAATCATTAGATCACTCATTTACAAGGCCATAAATGATAGTGGCAGTTCTACAGTTGGGCTGACAGAGTTCTGGTCAAATGTATTCCCTCTAACTGTACAGGTTTGGGCATCATGATCATCATCATCATCATCATCATCATCATAAACTATATGCTAAACCCATGCATAGTTGACAGTTCTACTGTTGGGCTAAGTTGACAACCTCTAGAGCCAAAAGTTGGAATGACGCACGATAACGGTTTGAATTTTCAACAGAAGTTCAGGGTATGTACAGAGCGACATGATGAGTCATATTTCACCGTTCATAAATCATAATATGGGCATAGTTTTTAAAACTTGGGAAAATGGTCACCACATGTAGAGATCAGAAAAGCGAAATTGACAGTAGCGTGGGCGGCCTTTCACCAACCAGAACCTGCTTCTCCAGAACAGCAGGAGTTTATTTCAGCATGAAGAAACTTATGCCATGCATGTTTCAGCCTACCGCAACAGAGTTTAGAGGAGAGAGAAGGGGGGGAACCATTAATGCTAGTGATGCAACAGCATGGTACATGCTAGCTAACTTCTGATTTATTATAATAACAAACTCATTATCCAGGAAACATACAGCTGGGTCAAACGTGGCACATACGTGTACAGTAACATATGTTTTATAGTAAAATGGTCAGAGTACACAGCAAATTTGCTAATACCTTTATGAATTTTGGTATTTAGACCCTTAAAGTCCTGGGAAGAGTCTTAGTTTGTAATTAGACACAACACTGGTTAGAAACCACAGATCAGACCCATCTGAGACCTGACATTCTAACTGGCATCCTTCACTGACATCCCTATACTCAACACAGGCTTGCTACACCACTGAAGCAGAACTAAACACAGTAACGCAAGTGGGGTGGGAGGCTTTACACATGCAAGTCTTGTTCTAGATTATGCCGCTGTGTTTATGACTGATGAAAACATTGTGAACCATTTATGGTGGGACATCTCATAGTAGGTGAAGTCCTTATTTGATTTATGGCTGGATGCACATCCAGGGAATGATGGGATAGTCAGTTGGGCAAACAGCGGACAGAGAGATATGAGATAGCTTTGTTGACTAGCTTTGTTCATGTAGTCGTTAGCTTTTGCTTGTTCTCTAAAGCCATGTATTTCCATTGCATGGTATGGTTTGACTCGACTCAACACCACCTACTTCGCTTTCCTTAACTGCACATCATAGCAGCTATGGTGACGCTGCACGGCAGCAAGTTGAAAGACAATGAATCCTGGAAAAACACACTGGGACACACTGGGATTCTGACTGCTCACAGGTGAGACAAGAGGGTACATTAACCTGGTGGCTACTGTTAGCATATGTATTTAGAGTGGAGAGGCAGTACTCGGTACCAGGTACACCTAATGGAAAACCGAGTCGAGCCGATGCCATGCAGTGGAAATGCCGTAGAGGTGCCGTAACAATTTTATGTCAGCTGTACGAGTGGAAACCAGCTTTGTGATTGGTGGCATTACCCAGGTTTAGGCTTGCTAGCACTACCCAGGTGTAGGACTGCCTGTTATATATCAAAATGGGGGATTTTTGGAGAAATACATTGTTAATTTAGTAAACTTACTGATAGGACATACAGCACAATGTACATGTATATGGAACACTTAGTTGGAAAGCACTGATTAAAGTTGCCCAAGGCTTTAACTGATTCTTTGGATCAAATGTCCTGTTTTCACTCCAATTTGGTCTTCTTAAATTCCAGATTAGTATCCTCAGACTAAGCATGGGGCTGAGTCCAGTCATTGTGCTGTTGGCATGGTAAAAAGGAAGGAGATGCTGGGAGATGTATCAATCAAAGACAGGAAATAATTAACCACAGAACGTGAGCTGTAATTACTAAAAACATCTACTGATGCGCACTATGATGCCAGTAAGATGTTTATCATCTAATTAAATCTCAACCTCTAGCAACCTCATACTCTCTCTTTCTCTCTGTCTGGTTCTGTGTTCATTATGCAGGCACACTAATAGGTCCTAGAGGAGGTCAAGGTTCATTGCTTAATCAGGTGGGTGTAGGTGGTGCTGTTATCACATCCCGTTTCGGAGCAGAGGTGTAGCAGATAGCAGCTAATGCATCACTTCTGCACCACTGCAAATCAGCCGACTGCATCAGCACCACAGGAAACACACATCAGCACACATATACACACATCAGGGAATGAGATACCAAGACAGGTTGGACCCTAAGGCGAATGCAGGTACATAAACTAAGAGATGAGCAGCTACAGCAAATCATCTCTTAGTGCTGGTTCACCACCATAAACTCTGTCATGCACAATTTGCAAAGGCAACAAAATAGATTTAAAAACACACCTCCATAACGAAAAAAGACGCTCCAGTAAGAAGAAGGGGGGAAAAAACTCTATCATTAATTACGTAAAACAAAATGCTACCCAGCAGACTGGAAAAAGTGGCACAAGAAGCTGATGGGACTGGTGATGTTAGAAAATGTCACTTTCTTCATTTTCTCTCTCTCGCTCTCTTTCTCTTCCTCTCGCTCTGGCACTCACTCTCTCCGGATGCTACATCTGTAGACGCTCAGGCTGTCAGAGCACTACTAAAGAGAATGGGAGATGAAATAAACATTGATTGAAAGAGAATGACTGATGGGCTACATGACAGGCGGACCTGAGGGACCGCCTCCAGTGTTTCAGCAACATGATCAAGGGAAACCTAATCACACCACAACATTAGCACAGCTTAGACGCCAGGTCAATATACAGTAGAAAAACATATATCTCAACCCCAGGAAGCATATAAACACTGCAAGACTAGCAAGGAAACGCACTTAGACAAACACAGACAGTTGTCATAAAAGACACCTTATACAGTCATACACAAAAGTTTGAATACCTCTGGTCCAAAGGCACGTTTTGTTTATCTTTTAAGTGAAAATAAAGTGAAAGTTAACAAATCCTCCACAGGACAAATACAAAAAAAAAAAACCCTCCACCACAACAAATACAAAATGCTGCCTGTGCAAAAGTTACAGTATATTTTACGTTTTGTGCTTTATTTTTCTAAAAACAAATTGTATATAAAACTTCAGGCAGATTGAATTTAGGTGTGGGTTGCAGAAACGCACTTGGTTACTTGTGCAGGCGTTAAGCTGCCAAAGGTCGAGAACCCCTGGACTCCGACTAAATATTAAAGGCTAAAGAAAATAAAGAAGAGATTACATTTGTGTATCTGAAAGCTGGAATGTTTACTGACATTTAACAACTTGACTTTACAACAATATTAGGTACTCAGGTACTCACTGTGTACTTGTACAGAGCTGAAGTGACAATAAAAGCAACTTGACCTGACATGACAGATCTAGCAGTTATACACAGTGGCATGCAAAAGAAAATTGGTCAAAATATCTGTTATTGTACATATCTAAGCAAACGAAATATAAATGATATCCAAAAGGCATAAAGATGACATATTTCTTTAATACTGTAAACTGTTACTTTTTGTTTTTTTAACTTTTACAGTTTGAAAATAACAAAAAAGGAAAAAAGGGCTTGAAGGAAAAGTTTGGGCACCCTGCATGGTCTGTACTTGGTAACACCCTCTTTGACAACCATCACAGGTTGTAAATGCTTTTTGTAGTCTTCCAGTTCTTGTTTGAAGGAGTTTCACCTTTTCTTCTTTACAAAAGGCTTCTAGTTCTGTGAGGTTTCTGGACCATCTTGCTGGCCCTGCTCTTTTATAGTCTACTGACAGATTTTCAAAGATGTTGGTCAGGAGAGGGGCATAGCAAAACCTTTACCCCGCATCTCCTGAGGCTGTCCACTGTGGATTTTGAGGTGTATTTAGGATCATTATCCTGTAGAAACTGTTCATCTTTTTTATAGACAGTTTTACGTTTGCTTCCAGTATTTGCTGTTATTTAATTGAATCTATCCATCTCTTTACCAGTTAAAATGTTCCTGTGCCACAGGTTCCAGTTTAAACCCAAAGCAAGATCAATCTATCCCCACAGATATTCTTTTCATCATACCTTTAGTCCCCCCCCCCCTCAACATGACCGTTACCGTTGCTGTTAACTGGCAATTTCTTAATTAACTGAGGAAATGGCTACCTGAAAACTTTTTGCTACCTTCTTATAGACTTCTCCTGCATTTTTGGGCATTAATTATTTAAGTTTTCAAACTGCTAAGTAGCTGCTTAGAGGAGTCAATGGCTTCTGATTGTTGGGATGAGGTTTGAGGGGTCAGAGAATTTGTAAAGCTTTGAAATTCGCATCACATGGACGTTCCTAACAATGACGGTGAGCCAGTCACAGCCCTAACAATCTAATTAAGGTCTGAGATCTTGATAAACGTTATTTGAAAGCTCAAAGCTCTTGAGGTGCCCAAACATTTGCATGTTGCACCTTTTCTTTTTCGCACTTTTAAACAGTACAAAAAAAAAAAAACACTAATCCATCTTAAAATGCTGAGGAGAATGTTGCATGTCTTTGGGAAATGCAGAGATGCTGGAGCTTTTGTGTGTGTGTGTGTGTGTGTGTGTGTGTGTGTGTGTATGTGTGTGTGTAGGCAATAAAGAAGCTCTTTTACTCACTCACCTATTGACAGTAACAAATTCTGATCAGCTAAAAATGTCAGAACTGCTAAACTGCTCTAGGTTAAGTAAAGTAAGGCAACCGCTAACTTGTTAGTGCAGTAACATTTCTGTAAAACCAAGGCATGCTCGGCAAGTCAGCTCACACACACAGCCGGTACCATCTGCAGATATAAACGCAATAAACCTTCTGAGAACTTTCTCGGAACTCTGCAGTAACAAGCTCCACAGCTTTCCTTAGGTTGTGGTTTGCGCTTTTCTGAATAGCCTGAAGTGTCTTGTTCTCTCTCTTGCCTTCGTTCCATTCTGCACTGAAGGCCACATTAAAAAGAGATTAAACCATCTGTGGGAAACGAAAAGGCTAACTAGCACCAGAGAAGAGGGAAATGTAATGATTATGATGATAAAGAGCATATTTATGTTCGGCGATTTGGTGCCATGGCTGGCAGCCCTGTGCGCGTGTGCGGTCAATAATGCAGCTGTATTTGTAGAGATTTGCTCCTGTAAAAGAAAGGGGCCGCAGGGAGGGTGCCATCATAGGGCTTGGCAACAAAACGTCTCATGCTTATAGATGTAATAAAGCCACAACAACACTAATTAACCCCCTGCTTCTTTATTGCCTACACACACACATACACACACACACACACACACACAAAAGCTCCAGCATCTTTGCATCTCTCTACCTGTCTCTATCTGTTTCTCACTGCTTCCCGTCATCGCTTTTTGCTCTGTCCATCCAGTCTGACTCCTTTTGCTCCCCCTGTGTTATATATATATATATATATATATATATATATATATATCCATCCATCCATCCATCCATCCATCCATCCATCCATCCATCCATCCATCCATCCATCCATCCATCCATCCAGTTCTGAGAGCACTCAAAGCTTAGTTAGAGGAACTTCTTCAAACTCGAACACATTTCAGTTAGCTCAAACTTTCATTCACTCCTCACCACACAGGAGGCGAGAGAGACAGGAAAGAGAAAGGATAGAATAGAGAACGACTGAGTGAGCAAGAATACCGCCTGTCCATTTTAACATGTACCGTCCAAATCCCATCACTCATCCATTTTAGGTGAAATTGAACACAATAATAGAAGTAAATGGAAGCAGAATGAAAGTCAGATTTGCACACAATAACTATATCAAATTCGGTCTGCAACCTCTGGGCCTCCGCTGATGCAATCTTCCCATCATCTTCCTTTTAGATCCTTTGTCAAGCCCTTCGGAGCCATTGGCATGCTTGGTTGCTTGTAAGTTAAATAAATTGACCTGGCCATTGCAAAAAAAAAAACCCATTTGTTCCCATCATGAAGTCCTCAATTGCCTTAACGGTGTGTTTTGAATCATCTAGTTCAGTGGTTCCTCCCTCATTTCAATACGCCCGGTGCTTTGGCTATGATTCTGGCTGAGTCCTTCTTTTCTTTAAACTTCTTGTTCGTTAATGGACAGTTATGTCTTTATTATGGTTTATGTCTTCTAACTCCCAGGCCAGCCTCCAAAGATAAGAGCATAATGCCAGAGTAGGCTACATATTATTATGTGGGCTCAAGCAGAACAATTTGAATTTAATACGTACTCCATAAACATTAAAAACGTATTACTTATATGCACCTACAATGTAGGGTCTATACGTTAGACAAACGCAGATACAGATTTTAAGGAGCTAAAGGTTCTGATAGCAATATATAGGCCAACCTTCATTTATTTAATTTCCATTCAAATGAGGAAGTTAGTACTAGATAGCATATTTATCAGATTAAAGAAATAAAAAACAAACTATTTGTTTAACAGAAAATTACACAGATGCCTCAACAACTACACACAGCTTTGCAATATGTAGTTTGTCCACTCTTTGCCTTTATTACAGCTTCCTTTCTTTTGGGAGACTTTCAGTGTTTCAAAGAAACCTGCAGGGATATTTTTCTACACTCTAAAATTCAGTTTAGAAGTTCTTTGCATTTTCTGCTTTTCACAATCCAAAATTAAAAGATGTTGAGTTCTAGACTCTGGGGTGGTCAGTACATTGTTCTGAGAACACTGTCTTTTACACAGCACTGTAATTCCAACAGTTTCTGACAGTTTGAGCTGAACAGTGCTTTACTTACCGATTGATATGAATAAACTGTCAACAGCGTACATCAAATAGGAATACCATTTCTCAATTGGTAGGGATATTTATCCCAGAGGTTGTAGCAATTTCATTGGTTTATATTAATTAGCTCTTATATTCATTTTCCTTCATCTTTCTTCAAAGAAAGGTTAGTTGTGTTCTAACACGTTTGTGTTCAGTTTCTCTGTAGTTCACTGCTGTAGTAAAAATTAGTATGTATTGACTGTTAGATTTGCAGTTCCTGTAAAGTAAAGCGTGCAGGCTTTAAATGACTAAATCCACAGAAATGAACGGTTGTCCTCATAACAGAGGCATCTAAACCATACCTGTTATATAGGCAGGATTATTTCCAATAGGCTTGAGCCGATTAATGATTGTGTGTCGTAACATGCCGATAGAGACCATCTACTATGATTGCCGATCAAGTAAATCAAAAATGATTTAAATGTCTAATAAATAATCATGTTGGTCTGTGATCTATGTAGACCACAGTCGTAACAGCTCTCTGGCATCAGAACATTTGTTGGCAGCTTTACCTTTTTTGTAGTCATGCTTATTGAAAAGCTGTGCTGCAACCTCCTGTGTGTGTAATGGCTTTCCTTGCAAACACTAGGGTGTTTGAGGGTTTAGACTATCTTGACATTGTGGTCACATCAATTAGTTAATAAAAACTAAATATAAATCTTATAATTGTTATTTGTAGCCTAAAAATAATAATATCACTAATAATAATAATAGTCTAGCTAAACTGAGAGTAGACTATCAGGAAATTGAAAAATGCATACGGTGAACCTCGAGCGCTGTTGTTCCTCCTTCAAATAAAAATCCTGGACAGTAAAACGGGCCGATTCCAAAATCCTGTTATGTAACAGCCTTGATTCCACCCCAAATGACATCCCCTCCAAAATTTACACACACCAGCACAAATTCATACCAACAGAAAACAACGAAACTGGAGGAACGGTAAAGACGGACTATATGTTCAAAGAGTACCGTTGCAGACTGTGAAGAGGATGTAAGTAATACAGCCATGCTGGGTTTTATACACTATTAGTAGTTTGAAGCAGATGCTCTTAACCTGAAGGTTTTACAGTGAATAAACATCTTTACTTTGTGTTGATGAAGAGGGTCATTTTATTTTCCCATCTGAGTCTATTTCGACATCTTACTTCTGATATCTCACTGCAAACCAGACAATCAGCACACACCTCAAATTATTTATGAGCTCATCCAAAAAGGGAAAACACCTCATTTTCCTAATGCCAGAGTAGGCTACATATTATTATGTGGGCTCAAGCAAAACAATATGAATTTAACATGTACACCATAAACATTAAAACAGCACTACTTATACGCACCTACAATGTAGGATCTATACATTAGACAAACGCAGATACAGATTTTAAGGAGCTAAAGGTTCTGATAGCAATACATAGAACTATGCAAAAATCTAAGTCCAACCTCCATTTAATTCATTTCCATTCAAACGAGGAAGTTAGCACTAGCTAGTCAGCATATTTTTCAGCATCAAGAAATTTTAAAAAAAAAACAAAACAAACAAAACAAAAAAAACAGAAACTATTTAACAGAAAACTATTCATCAAATTATTCATGAGCTAAACCAAAAAGGGAAAACAGCTCACAAACTTCTTAAAGCAGGTCCATTTTACCTGTTGAAAACTCTCCTCTCCTCTTTGTGGAACAATAGCTGTTTGAGTAAACAGAGCACAAAAATGGAACAAATGATGGGAACTGTTCTTGACTGGGAACGTTCTTATCTTTGCCAATACCGGATCCATTAAAATATGCATGGGCATTCCAAATACCTTTACTGAGAATGCCTTTAGCCTTTATAAGACTTGCCTATGCCTGTAACATCTACTCATAAGACATTTTAGGGATCCACCTTGGTCAGGCCATTCTGAACAAAGGGTAGAGGCAGAGTCACAAACACAAGCATCCACAGCTTTCACATCATTCACATCATCAGTGCAGTGAATGCAGTGGTATAGCGCTCCAGCTTCAACAACCTACTGTGGCTGTTTCTTCCCTGTGGTATCTTATGACATGCCTCTTAAATCCTTTTCAAGGCTGACACATTAACTGATATTACGTGATATTCTTACAGACACATGCCCTCAAATGCGAACAAACACGCGGCTCATACATATCTGATCGAGAGAGCCAGAGAACGAAGGGGGAAAAACAACAACAACAACACGCTCATCACCTTTCCTGTCATTTTCTTCTTCCTTCCATCATTACGGTACATAAGGGGATGAGTGGGGAAAAAAACATGTCTATTATCAAGCTCTCTATGCAGTACGGAGAAAGACCAAGTGCGTATTGGAATATCATTTTTAACAAATAAAGTCGTGCCAGCAAATGTATTTTAAACGAGGCAGCACATTATGTTGCTAGTGTAAGAGCTACAGAGAACAAATTATGAATAAATTGTGGTATGAGAACAAGGCCACACAGGGTGATGGATATGAGGCCCCACTCTTTCATAGCAGCCCTGTTGCTAGCCTAGACAGCAGCGATACATTTTCAATCGATTAGCTAAACTTACATGGTATATAGCCTTACTGCGCGTTTGGCATTGACTTTGTAAATAAATTCTGTTATGCCGGCTCTGCCCGTAAGAAGCTTTGGCACCAGCGAAGCAGAGCTGACAGAGGGCAACAGAGAAAAGGTTAGCCTGCTTGACTTGACAAGTAACTTGACTTCAAACTTCAAATGTAGAGTCGCACGGGCTTGAAGAGTGCTTCCACAACCCTGCAGAGTCAAGCACTCACATGGGGAGGTGGGACATGGCCATTATTACCAGTGATTCTCAGAGTTCCTATCCAGATGGGATCCACCATGCTCCTGCATCAGTAAATAACCCCAAAATTGTATTAACGCTGTAGGGAATTTCCAAGTTGCTGATTTTTTCCAAGTCTGTTAATTCCATGAAAATTCCATGTCCTGTGGAAAAGGAATTTTCACGCTTGAAGAAACATTAACTTATAATTTCTGAGGTGTAAAACATGATAACATTGTCCTACCTCTAGTGCAGTGTTTCTCAACTCTGGCCCTGGAGGCACCTTGCACAGCACATTTTAGTGCTTTCCCCGCTCCCAGTACACCTGATTCAACTTACCAGCTCATTAACAAGCCCTTTCAGAGTCGCCGGGGGTGTTAAAGCAGGGAGAGGGTGCCTCCAGGACCAGGATTGAGAAACACTGATCTAGTAACTATGAACACTAAAGCATGTGAAATGCGAGAGAAAAAGTTTGATGCTGATGTTATGTAGGAATGTTAACTCTTGGCTAATTACAAAGCAAAAGACACATTTACTTAAAGGTGGCCTATTATGCCCATTTTCAATATTCATAATTTTATTTTTGGTGTCTTGTAGAATAGATTTACATTACATAGACTTGCAAACCATTTACCTGGACAAAGAGCAACATAACACACTAAAGGAAAGCCAAAAATGAAAAAGCGTAACAGGTCACCTGACAGGTGGATGCTCAATATAGCCTTTTCTACTGTGTTTCAAAAGAGCACTTCTTGCAGCAGAGTCAGGGCCTCCACTGTATCTTACTCTACACCAGTGCCACAATATTGTGATGTCTACCCACAAAGCATCTAATGCCGTTTCCATTAGCATCTAACACTGTACTGGTTAGCTGTAATTTAGCCCATCCAAGCCAGCTCCTAACTTGCTGAGTTACTAATCCAACATGACAGATTTCCCTTGGATATTATTATTTATTAATAAAAAGAGACTGAACTAAGGGCTGCATTGTTTAGGTGGGGGGGTTATTTGGCAATACAGATACCTAAACTCATGGCATTAGGTTACTTAATCTGAATATCTGAGTAAGGTATAGGGGTATGTGGGAGAGGAACCTTTGGAAAAGGTAGGAACTATTGGAAATTAGCATTATTATAGCAGAGAATGCTGGATAAACAAACTATTATTTATTTATTTTAAATGAAGGTTTTGGTTATGACCACAGATGGAAAAGGTTAAAAAAGGCTGACTGCATCAGTTTGCTGTCTTTTAATCCATATTGCCAAAGCCTAGCTTTAGTTAACCTGGGTACAATTTTAGCCACCACTTTTATCTGTGCGCTTATCAGATTGGTAGAAACCCTTTTTTCTTAATTAGTTTGTCCTTGACATCACGTTCAATTACCATTGGTGCATTATTGCCATGAACAATAACTATTCACACAAGTGACTGCAAGATTCAGGCCTCATCCTTTATTTCATTGCACCTGTTGCATGAGTAGCATTTTTGCAAGTACAACAAAGACAGGGTCTATGGCAAAACTCACAGGACACACAAAGAATAAATTTGAAAATTTCATAAGTAATAAACCCCCATATGTGACTTCAGTAACACCATTAAAATAGGACACGGTTGTGAAGCTTGTTAAGGCAAGGAAAGTCTAATACACCACCTTTAAAACGCAGCTGTCGCTGTAACTAAACCCAGCTTTATTCCAAGCGCACTTAAGGCAGGGAAGGCCATCAGTTACATTATATTAAAAGAGGAGCTCAATACAGCTCAAAGTATTAGCTTAATATTAGGCAAGGAAAAGACACAGCCCTAGCAGTGGAGATGAGAGAAAGCTTTATGAATAGAGCTGAATGGAGGGCTTCATTCTCTGTAACACACTCGCTCTCCAGGTCGCAGTCTCTGCTAATGACAGAAATCCAAGCAGGCTTTTAGCTCCTGCTTACAGAACAGCTAATGGCTTTTTCTTAATGTCACTGCTGACATAATACTCACAGAGAAAGGCATGTTGGGAGCGAGTGTGTGTGTGTTTTGTGTATAGGCGTCTTCATTAGTGAGTGAATGAGCAAGGTGCGGAGGAGTATCAGTCTGGAAGAAGTGTGTGTGCTTTAGAGTCATTTGCGTGTCTGTGTGTGTAGCACTGTTGGTAAGTTCAGAGTGAGTGGAGCATCCTAGTGCTATCTCTGCATACACCCCAGAGGTATACACAAAACGGACAAAGTAGATTAAAGGCTTTGGAGGTAATTCTGCCAGCTAATTTTGCTCACGGCCAGTGATAGAGGAGATACACGCATATTAATTCTCCTACACAAATCGGACAAGACAAGTGTGACTTTCCATAATCTCCGAGGTCGGACTATAGCTTAGGTCAGGAAAGTGCCGGATCCGTATTTAGATGCAGGTTTCAGAGTTCCTTCCTAAAAAGTAATTAGCTCAAATAATAACAAAATAAAGAAAGAAAGAAAGAAAGAAATAGACAGCAGATCAGAGAGAGAAAGAAAATAAAGCAAAAAAGAGTAGGGGTAGAGAGGGTGTGAGAGAGAAAGAGAAAGAGTGAGAAAGAGTAAGAGGGTGAGTGAGTGAGTGAGAGTGTGTGAGTGAGTGAGGGTGTGAGTGATAGAGAGAGGTTGAGAGTGAAAGACAAAGTGTTACAGAGATAAAAGTGAGAGAGCAAGTGAGTGAGAGATAGAAAGACACTGAAAGAGTGAAAGAGAGAGAGAGAGAGAGAGAGAGAAAGAGTGATAGAGAGCAACCGAGTGACAGAGTGAGTTAGAGAGCAATACAGTGAGAGAGTGAGAGAGAGTCTTGTAGAGATAAGAGTGAGAGAGTAACAGAGTGAGAGAGTGAGCGAGTGAGATAGAGTGTTATAGAGATAACAGTAGTCGTGTTCTTGGTTCTTTATATGTGCAAGGGTAAATTACTTGCAAGATAACTTGAGGTTACTTTTGACAAGCCAATACTTTTATTAATGAACTCGTGCTCACCACACCACAGCTCCTCTGCCTAACTTTCCTTTTTCCCCCCCAGCATACTCTGCGCCCCCATAAAACACTACTTAATCAGGTGGGAGGGGCTATAATATCACCTAATACCACAACAGTGAGAGAGCAACAGAGTGAGAGAGTGAGAGATATAAAGAGTCTGAAAGAGTGAGCAACAGAATGACAAAGTAAGTGAGAGAGCAATATTGTGAGGGAGTGAGTGGCAGAGTGAGTGAGAGAGCAATAGTGTAAGTGAGTGGCAGAGTGAGTGAGAGAGCAATAGTGTGAGGGAGTGAGTGGCAAAGTGAGTGAGAGAGCTATAATGTGAGTGAGTGAGTGAGTGAGTGAGTGAGTGAGTGAGTGAGTGAGCGAGCAATAGTTTGGGTGAGTGAGTGAGCAATAGTGTGAGTGAGTGAGCGAGCAATAGTTTGAGTGAGTGAGTGAGTGAGTGAGTGAGCGAGCAATAGTTTGAGTGAGTGAGTGAGTGAGCGAGCAATAGTTTGGGTGAGTGAGTGAGCGATAGTGTGAGTGAGTGAGCAATAGTGTGAGTGAGAAAGGGAGATGGAGAGACTGATTGACACAGAGAGAGAGACAGAGAGAGAGACAGAGACAGAGAAAGATACTTGGGCAGCTGGACTGTGGATCTTTATTGGCGGGCTCTGGCTGGTGCTGTAATGGAGGAAGCAGCTTGGCCGTTTGGGTGGGAGTTTGATGAGAGCATCAGAGCCGGAGGGAAATCTGTGATTACACATGACTGAAATGAAGACAGTAGAGCAGCAGGCTCACAGGCTGTGATTAACCTGTTTTGGGTTGAGTGTTCCTCACAAATGCTTTTATAAATATATGTCCATGTGCGCACGTAAATCGACACGCTTTTGTCCCTGGATCAGTGCTTTGTGTGTAGCGGACGGCTCCTTCTGTCACCACAGAGGCAATGCTCAAGCAGTATTTTATGTAAATAAGGCTAATTATCTTCTCCAATATGCCAGAGAGAGAGAGAGCGCACGAGAGAGAGAGAGAGCGCACAGGAGAGTCTCCTCTTCTTCTGCTTTAACAGGTTTCCATTGATCTGAATGCGAGTGAGGCCCAGTCCCACAACCTGCTTTTCTCTGCAGCACATCTCACACTTCACTAATCTCTGCTGTGTCGGACAAACACCTCAGCCACACTCCTTTGTGGTCTGCCCCTCCATCTCCCCCTCTCTCGTTTCCCATGGCATCCTTTCTTTTCTCGTTGCTCTCTCTTTTCTATTTCTCCCTGCAAAGGACTGAGGGTGTGTTATTAGCAGTGCTCCGGGTCTGGGGGAAAATGGTGCTGTGGTTCTGTGTGATCTTTGTGGAGTTCTCCTAATTGGCCACTACTGATTGTGGAGGGCTTGTCGAGGTAAAGGCCAGTGCTGGTAATGCAGCTGCTCTTTTCCCACTGCGTGCCAGAGCAAGGCTGATCTGAGGAACATGGACACGGTGAAAGAACTTAGGCTGTATTCTCTTTCTGTCTGTCTCACTATCACTCTCTAGGAACTTCTCCTCAGATGACATAACACAGAAGGCTACAGATATTAAATGAAAATGATTTTTAGGCACAAACCAATATGGGAATTGCAGGCTGATGCCAGCACCCAGTGTTTTTCATGTGCATATCTACGGATGCCGATATGAATGCCAATCCAATTCGGGTCCCATCCAATTTTCATCACCTATGCACACACTAGCTGTAGCTCATACACAATTCACACATCTTTAAGATAAAAGCCAACAATACAGTACAGACATGTATGAACATAGCTTCACTCTACCAGGCATTCCAACACAGCATCCATTCATTCACATGGAACACTGTAAGATTCCCAAGTACCAATCAGACACTAAACTGGGAATTGGCTGATGAAAACCATGCTAAACACGCAACCTTGACGACTTACTGTCCCAACTTTACTCTCAAAGCACATTCTATCAACTTTATGTTTCAGCTGTTTTCTACAACTGGAAAACTTTACATTTCCAGGTTTTCCAGAATATGTGGCAATGTTGATTTATTAAATGTAGAAATTGTCACATCTGACTGTAAACAGTGAACAAATGCAATAAAATTAATCAAACGTGTATATTTTAGCACATCCTGTGGAATACAATAAATACATCATAATTATCCTTCTGAAATATCTCTCAGATCTGAATCTCTGTACAAAGTCAATACCGTGACAAATTTGACAACATTGTTTTGCGTTTCGATTGTACATATAGTGTTTTTAAACACAGACACAATCACAGAGCAGCTTTGATGTAATGCAGGTGCAGATCCCAAATGAGCAAGCCAAGTGACAGGATACACTCTCAATGGGTATGAGGAAGAAAGACAGCGGACCCAAGACTCGAAAAGCACGGACGTCTTGATCAGTTTTTTGCTCCAATCCCAAAGTCCGTTAATATTGATGCTCTGTATACATACATCTTTTAGTGAATATGTGTCTTTACCAATCTGCTATTATATATTTGCCTATACTGATGTGATTTTCAGTATCTGCCTCTAAAACTTGGGCACTAAATTTAAGGGTAGTGCACATTTAAGGTACATCAACGTTCAAATCTTTCATTTTGTACTTTACTTTGTCTCCTGAGGGCCACTTACGACGTTTGTGTGGGTTTATGTACAAAAAATGGTCATAATTATGTTTCATGTGACAATTTTGCAACCTCACTTTATCTCTTCAAACTAAAGGTTGTTTTTGTGTCTGTGACGTATGTAAACAACCTCTATTCTGATTGGCTGCTCTGTCTGGGCCTCATTCCAAAACCAGTCTAGGCTAAAATACTCCTTACAACCTAAACTGCTGAGGCGAATGGGTGGATATATTTAAATGTGTTGGTTTTTGTGACATCACTAAAACAATTAATTCAAACTGGGTTGTTTAGGCAGCTTATTGGCCAAACATGGACATATAGGTTATGGGCTGGAGAGTGAACAGCGTGTTTATTTATTTACTTATAAATGATATGGGTCTTTTGGTAAATTCCTAAAACTAAACAAATTTAGGTAAGACGTGTTAGGTTGCCAAATACTTCAAAATGCTACAGCTTTAGTTTGCGATTATTTCAAACCGACAGATTTTTTTACTTTTTGAATTAGATATCTTTAACTTTCTATTTTTATATTTCCAATAATTGCTTTTTTTTCTCTGCCAATAAATGCACCATTACTCATGCTGTTTACATGCACCCATCTGACAAAAGCTGGCTAGTTTAACTGAAGTTAAAACATCGGCACAACGCAAGTGGCTTTTGGGTTGTTTATATTTTCCACTTTAGATTTGTTCCATTTTCTTTTATATCACATATCGCAGGGAAATACTGTCCACCTCTTGCTGACACTGGCTATTCGAATTTGATTTGAATGCATTTGATCCCATTAATACACGAGTAAATGGTGGACAAGCAAACCTCAGGTCAAAGCCCTTCAAAGAGGAAAATAAAGCACTTGAAAGGCTCCAGTTCGATCCTTCAGCACGACCTATGGCAGCTCCGTACTCCCTGGGGATTCATAGGGACTTCATTACATATCAGTCACGGTTGTGTGACGGCTCCCGAGGCAGCAGTGGTCTTGTGGAACGTTCCGGCACATGGTGACAGAGTGCTGAGCGAGTGTGTGGAAGTGTTTTAATCCCTGGCCACTCTGGTGGGACGCTGTCGTATTGATTCGAGCGTTAGCGTCTGACAGCCTGATTAATAAAGAGAGAATGTGAGGGGTCGGCGCTGCCTCATGCCTGAAACCTCGACCATACGCACCTCTCCAAACACAACCAACCAGGCACACACCTGTACACAAGGCCACACTGATGTATCAAGAGAAGAACTGGACATTCTCACACCTGCAGCCTACTCTCATTTCTGGCAGATGTGCACAGGTTTACACACATGGACATGCATACAGCCCCTCTCTCTCTCTCTCTCTCTCTCTCTCTCTCCCTCTCTCCCTCTCTCCCTCTCTCCCTCTCTCTCTCTCTCTCTCTCTGGCTAGTGGGTTACTGGAGCGGTATTGATTAAAGAAAAAGCCAGACTTGACTATACCGTCGCCCTTTGGCTGTCCTGGCCAACTCTGCTTATGACCCGATGTGCAGAAATCATGAGTGCAAAAAGCATTAAACCAATGAATGTGCACACACAGCAAGAAACTCATGCAGACACATGTCAAGCCAGACGACAATGCACATCACATACCCTAAAGTAAGGGGGGGATTTCTTTGATGTGTCACATGACCGTTAACTGTCCGGTTACATTCCACAGCACACCAAATTCTTTCCATTCCTTAAGGCCTTCCACAGAGCCTGCTCAAGCAAGGGATGGAAAAACTAAATTCACTATAAACTGGTACTACTTCTATAACGATTTGAGGCACTGTGTAATAAAAATCAAATCAAACTAAACTGACACTCTTAGCCACATGATTTTCACATTAAAGTGTCTGCTTCAGTACATATTAATGACCAAAGCTCAGTGCCTGTCAGGACACTCAGAAGTCTCATAATTCAAGCTAGGGAAAAGAGTGCTAAAGAAGTAGAAACACACACAGCAGAAGTATACAGCTGCAGTGACAATGATGCTATAACGCTTAATTCAAACAGATCAGACTGTACCTATTTAATATACTGGTTAATCCAGTAATTCTCAACCCTCCCATGCCCATGTTAGTGGTTTCCCTGCTCACAACACACCTAATTCAACTTATCAGCTCATTAACAAGCCCTTTCTGAGGTACAGGGAATGTTTTAAAGTTGGGAATCCATCAAGTTATCCAGGGCAGGGTGCCTCCAGGACGAGGGCTGAGAAACACAGGGTTAATCGACTGAGTGATGATAACTTGAAAGTGTGACCAAATGAAGAACACTGTAGAAAATATAATCGGCATTAGGGAAATTTGCCTTTGGACTACTTCAGGGGGTATACTGTTGTGGGGAGGTATTCCGCTAAGAGCATATCATCACTGTCCAAAGAAAAACTCCAAAATAATCATTTTACAGGAGAACACAAAAAAGTTTTTTTACTTTCCTTGTAATTGAACGAGGACAAACTGAATATTTAAAGAACAGCTGCTATTTGTTTGCGGACCTTAACATTTTTTGGGGGAAATATATAAAGCAATCAATCATAAATAGTTATGGGACAATAGTTTTCATTTCAAGTTTCATTCTTTCCAATAAGTTAAACTCAAATAAAGCTAATACTTAGAAAAAGAAACCAAAAAATCCCATACTTATGTTTGTTGCTGTAGATGATGTGTTAACTTATTTACACTTATGAAATCATGTATTTTGTCCAGGAATGAAAATTTTGCCATCTGTTATCTGTATATCTTACTCTTTTTATAAGTGAGATTTTTATTGCTATTTTATTGCTTGCAAAGCAAACATGGGTAAGAAATGGGTGCTACATAAACTGCTAAACTGTTGCTGTCAACTTGCCCAACCTCTGTAACCCTAACACTGCAGTAAACATGTTCTAGCACACATATTGCCCAGACTCCCAGACTGTGTGCAACAGCGCACTAACTGGATCTAGACAACAAACCTACAGCCTGAGCTCACAAACATAATCTAGATTCATCATAATATGCTTTGTTTGGAAAGAAAACTAGGCCTACCTCTACTCTCCACTATTCCTCCCTTCTCTTCAAAAGGGAGCAGCCTTGTGAGGATGAGGGATCATGTCCTAGTTGTCCGACCTGAATAACACATCTGTACACAATTAGCAGCACCACGAGATGAGAAAGCAAAGGGGGGCTGGAGGTGTAGGAAAAGTGCGGTATAAACGAGTGCGAGTAGATGGCGCTGATAATGGAGCGTGTATTTCTCCGCCATTAAGCTCACGGCGCTTGATGGGAGGGCGCGAGGACGGTGCTCTGCAGCCGCTGAAGTGCTCATCAGTCTTCATTGATCTAATTAGCATGATAAGATCCATTGTGTAGCGGTGGCGCTAAAGGTAACCGCACAGGCAGAGCAGCATAAAGCTCCATAGCACGCAGCTCCAGGGCAAGCTTACTGCCTCCTGCTGAACCACCACCATACGACAAGACTAAGAGCTTCTTGGAGACTTGCTGCCCAGGGCAGTACACCGTACACATCCCAGGAGAGCAACATACCCATGCAAATGAAAGGTTTTATTGGTGTGCCTAACACGATTTCCAAAGACACTTTAATTTATGAGCACAGAGGTACAGGGCTGGACGTGTTTGCACACACTCTAATTACTCCATGTCCACATGCCTCATTTTCCAGGATTTCTGTCATGTGGAATATGATTACGGAATTCAAATTTCATACCATACGAAATAAATTATCCAGCCCTACAGATCAACATAGGAACATGCTGAAAGGTGCAGGGAAAAAACATTTCAAACTTGTTTGGACAGACATACAATTCTGTCAGTCAATGGAAGTATATTTCAACTTTATTTCTTTTTTTCCAATTATTATGTCCCCACTTGATTTTATTATAAAATCCCCACTGACCTGGCTCCTTGGCTTTGGGTATTTTGGACTTGAACCTTTTCAGAAATTACTCAGATTTCTGGGTGAATTAGCTTTTCAGTAAAACTGTTTTAATGCAATCATCTTATAGGAGAAAAGATATCGTCGCTGTCCAGTGAAAAACATGTATGTCCACTTTTGTCCATTTTTACTTTAATGCATCATTTGATCATACAGTTAAATGAGGTTTTTGGTGTCTCCTGTAAAGTTGCCATTTTGGAGATACTTGTTCTTCTTTGGACAGCGACAATATGGAACCATCAGTTAATTCTGATTCACATCAGAAACGATGTCCATATGCAGACATGCATATACATGTCTATACGCTTCATACAAAACTGCGCTCTTCAAAAAGCATGCAGTTCAAGCAGTCATATGGAGCTGTGCAATATAACAGTATATAGTTATCATGATAAATTATGTTAAAATAAATAAGCTTTTGTGTACATAGTGTACATCAGCACTTGCAGAACACTTTCAAACTGCATGTTTAATTACATAGAGAAAACAAAATTAGTTGTGTTTAACTTGATTTAGTGCAACAGTATTTCAAATACTGAATAAAAATGATCATATGAATAAATAATCTGTTAAATAATCAGTTGCCTACATGCAACAACAACACAGTTTTTTTTTTAAATGTAGGTCAATAACCATTTCCGAACCTATAAAAGCCTAGTTAAAAATGTAGGTATCAATAAATACCTGGTCTGGCTAATCGAAACTTCATTAAATTAAATAAAGTATGCTGTTGGTAGAATTTAACAAATTCATTTTTGGCTGTTGAGCAGAAATGTGTAACCAGAATTTGTTTTTCAAGCTAGCTCACAAGTTATCAACTACTTTTGTTTCTTGTTAATTACTGTATTCATATCAACTTTTATCTAATGTAATGATATATGATGTTTTTCCTGGCAAAAACAGACTTAAGGCCAAGATAAACGGTTTAAACAATATGTGTTTAACTAAAATGAATGCAGAGATGATATTTCAAAGAGGGATATTATTTGCTGAACATCGCACCAGCTTATGTCTAAATGAGACAAACAGATTCCTCTACAAACAACAAATCAAATTCAGATGTTTGTATTCGAAAGACTTTGAAACAGCCTTCATAAACTGCTTAGTCCTGGTAGTTCAGAAGCTCTTTAATTTTGTACATGCAGCGAAATGAAGTGGCGTGGTAGAGTGCATTCTGTGGCATTTAGTTAACCCTAAACAGAAGGTCTATGGGTGGTCTAAGGATGACATATAGAGAAAAAAAACTGGATAGATATAAAATAACTGGAATATGCAGCACAGTCTAAATAACAGAAGAATGGCTGCTGACTCAAGAAGCACATCTCCATCATCACCTAAAAAAAAAAAAAAATAGCTGAAATCAAAGCTCCGAGCTTGTACAAGTGCTACTTGATGAGAGACTATTATGAAAGCAACTAAAAACATCTAACTGACCAAGGTGAATGGGTCACTGTCTGGAACATCTTGACCTAGCAAAACCCTTTCCGTCTCCGGTCTCCTGCCAGACAACAGGTACCTGGAACTCTGACCATTCAGACACTTTCATGTTCTTTTGCTCGCAGAGTTTTCTGTTCTCTTTTTTCCTTTCATCATTCTCTGTATTCTTTTCGCTCGCAAGCCTGACCTTGAGGCCAGGAGCCGGGAAGGTTGGAGGGAAGGGGGTCCATGGGGCCGGAGGTGAGAAAGAGCAGAGGGTGTTTAGTGGATCGCTAGGTCTCTCTGATGCAGCACTTGGGATGCAGCTCCACATCCAGCAAAGCCAAAGGGAAATAAAAGGCAGGAAGGCCATTCAACAGCATCCAATTTAAAGGCTACCTGGAGAATAGTGGAAGGAGGGGACGCGCCTTAAAACCCTTGGCCCTTCGGAAATCTATCTTCGTGGCGCCATCTAATAAACAATTCCATTACCCCGCGTCCCTAGGTGAAATTAAATGTCATGGTTAAGTGGGACGAAGCGAGAGGGAGAGGTGGGAATCGTCACGACTCGCTGGAAATTTCATAGCGCCCATTATCTCCGAGTGCCTGTATCAGAGGCCGTAGGCAGATGTGAGGAGGTTCTTGTCCTCTCTATAACGAGGCCTCCCACGGCACGGCACAACTACACACACTTACGGCAAAGATGCAATTGTTTTAAATGGCCACAGCTATTTCCGGCAGGGTGTCGTTGTTTTCGACATAAAGGCCGCCGTAATGGGTTCGGCCCAAAGTACGCTGCACTTAAATGGCCTGGACGATATTAGGGATCACACTGTTTGGATACAGTGTGGTAAATTCACCACTGAACTATTACACGACAGTCGCGTTCAAGAGATGTGCTGGCACAGAATGGATCACAGCAGAGCTCATTCAAAGATATGCTTCCCTCCCTCTTCTTGCGAGCTGCTTCGCCGCCACTTCATGTAGCTCCTGCGCGTTAAGAAGCCCAAATGTGCTCTAGGGTAAGCTGGTTTTAGCGACAGACCAAGTCCTAAAGTCACAAAAAGCCTCCGTGATATCCTTCTAAGTCTAATCTGTGCGCTGGGCTGAATTATATTAAATAAGTTAAGCACTTCTAAAAGCTCAAAGCCACAGTTTCGTGAAGCTTAAAGTGCTTTTTTCTTCCTGTTCTCTGCAGTATCGCTTTTCAGATTTTTTTTTTCTTCATTTCTTCAGGGCTTTCTTGAATGAGTGTTTGGTTTTAGTCCCATAACGTGATGGTCTGACACGGTAAGCTGGGGTAAGGAAGCGCAGCTTTAGGGCCTGCAGTATGACAGTAGCGTTGTTTGAAGACGGGCCTCTTGGGCTGCCAAGCCTTAGCCCTCTGGCAAATACAAAGCACTTGGAGTTTTTTTTTTTTTTCTATCCCTCTTTCCGTTCTCCCAGCGTTGTTCTGCTTCCCCCCCCCCCCCCCAAAAAAACACACTCCTCTAAGCGTTTTGTTTTTATTTACTGACA
Source organism: Semaprochilodus insignis (assembly GCA_034552555.1). Classification (NCBI taxonomy): domain Eukaryota; kingdom Metazoa; phylum Chordata; class Actinopteri; order Characiformes; family Prochilodontidae; genus Semaprochilodus; species Semaprochilodus insignis. Next base: position 26,767,008 of record CM067489.1, read on the forward strand.
AAAATGATTTTTAAGTGGTTCCCCGGAGTCAGCAGGAGATCACAGCACTTTCCAGAATCTTCTGAGGTGCGACTCTATTCTCCGCAGGCCTCCTGGAGCTTCTGTTTGTTTATTTCTGCCTTCTCGCGGCCGTCATCCCTCCTCCCTCGAAAGTGACTACACGCATGCGACACAACGGCTCCTTTTAAACCAATCACCCCCTCCTGGAGAAGACTCAGATCCCCGTCGATACTGCTTTAGCACAGGGTGCTGATGGAGAAGGGAAATTAAGTAATGCACTGCCTGAAGCGAAACCCTTCGACATCTGTATGCACGTGTTTTTCAAAACTGAACAAAACAATAAGCTGCCTGCATTGCAGAATTCATAGCGCTTCGCTTATTACATACATTTTTGCTCGTGAATGCATCTAAATGACAAAAGCCTATCTTCCAACAAACAAGCACGCTTGTTGAGCGTTATTGATCCCTGGTGTCCTTACGAAACTCCTCCATCCCGGCAGGCTACGAATTGATAAAATCACAATCTCTCATTTCTCGGAAAGCAGCCGCTTCTAATCAGAGAGTAGACAGATATGCACACTGGTGGTTCGGTGCGGTCAAACCGCACGTCTGGACAGCAGGCAAGCTGACAGGCAGCACGTGCACATCTCCAAATCAAAGAGGGCTATTAATAATGACTGGCACAGAGACTGGGAAATAGGCTCAGTAATGACTACACTTCATATACCAAAAGTAAAATATTAAAAGACTAACCAGTCTAACTTTGGGGAAAGTCTCACATGAAAAGTCATTGGTGACCATTTCAGTCAAATTCAACTTTCACTTAGTATATTACTATCACTGAGCAATCCAGACGATAAATGAAACGACAGAAATTTCAGATGACGTGGCTTGAAATTTACCCCAGGACATTATATCATTATACTAATATTATTAATAGACATAATAAGTAGCAATTTTCTGTTTGTCAATGTGCTCATTTAACCATTTCCAAACCTCTTCTCGTGACAGCCCAGTATTTGTACTTAACCATCCAATACCTGGTGTGGCCAATCAACGCTCCATTTAGTCAAATCAGGTGTGCTAGTGACGGAATTTAACAAGGCTATGTGATGGTGTAGGAAATCCAGGAAGCCTCAAGAAGTATTTTGTTCTTCAAACTAGCTCACATGAAGTTATTTAGTATTACATTTGTGGTCAAGTGCCACAGCACTTACATTAATATAAACGTTCAGGTTCGCAAATTATCAGGGATAGTCATGAGCTGGAAGTTAGGGAACCAGCCTTGTGACTGGAGGGTGGTTGGTTTGATTCCCTGAACCAACAGTAACAACTGAAAGTGCCTTTAAGCAAGGCCCCTAACGCCCAACTGCTCCCCAGACACCATAGATAGGGCTGCCCACCACTCCAGGCAAGTGTGCTTACTGCCCCCTAGTGTGTGTGTTCACTGGTCTCACTTAACAAATGGGTTAAATGCGGAAGACAAATTCCTCTGTGCACAAATGGCAAGAAATGGCTCAAAAACTGTCAACTCTGGCCTCACCTGAAATCGCTGTTTCACTGTTTCATGTTAACAAAACCTCTGCAGCCATGTTTTCTCATTTAATAGAAGAAAATACATAAATAAATAAAAAGCAAGTAAAAATAGCCAGCTTTCAAAAGAAGGCAAGGGGTCCCCAAACTTTTGACTAGCAGTCTCAATGAAATTCCTTGCACAGAAACAGAACAGCATTTTTATTACTTACACTTTTTTAAACACTGTTTGGCTACAACAGTGCTCTCGCTCAGAGTCATAAATGTCAGTCAGTTAAGTCGTGTAATGACTCCAAATGAAATGTTACGACCTCTCAGTGCTTTCAGGACACATAAATCCAACTCCAAACGCATTAAACCCAGGCATAACATAGACTTCACAGCTGAATGTATGAAGACAGTTCAATTGTCCATTATTATTTCAAAGAAGCAGTGCGGAAGATCTAGCTAAACAGAGCTTGCACATTGCAGCCAACTGAACAACCCCACCTATCCACCCCTTCCTTTCCAAAAACCTATAGTGGCTGTCATTATTTTCTGTTGTGGCCTGGCTTGTTTCGCTTCCACACGTTTTTGCTTGTTTGACAGAGAGGATTCAGCCTACCTTGCATTGTCTTGTGCTAAATAATATAAAGTAATAAATAGTATAAAGTGTTAAATAATAACAGTATAAAGCTACATTTGTCAAAATTTTGGTTTTCAAACATCCTACAAGACGAAACGATTAACCAGAATCGGTGTTCTAACAATTTATCCTACCAGGCATGCTCATATCATTAGTACAGCGCAGTAACTCAGCATTTCGCTGCACCATTCAAGCTGGAATGGGAAAATTTAAAGAACAGAAGCTGGAGAATAAGAAGCTGATTTTATCCTAGTAAGCTTCAATGCTAATAGTATATTTGATAAAGAGATTTAAGCCATCAAAATATCCTACATGGAGTTTTATGCATAGATTTTTGCCTGGAGCTACCGATAAATACAGCACTGGAAATAAATAAGAGACTACTCCAGTTTCTTCCTAAATCAGCATCTCCACATGTACAGCAGGTTCTTAGTGAGGAACAGAAGGTTGGGTTCTAGCTTTACTGGCAGATACAGTGAGCGTCTGGATCATAAGAACAAGGTCAAGCAGCAAACACACAGGACAACACACTACAGACTGGCAGAGGGCGAAAACCACTCTCTACTGACCGTGATGAGCGCCACCTCATTCCAATGTCACTTAACCACCGTAAGATGACCTCAAGTGACCTACAGAAAGACTGGCGGGCGGTGGCTGGGGTGAAATGCACAGCGAGCATGGTTCAAAAATCAGGTTTCTGGAGGCGTCATTAGTCATTTTCTAAATAAACAGATCTAAAATACAATATTTGATCTGGAATTTGGGAGACGTGTTTCCAGTAGTGTATGGAATAAAACAGAACTGCTCATTTTGGTCAAACACAAACCCAGAAACTGTAAAACTAGAGAAACTGATCATTTTGAGGTGGTCTCTTAAATTTTTCCAGAGCTGTATGTGCAACGGTAAGACAATTCGACAAGGATACTTCATTCTAAGATAACAAAAACACAACAACTCACTGCTACTGGTAATTAATTATGCATTGAAGGAAACATAGGTTTTTCTATTATATTCCATTTTTGCTAATAAATACCACCCCCCACACCCCTCCAAAACCTTGCACACTTGGGAAAATTAAAAAGCAACAATGCATTTCTTTAATTGGGTCTTAACTACAAACACAAATCGTAACCCCCCCACCAAATCCCTCACACCCCCTCACTAGCTCTCCTGGACTCAAATCTAACACACTGCTCCGTTAATACTTTGTGTGTGACCAAAAATCCCAGTTTAAGATATTCTAGTATTACAAAGTCATTTCCATCCACACTTCCTCTGTGTGTGTGTGTGTGTGTGTGTGTGTCTAGCTTCCTGTTAGTATTCTTGTCCCGCTCTGCAGTGACATTCCGATCACTAAGTCTGTCTGTAAGTCTGCGCTTGGTCCATGCCAGCCCTAACATTTGCTTGGCTGCGTCCAACTGTGCGTCTGGACGGCGTGCTGTGCCCTTTGAAAACTCCTTTTAATAACTGCGTGAATGGCACCGCCGTAAACAGATGCTTTCTCTGCACACTTTCCCCCTCCATTCATGCCACGCTACACAGACTTTTCTAACAAGCTCGGCTCTGCCATTTGAATTAACGTCGCTTCTCTCAAGCAATTTTTTCTCCCGCACGGCCTTCTGTCATTTTCACTTCTGTAAGGGCGCGTCGAGCTAATTATTGGGAGAAGGAAAAGCAGCAATGCATTTCTTTGATTGGGTTTTAATTACAAACACAAGTCGTAATCCTCCCACTCCCTCACACCCCACCTCTCCTGGACTCTGTCTGCACGCTGGGTGTTCTGGGTTTTTTTTCCCCCTTCTTCTTTTTAAGGAGATTCTTTAATATTTCATATCACAGAAATATGAAAACTGAGGCTAATTATATGTGAACAGTGAGGGAGGGGGGGTCTCTAATTATGTTAAGATACTTAGTGATTCTGTCTTCATCAAAGGCCAACCACTATTGATCAAGGCTGGCGTAAGACATTCGTACTTCAAGGCCTTTTCTCTCTAGCTTCCTGAACAGTACTAAAAGAACCTTGCTCAGTGAAACAGCTGTCCTTGTCTTGCTATGATCAGCTGCAAAATGCACTTTGTTCTGACTGGCCTTGTTCAGTAGGTCCAAGTTATACTAGAAAGATAATGCATTATTTAGACAGGGCAAAAATGACATATCTAATCTAAACATGATCATGACCACATTCTGTATTAATGCAGCTCACAGAAAGAGATCCAACAGCTTTCTTTAGGGGAACACAATGCTCACCATTCTCAGTTTTTGCACTCACATCAAAGCAGATTTTCACACTTAGATTCATAGGAGAGCCTGTGACTCATTTGTGCAGCTTCAGTCAGACACAGGAGGCTGATAGGAAGGTTGTGGTGTGAGGTCAGTCCCTTACTGCTACGAGGCTGGCATGACATTTATATGACGAGTGTGTTCACAGCTGGAAAAAGGGAGCTCCGTAAGAAGCCAGCCACACACTCTCTTTATTAACATTCTGTTTATCATATTATCATAAAGCTCATGTGCAAAGGAAAAATTGGTGAGGCTGCCAGCATTTTCTTATTGCGCTAAAATGAAATAAAACAAATCCTTATTTAATAAACACATGACAAATCACATTCTTCTATAATATCTCTTATGTGAAAACATTTTCAGTGCATTGAAAACTCAAAATAACTAAATTTAGCCAAGTACAGCTTCCCGATTTTACAAATGTCAGGTGGTACGAATCTCCATCCATATGTGTAGATTAAGTAAACTTTTCAAATGTAGCGCATTCTTGCTTTTAAATCAGTAAGAATGCAAACACAGCAAGGCTAAGTTCCAATGGGCAATTTTAAAAGTATTCAAACGCATTGCAAAACATTGGCCTGTAAATTCTGATTTCTGATTCTTTGATGTACTTTAAAGAAAACATGTGAGGGTCTTGCATCATAAGAAAGACCCCAAATGACCTTCATGGTCTCCTTCACAAATATTGAAAAAACTGATTTAATATGTACGTATGTACGTATGTATGTATGTATGTATGTATGTATGTATGTTTGTGCACTCATCATCAAAAGAATAGTTGCACCCAGAAGGAGGAAGTGTCAGACTGCAATGCTATTGGGAAGGAAGATAAAGGAACAATGAATGATGATAAATTTAGACTGATATGGGCAATATTTATCAAGCTACACATACAGTAGTAGTGTCTCTCAGTATGGTGTTGGGCCGCCATGTTTGCTAACGCAACATGCCAGACGTCTCGGCATGGAGTTGTAGAGGTTTCTAATGGTGTCCTGCAATAATCCATCCCATGCAGCTCGAATATTCTTATGTAGTTTCTGCAGATTTTGCAGTAAGGGTGGAGGTGGAGTGACACCAGGCCTTCTGGACATGTGACAACAAACTTTGGCAACATTGATATGGTGTTGAGGGCAGTCGTCTGCCAAGGTGCTGGCACTAACAGGATGACTCAGGGAGAGCATCACTGTTTGCTGAATGTCGACAATCGCGGCTGTCACTCAACATCGTGTATGTCGGTTCTCCCTCTCTAAAGCTCGTGTAGGTCTCCCATTCCCTTCATGCCGCTAACAGCATGCTATGGTAATGTGCGCATGGCCAGCATGGCGCGCAATACGTCAAATAGACCATCCCGCTTCCCCTCTCGAACTTATCCAACTGCTCAAATTGCTTTTTTTTTGCTCTTTTCTGAGGCATACTTCACTTGCAAAGGATGAGTAACAGGATGACCTTATATAGTCAGTCAGGTACAGCGATAAGGCCCGTCCTTGCCTACGTCACATGGGTGGCTTAAATCTAGGCCTGTACCCGACTCAGAATTTTGTCAGTCGAATCGGATTCGCCCGTCCTGGCCGACGATTCGACTATTCGTTCATGTTTTTTCTTCATATACATTATCTAGTAAGCAGTAAATCAATTTGGATACGTTTCAGATCTGATGGCCTCCTCATTTAGAAAGTCAGCAGAGTCACAGGAACATATTTTGAACTAAAAGAGACGTGGCATATGATGAACAATCTGGAGCCTGATTTAATTACCGAATATAGCGTCGGGCAGCAAGCGCGTATTTATGCTAAAAATTAGCACTTCTAGCCTGTCTTTTTAATTTCACTTTTAACAGCTTCTTCAGTAGGATGACCCTTCGTCTTTTATCTCTCATAAATAATGAACGCCTAAATAAAACCAAATTAGTCAATATTTAAATTATTTTTAGATGAAAAGAAGAATAGTAGACCTGAACCGTTTAATTATTATATTACCTGCGCTGAAATAATTATTTCTTGTTTATCGGCAGGTATAATAAGTGACTGTACTTATCTTTAAATAAAGATTCTTAGCTTAAATCTTAGCTGTAAACGAATAAATAAACATATCTGTAATATAGCTTCTAAAATAATGGAATTATAATAATACATACGTCTTCGGTCGGTTTTCCTTCACCGCAAACAGCCATTATGTATAAAACGAAAGTCAACTCACTGGTTTGAAGCAGTGTTGGATGTCTGATTAAATGACGAGCAGAATTAGCTTTAATTTGTTCGGATTCTCTTCTTCAAAAGCTCCTCCAGACTTTTTCTGAGACATCGTTCCACCCGTGTTTCTCAGCTTCACAGCTTTAGCTTCCTTCAACGGTGAATCGCCAGCACACGTATCACGTGGATTTAATTTTTTAGCAAGCATGCGTCATAGCCCAGTTAGAACATAAATATATATTTATTATTCCCCTTTTAATAATTATTAAAATGTCTTTTTACATTCTTAGTGCATTTCTTGTGCATTTTGTAAGCTTTTGTCAGTTTTATGACAACAAATAAATAAATAAATAAATAAATAAATAAATATACTCGTCACTGTTGTCAGTCGACTTGAAGGTTCTCAGTCAAATCAAAGGGTCTCCGACTAACGATTCGACTCGTCGACTTCTAGAGGGCAGCCCTACTTAAATCACTCGCATGGTTTATGAAGTCAAACCTACCCACCAAGTCTCATTCCTGTTGGTTGATTACTTCTGGGTGCAACTATTTTTTTGGTGATGCTTGTATAGGTAAAACTGAATATCCTATTTAAAATTAAAATTATTAAAAGGTTATGAAACAAACATCCACACCTTGAATAGATTAAGAATGTTGCAGTTTTATGTTGTCTTCTTTGAAAGCCGTATTTGACATGATCCAATGGAGTAAAAGCATTTGCAGTGTATAATGACCCACAGTGCATAGACAGAAACTTCTCCACACATCGAGCACACTGGTGACCTCAATAAAAGCTTGTAATTGCTAATATAATGGTCATCAGAGTATGTGTTTGAAAGGCATGTGGTTAGGACAAAGAGAATAGAGAGTGGGGGTGGGGAGAAAAAAAAACAGGCCTTTGACATTTAAAGACAGGCTAATGAAGTTAGTCAGTGCCCTCTCCATTATTGTGACTGGTACACATTTACCCTCTGGGTAAGGCAAAAAGAAATGAGTGTACTTCAAATGGCAAATCGGGAGACACACTGAATGACTCACCAAATGAGCACTGTGTGTGTGAGAGCACAGCAAACATATAAGCAAAATGAGGAGAGGAATAAAGAACAAGTCTAAGAGCAAGAGCAATAAAAGAGGAACAGACTGACCTTTGGGCTCTGGTCCAGAAAGCAGACAACGGGTCCATACAGCATGCGAGAGAGAGAGAGAGAGAGAGAGAGAGAGAGAGAGGGAGAGAGAGAGAGAGAGAGAGAGATGGGGGGGAGATATATAGAGAGATAGAGAGAGATAAAGAGAGAAAGAGAGAGAGAGAGAATGTTAGTTGGTTAGGTCCAGGTAGCCATATGGGCTGTCATGCATAATGGTGAAATGAAGACACTCCATGCTGTGTGCTAAGTGAGTTAGCTAGTGGACCGTCTGCAGCCTCAAATCCAGTTAAAAAGCCATTAAAAGCCTTAATCGACCCCTGTAGATAGACACAGAAGATTCAGAGCAGGTCTCAGCGTGCCACATTCTCCATACAAACCTACAAGAAAACACACACAACGCCAAGGCACAGAGGTGCAGGCAGAGGTGTTACTAGGATGCCATCTTTGGGTGGGCATTTGAATAATTTGGGTGGACAGCAACAGCAATGCTGCTTTTCCTAAAGGGTATGTAAACAAGGGCATTTTCAAAACTACTTGGCTGGGATGGGCTATCCTTATTCAAGTCAGGTGTGTCCGGATCTTGTGCAGGATGGAAATTTGCTGCCTCTGACATAGAGGCAGTAATGCTTTGCTCAGAGCTGGTACATTTGCTGAGCCCTTACAGTACAAGGGGACCCCTCCCTTTTTTTCTTCTTTTTTTTTTTTTTTTTTAAATCAGACACCTATCCACAGCTGGTTAATCACTAAACCAGTGTCTACCATGTGAGCTGGTATACAAAAAGAAATATGCAGCTTGGAAACTCAACTGTAAAACTTTACTAATTCTAATACAACTTACAGGATCAGATGAAAAGAACGAATAAGAATCAAAAGGTATAAACAACATTACTTGGTTTGCTGAGAGCGGCTACAAACAAGTTTAGCTGTACACCTATTCATTTCTGTACTGCTCGAGTGAAAAAGGTGTTGTGGTTTGGTGATCATTACAGGAGCACTGACAGCTTCAACACCTCCAATAAGAAAGCCGTGCTTTTGCTGACCAATGGCAAAATTGCTGAAAAGTATGAATGCTCAAAAATAACTATAATGGTGAGTTTTCACTGGACAGGGTGGGCATAGCTTAACTCTGGATGGGTAGGGTTTAATTATGGGTGGTGAACGCCCACCCCGGCCCATGTGTAGACACCCCCGGTGAGTGATGAGCACATTATGCTGGTTTATCTTTAATCAAATATACACATTTATAAAATAGCAGTGTTTGAAAATCCCTCTACGATCTCTAAAGCTAGCATAAAAGGAAATCTATATCTGATGTTCAACTGCTTTAGTGATTTAGCTTTGGGGTATAGTTATGTCTGATTTAGCATACTATCAGCCAGGAGTGCCAGAAGTGTCCCCTCCCGACTTCCTGAAGATTCTTAGTTGAATGACTTAATTCATTACAGAATAATTAAAAACTAGCAATGCATTTCTATATTGAACCTTTTTGAATAACAATTCTGAATAACAATTTCACCATGCAGATACGATTTAAACATGAAATGGTTCCATTCAGAGCCATGCCATAGTGTAAAACATGGGAAGGAGATTAAACAGCCGTTCGGACATTTCATTTCCCGTTTCTGTAATTGCTGTGTTTGCAATGTATAGTGATTTATGTGTCAATGTGAAGTCTGAAACAATCACACCCAAAACCCCACACAGAGACTGATCCGTTGCAGCTGCAATAAGCTGAATGCATTGATGGGATGCAAAGAGAACAGCAATTAAAGCCTGCCATCTCTGGGAACAGAATTAAAGAGCAGGAGTTCACAGACAGAATACCTCTGCATCATTAGGTTTCTGCTTAACGTCGGATTACAACGATAACCTGAAGGTCACATCAAACTGATTAACTCCAGTTAACCTGACCCTATTAAAGGAGTCACCTCAGGGGCCCCACCTCAGAGCAGGGGGCAAAGTGTAGTTCAGTTCTGTTTCCATACAGAATGGAGGAGGCCGAGGTTTACGGTCAAGAAAGCTGCCAGACGTGTTGGACCTACAGTCTGACAGATCAGCTGAAACAACATGTTTCTCACACGCTGGCATGGGCAGAGCCTTGTTTTCGCTTGATGCTTTTATTCTTGTTGGTGATTTACATTTACATTTATGGCATTTAGCTGACGCTCTTATCCAGAGCGACTTACAAGGTCAGTCATATTACAGGTAGGCCAATGTAGTGTTAGGAGTCTTGCCCAAGGACTCTTATTGGTGTAGCATAGTTACCCAGACCTGGGAATCGAACCCCCATTTCCCACATGGGGCAGTAGCTCCCTGGAGGTTAGTGGTGTTATCCGCTGAGCCACACCAACCACGGTAACAGAGTAACAGTGTGCCAGTAACAGAGTTCTTTTATTCGGATAACCAAGTAAGAAATCACAAAATTAAGAATATCACACAAACATTACGGGCTATTTTTTGCTGTCTTCTGTTTATGTGTGAGAATATTGCTGTTTTGTAAATTTGAAATTCCCTTTTGTTATTATGATTTTTAATGATGATCAATGAGTTTTTTGCTGTCACTGCAGACTGTTTTCACATCAACCATCATCAATTATAACCAAACAAGGGCAACCGCACTAAATAAGTAATAGTCAGGTTTCATGTCAGGCTAATTTGTGTAAGATGGACAGACAGAGAGATCCCTGGTCTTGTTCCTGCCCCACTCTCTTGGCTTACCCACTAGGCCTCAGTATGAGCTCTCATATGGGGAGCTGATCAATAAAACGTTCTGACATCAGACAGCCATTGATATGACTTATTGTTGCTTCTCTTCCCTCCCCCCATTCATTCATTTACACCTTCACTTGTTTCTTTCCCCACTTCGTTCTTTCCACCTTCATTCATACCCCACCTCATTTACTTATTAGCCAACTCATTCATTCAATCATACCTGCATTCCCACTCCCTAATTTACTCCCTCATTCACTAACTCATTTACTTCCTTGATCTCACCCTCATTCCCTCCCTCAGTATCTCCCTCACTCACTGACTTCAGCATTCACATTCATTTTCTCACTTGATTCATTTACCAAGTTATTCACACTCCTTTCCTCTGTCTTATTCACTCCTCACTTTCTCCCTCACTCATTTGTCGATTCCTGCATTTTTTCCAATCTCCCTCTCACCCTCACATCCTTGTGCCCTCCCTCATTAACTCTCTCACACTCCCTTATTCCCTCCTCCATTCCCAAATTATTCACTCCCACTCTCCCTGTTCCCTTATTAACTCACCTAGTCCTTTATTCATTCATTTCTACACTCCCTCAATCTTTAATGGACTCCCTCATTCACATCCCTTCCTTCCTCCTTACCATATTCACCCGCATACTCCTTTTTACTCTTTTACTCCCTCGTTCCTTTTCGATTGCTCACTCATTCCTTCTCACCTGTCTGCTCAGTAAACCCCCATTCATCCATTCACTCGCTTGCACAACATGTCGATCAATCATTCACTTAATCCCACTTCCCTTCCAACCATATTCACTCACTACTTCACTCATTCCCTCCTTTCCCTCATGTTTGCACTCACTCTTCGGCTGCCTGGCCCTCCCTATATCCCTCCTTGCCCTGTTCCGCCTCCCCTCTTTTCCTCCTCTCTCCTCCAAGGAGCGCTCAGCGTTTTACGGGTCTCATCAGGAGGCCATTGCACCACACATATCACCCCCTGCTGGATCCATTCGCCCAGCTATCGATTTAAACAAACCCAGGTACCGCTAAAAATAAAACTCATTTTCCGCCCAAATCAATAAACCGAGAGCATTTTACCTGAGAACACAGCCGCGGTGCACTAAAAATACAGGACAGAAAACGACTTTACGTACATATCTGATTATGTCCGGTCGAGAATGGCAGCTACACTGCTCTCCTGCGCGCGTGTCTCAAAAGCATAAAGAGAGAATGGGTGCTGACTTAACATCCTCTAATAGCAAACGAGGCCACAGAGGAAGACAAATAAAGGCTAACGTCTGAGAATAGCGGCTTACAATCGGCGTTTGTTTTCCGAAAAACGGACCGCTTTCAGTCTGCTTCTTTAAATAAAGAGCTAAAGTGCTCAACCGCACCGGAGAGAGCACTTACTTCCTCCTTTAAGAATCTACTGTATCTTGTTTGGAGAGTTTTCAATACAAATACAAAACACTTCATGAATTATTGAAGCGGGCAATTGTGCTGATCTGCTGTTAGCGCAGACAAAGTGCTCCCCGTTCAGCCATGTGCAGAGGTCAAGGCATGTGCTACATCACTTTAATGGAATGAACAGGTTCGAGGTAATAAAAGGAGCCACCACATTATAAATTAAATTTTAAAAAGGCTCATGAACTTGCAGGCACACATGACAAACAGATCCACATGAATTTTGCGCATTTGACACAGGAGAACACTACCCAATGTAATGAAAAATAAAATGTGAATGTGACCGTTTGAAAATGTAATGCAACCGCTTTTGGTACATAAACCACACAAACGTTAAATTGACCTAGAGGAGAAAAGGTTTCCTATTATTAGAAGCAGCTTGTGCTTGTGTAAGAATGACATTTAAGAGCATCTGTATCATGTAATTAAACGTTGAAACAGGCAGATAACGTGTCCGGTATGGCTCTGACATGCTGCTAGAAAAGAAAAGCATGATCTGGTGTTCAAAGTAGAGCTGCAACCACTAATCAACGGTATCAATAACACTCACTCACTTCTAAACCGTTTTATCTTTCTGGGTCATGAGGGGGGTGAGGTGCTGGAGCCTATCCCAGCGTTCAAGGGGCAGAAGGCAGGAAACACCCTGGACAGGCCATAAGTCCATCAGAGGGCAGACAGACAGACATGCATACCAATATACCAATATAGCATCTCCATTTAAACTGACAGCATATCTTCGGACTGTGGAAGAAAAACCGAGCACCCGGAGGATACCCACGCAGACACTGGGAGAACATGCAACCTCCACACAAGAAAGGACCCCAAACGGCCCAGCCAGGAATCTAACCCAGGCCCCTCTTGCTGTGAGATGACAATGCTAACCACTACGGTACAGGACTCTGCATAAACACTTCAACATCATCCAGAAAGATTATCTTGGTTTCCTGTAAGACGTGTGAAATGAGCTCACTCGACACAAGATGTGAGGTTTATTAGAAACTGCCAAAAGCTCAGCATAATCAGTAAAACATAGTAAAACTATTGTAAAGTAGTTAAAACCAGCTTGTTGTGGTCTGCTTCTCAGCAAGCTCTCTCTTGGTTAGGAAAAACAAACACCACATGATGAAGGGATGAGCTGCATTTTTGTCTAAACTGCACGGCCCAATTACACTTATTCATTGCCGATGCGCTAATGTGTACAAAGCTGCTCGACCACGTGGATACAGATTTTACTTTACTTTGTCCACATTTTGGCCTTTCGCCCACTGTGCATTAGGTCACTGAAAACTGAGCTTTTGGAAAACTCTCCAGGCTCCCCAGGCCGGAACTCTGTTTCTGTGTTTTTATGTGGATGGATGCTTTTTGAACCTGTTGACATTACGTGCATGACTACTGCTGTTTTTTGTGAGTGGTGAACACTCTTTTTGGCCTTGTCTGTTTGACAAGGCCAATAACCATGCTGCTTCTGTCAATATCAGGTTTGGTTCCATGTGGTGCAGGTTCTCGCAGGTGCCGATACTGGCACTTACTGGTAATAGGGGTACCAGTTTGCATGACTGACATCACAAACCAATTGCTAAAGCATGAAGCATGCATGCTCACCAGTAGACAAAACTTAACAACACGTCAGCAGTGTGTGGGATGGCAAGCAGCAATAAAAGTGCTCATGGTAAAACCTGAAACTTTCGGGGAGAAAACTCTTTACCTGAATGCCTTCTTTCAGGGGTCACTCATCTGCAGCTGTGTAGTCGCTTAATAAGTTAATAAGTTAATGTTAAACCAGATTGTTATTGAAGCAGCAAAAGAAACTGCCAGACGAACATTGAACTTACCAAAATGATATATTTAAAAAATGTAATTAAATGTAAATTTTAGGACGTTAGACATAACCGGTATCAGTATTCGGTATAAGGCTATTTTTATGGAACAGGAATCTGTTGGTTATATGTGGTATTGGTGCATCCCAAGCTACATGATGTCACTGACCACTCTGATATTAATTAATGTAGCTTTATTTTAGTATTAAAGAACATCATTTGGATTGCAGTAATTATTGTAGAACACAACAACAACCATAATAGGGCTTAAACTGCCATGTTTTACCTTTTAGACTGAATAAAATTGCACTTTTGAGGGCAATGGATAAGGCCTCTTGTGGCATTGTTGCTCTTGATAAAAGTATGACTTAGAAGATAAGAGGGCAGGTGTTTAATATTAGAGCACGGTGCCAAAGAAGAACACTCACATTCGAGAACACTGCATATGACTTGTTTAAATATTTAGCTGTTGACAGACTATTGCCTGCATTGTTCTCCTTTTACGATTTATCAAACCCAAAATAACCTGAATAACCGATTATGGAAATCCTTGTTAGCTGAATTCCCTGGTTTGGTGCTGATAACTGTAGAATGTGCTCCTATTAGAAGCAATATTTAAGATGGATTCATATAAAAGTAGACCAAGACCTGCAATCTTTGACAGTCCACAGTTCAACTGCTTGTTGTGTGGTATGGGTGGAGCATTCACACCTGTCTGAACAGAACAAACTAAAGACATATGACCAGAATGGACCAAACAGGACCCAAACATGAAGACTCAGATCATAATTTAGATCCGGGCTGGACATGCAACCCTCCAGAGACCAAAGACTACAGCGCCAATATCCTCAGATCACTGTTTCATTTCATTCCACATTTATCACCTATTTGCTTGTGTCTTAGGCTACGTAAGGGTGTATGTGTGCGCGTCTGGGGAAGGGAGCCCGCTGAAGGCTCTTCCACAGTGATATACTACCCTGATTTGATCACACATACTCCTACCCATACATATCCATACATCTACATTCTGGGCTTCAAACTCGGACGCATTAAGGGCCCAAAGCGCAATTTCCTCCTGTTGGGAGCCGGCGAGCGAGGCCGCAGCCGCACATCCATAACGTGCTAACTATCTTCTCTGCCCAAGAGTTTCCCCCAGCCTTGTATTATCTGTGTTTTATGGGAAAATTGCTTTATGAGAGATATAAGATTTAATCTCTGGAGAAATAAGCTAATGCAACCTTTCTGCTGTGTGTAGGGGCAAAGAGATAGCATCAGAAAAAGCGCGGCGGAGAGAAATAGAAAGCGTGCCCGGAGTCCCAATAAGAGCTGCAGTTAGAGGAAGGGTAGCCCGCCCTCACTTATCACGCTCTCCTCCTTCTCTCTGCTTGTCTTTCATTGCTCCGCTGGCCCTGCTTTTCCGCCTGTCTGGTAATTACAGGAGTAGCAGGGTGGTCCAGAAGCTCCAGGGCTAGAATGAGCTGCTAACCAGCACTTATAAACAAAGGGAAAAAAAATATCACACATACACACACACACACACACACACACACACACACACACACGCACACACACAAGCGCGCTCGCATTAATCTACAGAGGGAAGTGAACGTGGAAATGAGTGGCTTCCATCAGACCGTACTGATGGTCTCTCGAACTGATATAAGTTCCAGGCTCTCGGGAAGAAAGCAGAGGTTTCCTCACTCAGCAGCAAGGCAGCAGCAGTCTTAAGCAGAGCGGCTTGTGATTAGCAGGAGACACCAAATCCAGCCTTCTCAAATCCTTCTTTCAGATCTCACTAAACCGCACACTAGGCCCAACATCTGCTCATCGATTCAGCTTGAGATAAACACATTCTAAAAGGTGCTTTCTCATGTATGCCCAACAGCCTCAAAAACATAATTCCACAAAGGAAAAATGAATGTAAGTTAATGCAAACTAGCATATTTATACTTAAACATGTTATAATGTAGATTGCAATTGTAATATGGTTGAAATGTGAAATTTCCATTGCTAGAATAAAAATCTTGGTCATTTTCATTAAATATCACAGTATTTATGACAAAAAACTAAAATATTGCAATTCCTTTTCTTTTCTTAAATATCGTTTATCCCTATTATACAACACAGTACTACGCAAACCTCAGAGACCACCCTTCATTTGCTCCAATCAAAATGGTCATTAAGTATAATTACTGAATTCTCCAGGAGAAAACTACATCCTCAACAAATAAATATAATGTCAATTTTACAGTATTCAGTGTGTCTGCTCTTACCTTGATCCTCCAATGGATGTTCCATACCTCAAAATTTCAGTCTTAAAAGTTTGCTTAGCTCACTATCTACACATTCAGTGATGCTGAGGTCTGGACTCTGTGGTGGTCAGTCCACTTTTCGATTAGCTAATTTTCTTTTCTCAGTAATGGCTTAACAGAAGGCAGAATTCTTACAGTTTTAAAATGTTAATTAGTTTTTATTTTTTATTTAGCTTTTCATTTTGTTTAAGTTTAGTGCAAATTAATCATTTAGTTTTGTTTTTATTTCCTGAAAAGTGTTTTTTTTGTTTAGTTTTATTTTAGTATGATGAACGTAGATAGATAGTAGGTATTGTACAAAATAATCTGGGCAGTTTTCATTAAAGATAAACATAGAATACTAAGTTCCTACTTATGTAGTGAAAAAAAATGTTTACGTATTTTTAGGTTTGCAGTGGACATTACATTTTTGATCTAGGCTTTGTTTTTTTGAAAAATGCAGTTTTTATTTATTTCACTTATTAAGTTTTAATTTATAATAACCCTGTCGGTTACATATCCTTTCAGACCCACATCATTGAGTTGTCCTCTCAAAGTGCAAGGATAGACAGAAACACTTGTGGGGTTTTTTTTATATTAAGAAAGACTGGAGCTTGATTTTCTCCTCTCTCTTAAAGATGAAGCTTTAAGGAATGTTTATTTGATGACTTGTACTTAATAACTGCTTTGTCTACTAATTGCTATGTGTATCCTGTATTTACAGTATAGCTATAAAACCTCTCTGTCACTTGAGTTTAAACACATCTCATTCAAAAATTCCTTATAACTTTAGGGCGAGTGGGCAGAGCTAAAGGCTGCAAGCTGAATAGGCAGATATGTAACCGTGTAGTTTGTTGTGAGCTCACAGAAACAGTTCATTCAAAATGGATGTCAAATTCAGACAATGTCAACTGCAAACAAAGACAAAAATGTGTCACACTGCCTGTGCATGCCTGCATGTAGACATAGTGGCAATGACCCAGTAGAGCGTCATAATTAACAGTGTGGAAACAGCGCACTCCTTTTTAATGGGCTCGGAAATTGGAAATCAACAGCCTTTTCCTGAGGCCAAGCACAATCCTATGCGAGGGGGATGCATTGATTTACTGTACGAACTACAATTATCCCTCCAATTTATTAAGCTCCATCCCCCCGTGTCTTCCTCCCGTCTCTCCCTCAATTCCCGCTGCAACTTTCACTCACTTCTGACGGCCTAACGCAGGGAGAGAGGGCAGACTTTTCAACACGGTGGCTTCCTGAAGGCTTCAGTAAAGAGAAATAGAACAACTGGCGAGGCGAGACACGATGCATCACTGTAAATAGGGCAGGCGTCTCTGAACCAATGGCGAACAAGAAATCCGTTCATTAACTTCCAAACCAACTATTTCAAATGAATGTGTTAAGAAACTGAGCGCTGTGTTCGGGTAAAGCGGATCGATACACGAGGAAGGACGGGGAAAAGGAGAGGTCGAAACTACAGTAGAAGATCAGCTGATTTCCGTTGCTACGGACTATGAAATATTAAGTCTGCGGCATTTGGACAGCTCCAGCACAGAGACCCGAGATTAACTTTTAAATAATGTTTTAACATGCTTAATATTTCAGCACCTCGGCTATTAAGGGCAAGCTGTTCTTACAAAGTACCCAAAAATAAAATTGAGAAGGTTTTTTTTTTTGGTCAGGAGACAAAATCGACCAGACAGACTGAGCGTGCAAGAATTTTGTGTCCACGTCGACACACATGCAGACACAACTAAACCCACATGGCACCATAACGAAAAATAGATAAATAAATAAATAAATAAATACATAAATAATAATGCATTTCTGTTGCAGTCAGCCTGTGGCCAGCATAATGACTGAGCCTAGTGAGCTACTACTGACACATGGCTGCTTAACTGTTACTCGAGATTACAGTACAGGTCAGCTCCTGCACAGCTTCTTGCTGTACTCTGCTTTACTAATGAACACCGTCCACTAAAAGGTCCCCAAACTGAGCCCCTGCAAGCTCTAACGGTGGTTCATGTAAAATATACATGCGGAGGCACAAACCTAACCAGTTATTAAAACACATTTTCCATCTGGCGCACACACAGGTCACTGAGGGTGAATCCAGTTAGTAATCATATGTGCAAGTTGATTTACACCTCCTGTACTAACAAAGTGAGTGCCCTTGGCAAACAAGAAAAAAAAGCAGTCAAGCTCATGGTCAATATGGGGTCACTGCAGCGGTGTGATATTTCTCCTCTGCAGCAATTTACAGCATTTATAACCGAGTAGACTTATAGCTACTTTTGCCTCTTGGACTTTTAACAGCACTGCTGCCACCAACTGGGCTGGGGCTCTGTTGGGGTTTACTTTAGTGATGTAACTAATAATTATCTTTTCTTTATTTTATTTTTCCAACTGTTTTTTCTCTCTCCAATATTGCTGCTGCTAAACCGACATTGGCAGATAGCTCAACATGCTTGACTGCTTACTGACAATTTCACTGCATCAGCTAACAGAAGCCTGCGTGGACTAGCATTTTCACTGAGTGACGGAGGGGCTTCCGACTCGCCCAGAAAGAGCAAAGCCAAGTATGTTCTCTTGGACTTGAGGCCACCAATGGCAAAGATCAAACTCACAATCTCCTGATGAAAGGCCCAACGCTTAGATGCCGCTCAGAAGCTAATGATTATTTAATCCATTAGCTAATACTTAATAAAATAAACTCCAACTACCATTCAGACTCCTCTAATGATTATATATGGATCATCCTACAGAATTGGTCCAAAGTCGGGGCTGAAAACACATTTCAGGCACAGAAGCACTTCTGAGGTCAGTCTCCCAAACAGATATACGTTGATCTCTCGGCTTACTTAATACTACACTCATCTACTTATGAACTGCACTTGTTGTGCTATTAGGGGTTCTTTTTAAATGTCACTCCATATATTCCTATTTATATAGAAGAGTGCATGAAAGTACACGCACCGGCAAATCCAACTGAGAAAGCATTCCTTATTATTTTAAATAAACAAACAAATAAATGTGAGGTAGGGATATGTATTCATATTCATTTCGGAATTTCATTACCGGCTCATGAACAGATATTTTATTCACCACAGAAGGGAAAAAAAAGGATTTCTGATTAATAACCTACCACAACATGCAAGCATGGTTAAATGTGTGCATTGCAACTAGCAGGCAAACAAAAATCAGTAGCATGAACAACAATTTAGCTGTAGCCAGAGCTAGAGGAAAAACATGCTTATTAAAAAAATAAGTCTTTTACTCACTTTCCTTTAGCAACAGAGACCACTAAATTGAGCTAACGAGCTAACATAAAAATTAGAACTAACCTCAGCAACAGCAGATGACTCATCATCCATACAAATTTCTTCCTGACAATGTGCTCATGTTAAGGCACTCGTAATTAACTGCAGCAGAGTGTAATATACTACAATACATTCATCTTCGAAAAAACAGCTGCACCCCGAAGGAATCAACCAAGAAGAACGAAAACTGGAGGGTAGGTTTGACATCGCAAGACATGCAAATGATTCAAGTTTCACGCTTGGCTGTGCATGTGACGTAAGCAACCTTATCGCTGTACCTGACTGACTATAAAAGGCTGTCCTGTTGTGCTGCTATGTTGATAGCATCCTTTGCAAGTAAACTATGCCTCGGAGAAGACTTTGAGCAGTTGAAAGAGTTCGAGAGGGTCGCATAGCAAGGCTCCGGGAAGCAGGATGGCCTTATCGACGTATTGTACACCATACCGGTCATGTGGATACTACCATAGCACATTGTTGGTGGCAGTGGAAATTAAGGATCTGGGAGACCTACACGAACCTCAACAAATTTGTCCAACATTCACAGAGTGACCCAACAGCCATGATTGCAGATATTCAATGAGCAGTGATGCCCTCCATGAGTCATCCTGTGAGTGCCAGCACCATTGGCAGATGGCTGCACAACGTAGGACTACATGCTTGCAGACCGTTACGACAACAGTCCTTAACACCACGTCAACGTCGCAACTGCAATGGTGTCAGAATGACAGAGTGACATTACCAGTGTAAAGCTACAGATAGCATGAAATTTGAGCAGGTGGCTAAGAAGACTATTCACCAATCTTGAGTTTCTCTCGGTCCTCCTGCTGCTTTCTCTAGCAAGTGACATGCAGCAAAAGGGAGGACTGTTCTATTGAGCTGAATGCAGAAAAGCCGTCCTACTCAATAGACAACAGAGGCTTTGCTATAATACACTGTCTGGATCAACAGCGCCAGCCTGCCAGACATTAGTTCTGTGTAACTGTGTGTGTGTGTGTGTGTGTGTGTGTGTGTGTGTGTGTGTGTGTGTGTGTGTGCGTGTGTGTGTGTGTGTGTGTACACAACCAGGCAGAACTGTTGGTGCTCAAATGACTGTTTAGATAAGTGACTCCAGGTGAGAGAGGCAGCAGACAGGGTTGAAAAGGGAAGAACAAGTCGGCATGAAAGGAAACAAAGGACGGTGGGAAGGCAAAGTCTGTCCAACGTCATGCAGAAGAGGGGCAGCAATTAAAAGGAGGCTTCAAAGACGCTTTCATGTGGAAAGCAGAGCAGCAAGGTATATGGGGCACCTGTTGAGTTCACCGGTGCTACAAATGGCATTGATTCCAACTTCACATAAGTTAAACTCTACAGCCATTCTGCTTATAAAGAAAAACTGAAATATATTACTTTGTAGTAATGAATTACATCAGTATTACAGAAGTTTTAACACTTCTATCAAACAGTCGAAATTACCATCAGTTCAGCCTCTGCAGCGCCCCCTCTGGGTCAAATAAAAAGAGGTTACCTTGCCAGCTAGCAGACAATTGTGAATGCCCACTTTCCCAGACTAGGAGTTTGGATTTCTGCTCAAGTAATCACGTTTATCCAGTGAATCCCCCTCTGTTTTAATGGGTTTTTTAAAGCTTCTAATTGTCTCTTTCTCTTTGTCTCTCTTTCTGACAATAAGAAAGACAGGGCATTTTCTAAAGGCATTCATGTCTTACTGTAATCAAGCTAAAAGGCTACAGAGAATTGACGGTTACTGATACAGAGCAGCATAACTTTTTTCTAATGGCGTTGTATTTGTCCGAAAATAGGGGTTCATTGATAAAATCATTCCAAACATGTAATAAAGCCACCCACCAGCAGTTTGTGTACCATGTTTCATGGTAGTGTGTTCATTTAGCTTCCAAATACAATCAAGAATTATTGTTTTTGTTGCCCATTGATTAAAAAAATAAAACCGGCATAAACAAATGAAATGGAAAGAATGAAGGGAATAAAGCAAGAAGAAATAAAGCAAAAAAAAAAGGAATTTGCAGCTTGGCTATCAGAAATTGATTAGTGTATCACAAGTGCCAACTGTCAACTTTAAATTACCTCAAAATCTGCTGACGAGCTAAAGTCAACCAGTCTATCTACAGGCTAGAGTCAGTGTAAAGGCTCAGCAGAAACCAAAACATTTACCAAAAACTACAATGATTCTTATTCAATATTTGGCATACTGTGTTGCACTGAATCCAGTTTAACAGGACTAATTTCTCTCTCTTTATAAAGAAAGATCCAGTTGGTCAGTGTTCTACAAATACTGACGACACACAGAATATGTTCAGAAAAGCAGATTACATTGGAACATAATTTGTCATAATAATGACATAATGAGTTATACCCAGAAGGAAGTGTGGGACTGCAGTGCTATTGGGAAGGAAGATAAGGGTTACCAGGAACAATAAATGATGATACATTTAGACTGATACGGGCAATATAGCTACACGTATAGAAGTAGTGTCTCAGTATGGCTAACGCAACATGCCGGACGTCTCGGCATGGAGTTGTAGAGGTTCCTAATGGTGTCCTGTGATAATCCATCCCATGCAGCTTGAATATTCTTACACAGTTCCTGCGGACTATGTGGTAGGGGTGGAGGTGGAGTGACACCAGGCCTTGACCACGGTGCCTCCACACACAGATTCTCCACCAAGACAAATACAGGACTTGTCACTGATGATGACCTGCTATCATTCTGAGTCACTCCATGACAGTCTGGCACAACACCATCTTCTCGCTTCTTGAACAAGACTTGCTTCTTTGGTGATGTTGACGTGGTGTTAAGAGCAGTTGTCGTTATGGTCTATGTGCATGTAGTCCTGCATTATGCGTCCGCCTGCCAATGGTGGTGGCAGGATGACTCATGGAGGGTACCACTGCTTGCTGAATTGTCCACAATCGTGGCTGTTGGGTCAGCCAGGTACAGCTTTAAGGCCTGTCCCTGCTTACATCACATGCATGGCTGAGCATGAAACGTGAATGTCTCATGACACGCCCACCAAGTTTCATTCCTGTCCGTTGATTCCTTCATTTGTGCAGCTATTCTTTTGATGACGATGGTGTGTATTGTCCTGCGCTACTTTATCCTCCAAAAAAGTCATTTGGATTCAAGCCTCCTCCCACAGGACCATCTGATGTACACTAGAACTACTGGAGCATTGTCAGTTCCATGTGATGCTAAAACAATGGTTTGTGACTAGTCCTGATTTTATATGTCAATCAAACAGCCCTTTGCTGTCAAAGTAGGTGGCTATTGGTCATGTTGAGCACCAACCCCACCAAACCCTCTGACCACAGTTAAAGATCTGTGATTACTCGGATCCAGTCTTGGTGCAGAGTGGAGCTGGAGAGCTGTGATCAACACAAAGGAAGCCATAATTTTCCAGCAGTGACAAGCCACATCATCAGACAGAGAGAAAGCAATCATAAGAATTACCCCTCATCCACGACAGTCTTTACGCAGAGCACATCAATACACACAGAGAAGGGCAAAGATCAGTGCCTGCGATTGCATCAATCAATACAAAACAGCTGTCATTACACACAAGAACACCCACACCCTGCTGCAATATGGTGGCAGAACCTGTTCTTGTGTCTCTGAGTGATGAGGGTGTCTAGCTTTATCCACCACATTTTGTCTTTACACACATGTATTGCAGTAAGATCGTCCTCACCCATAAAATAACCATATATCAATCTTGTCTGAACTCCATTAGTACAAACATCGAGCAGTTCATGAAGAAAGTGAGAGAGGAAAATAAAGAATTGCAATTGTGCGAGCGCGTGGCTTTCGCTGAGGTTTATTAGTGAAAGCAGTATTGAAAATGAAGGCGAGGGAGTGGGCAAGAAAGAGAGAGAAAGGGTTTTAAAGTTGTGCCTTTATAGTATGATATTTACTGCAGGAACGACACTACAAAACCTTAAAAAAGATCCAATACGAGAATAAAGCCAATTTCACAGTGAAAAGGATGAAAATTGTTCAGGCACAATTAGAGGCCTCTAAAACGCTGAAATGTTATCTGCCTCAACAAAGTTCTGCCAAATGCAGGAGCATTGTAATTTGACATTTCACAGGCTTTTCTCCTAATTTCCTAATTCTCGTCTTTTGTGGAGAAAAAAAAATAAATAAAAAAACGCAGATCAATTCTCCTCGGGATTCAAACGCGGCCGGTCAATTGTGAAAAATCAAAATTTCAGGCTAGACAAATTATACCGGCCTATCAAAGTAAACAATACATCCTGTTGTCAAAGTTATGATAAAGCTCTTGATTCCTTTGCCTTTCATGGCTGTTGTCTCTAAAGCTTCCTTCGCAAAGTGCGAGCACAAATCACAAATCGCGTTACAAAAGGAAAGAGAAAAAGGGAAGAATAGTTGTATATGAATAGGAACAAAGAATAAACAAAAACATGTCTAAGATCGCACGGGAGAAAACAACAGAGTCTAAGAGAAAAAGGAAGAAGGAGACAGTAAGTAAAAACAGAGAGGGTGAGGATGCGTGTGCGAGGCTGCTATGAGTCAGCGGATAAAGCCTGCAGGTCAGATGGTTCGTGGAGGACAGTAGGAGAGTTCATTACAGCAGGGGCCAGAGGAAAACAGAAAGGAGATGAAAGAGATGTGCATCACGTTTCTGCTTCAGAACCTGCTTATCCTCACAACAGTAAAGCTCATCCAAGCAGGAGTAGAATATAATCTATGTGAGAGGCATGCACTCTCTCATAACCACCAAAACTACACCATTCAGCCCTGATACTCTGATTCTCTGCTGATTTTAGCATCTACTTATGTAAGAGCATAAAACCCAGATTGGATCCAACTACAAACATCCAATATTTGTGCGTACTGTCTGGCAAACTTCTGAAGCTTCCTATTCATTAGACTGAAATATAAACGATCTGGCTGTTTGTTTTTAATCATGTAAAAACAATACTAGCAAAGTTGACATGCTAACAAAACAGCTATTTACACGTTGGGAAATTAGCCACACTAAGCTTCATGTTCATCAAAGTGTCTTCCTTGTTTTGCAGAGCAGGGTTGGCTTAAACTGGGAGTTCTCCATTTCTTCTAACTATCATTAAAGCACATATTTTAACCTTAGCTGGTTACACAGCTAAAAGGCTCCAGTGCTGATGAGTGCTGACATCACAACAAGCACTGGACAGGGGTCACCATAGGGTCAGCACTGAAAAGAATTGTTTTGTAATGGTGGATCATTCTCAGCACAGCAGCGATAACCACATGGTAACTTGTGCTATGCTGGTGTGAGTATCAGTCATCACTGGTAAGTGAAACACTTGGACTCCAATCAGTTGCATCAACAGTTCAGTTATCAACCATTACAAAATAATTAGATTATGAAGAACCAGAATTATAATCTGCTTCTTCTTGTACTACACCTTTACAAGTCTCAGTTTAATCTGCCACTATATCCTGACTGCTGCGCTCAGCACTTTAATATAAATATACAACTGCACAATGTAAAGTTTTCAGATAGGAGGGTAAGGTGTGTGCGTGCCTGTATTGTACTGTGTGAAATGTTGTCACGCTCTGTGCACTGTGAGCTACTGCAACCAAAAACATATTCCTTGTATGTGTGAGCATATTCAGCCAACATAGCTTGATTCTACAGACAGTACGGTCCAGCAAAAAATGAACACAGAACTACCGCCATCCTGGTCCCTGGATAGTGTTCCATGGAGGGTAACTCACAAAGCAGGATTTCTCAGTAAAGCCATGTAACTTAAGCCCTAAGTCCAACAGAAGCAGAGCTGAGCGACATTCCTATAGGACAGTCCTCATCTTTGAGCTTAAATTATCTGGCAAACTGAGAAATCCTGCTTTGTGAAATACCCCCATGAGACATGATTTCTGTGCTAGCAGCAAACAAACTGTGGTAGTAACGATGAATGGGCTTTAAGTTCTGATTTTTAATCTGCATTTTTAACCTGCATTTGATTTTAGATAAAATGAAAATGTCTCAGACATTCTTCTTCTTACGAACGATTCTTACAAATGTTTCTTTGACGATTGCATTTGACCAATCAGTGGTTTGCACCACTACCAGCTCCACCCATATCTTCCAGCCCTGCACGATTGCTAAGACAGCAAGAAGAGTACCCAAATTCATGAAGTCAAAATGTATGATCACGGATTTGCAATGGTATCATACTGTTTCACGCTGCATGGTGATTTGGGGGTCTGTATATCCGGTTCCCTGAAGGCTAGCAAAGCAATCCAAGGCTCGCTGGAAAGGGCATGCCATGATCTACCGACCTGTGGGGTTTGGCTTCGTTCTAATTTTCTCTGCTGTTCTACAGTGTCATAAAGATCAGATACTGAATGCTGTAATTCCAGTTTCCTGAAGAGTACGATAAAAAGTCATGTGTGGTTGGAGAGTGGGCATATAATCCTGCAATTTTTGAAGTTGGTGCTCTAAATTTCTTTGGCTTTCCGGACCTCAGACCTCTTAGCAAGGCTGCCTAGGGTGCAAGATTGCGGGGTCTGGATCTCCAGTTCCCTGAAGGCTAGCAATGCAATCCAGGGCTTGCTGGAAAGGTCATGGCATGCTCTACTGTGGAGTTTCATCAGAGGTTTTTAAACAGACATGTTTAAAGTCTCTTCGTCCTGAGGTTTTATTCACGACACGATCAGCGTTCAGTCAACATAGGCCCAACTTTCATCACATAACTGTCAACTTTAAGTTGTGCAAACCCCTCGTGTGTGGTCAAGCTATTCCAAACATTAAAACACTCTAAAGATCTAAATTGGATGGTAAATGTGGATTTACTAGGAAGGTACTCAGAATCAACCAAGATCAGATTTTTGCTTGAAGCACATTTAGCAATCAGCCCATTTTGTTGTTTTGGTTTTGTCTTGTTTAATGTGTTTTTGGGGTAAATTACATCATAAAACCTCCTAACGAACATTATAAATAATACCTCATACTGCTATATGCTGTAGGATTATTATACATCAATTACGGCCCAGTCGTGGGCTGGAGTTTAGGGAACCAGCCTTGTGACCGGAGGGTTGCCGGTTTGATTCCCTGAACCTACAGTAACGACTAAGGTGACCTTGAGCAAGGCACCTAATCCCCAACTGCTCCCGGGGCGCCGTGGATAGGGCTGCCCACCGCACCCCCTAGTGTGTGTATTCACTAGTGTGTGTGTATGTGTGTGTGTGTGTGTGTGTGTGTGTGTGTGTGTGTGTGTGTGTGTGTGTGTGTGTGTGTATGTGGGTGTTTCACTTCACGGATGGGTTAAATGTGGAAGACAAATTTCCCCACTGTGGGATCAATAAGGGATTAAATCTTAAATCTACATGACTCATTATGCTAAACAGCCAGTTTCCTCTTACTTACAGTGTAGCACTTTATCAGATATAGGCAACTAATTTTCAATTACAGATGCCAGTGCCTCATTAAAGCGCAAATATTACATTTCTATTGCAATTTTGGCTAACAGAAAGTACTACAACTTGTTCTCAAGTTTACGTGTTTATTTAGACCACACAGTGTAAGCTTTAAGTTAAGGTCAGGTTCAGGTTGTTGAGAAATCAGAATCAGCCATTAAAATACATAATTGGTACATCCTTGGGATATACACATAGGAAAACTAATAATGAGACAATATATTTCAAGTGTCACATATTGCCTTTAATGTAAGGCACAAACCTAACAAATACATATACAAATAAAATTAAATACTGTTCCGTGACTGTGGCTAAACAACACCTGAATACCGTCAAGTGTTTGTCCTCCTTTCCACCACTGCACACCTGTGTCTCTGCCTCTCTCTCGTATGCACACACTCCAGCACAGCTGCAGTTCCTGAGGTAAGGGTGCTGCCGGTGGATGGCTATGCCAGCTGTGGCAGTTGAGTGAGGCTGTTGGAGCAATAGGCCCTAAGGGACAAACATCCATCCGATGAAGAGAGGGAAGAGGGATGAAGACGAATAAGGCAAAACTGTGGAAGGTATGGCTCTGAGAAGCCACTCCAGGTCACTCCAAATGTGTGTGAGCGCGTGTGGAACATCTTAATGACTCGAAACAAGGCCTGTGATTGAATGACAGCAGAGCCAGTGTGGTTGTGTGGTTGTGTCCCACAGCCACAAAGCCTGGGTTT
This sequence comes from Semaprochilodus insignis, assembly GCA_034552555.1. Taxonomy (NCBI): domain Eukaryota; kingdom Metazoa; phylum Chordata; class Actinopteri; order Characiformes; family Prochilodontidae; genus Semaprochilodus; species Semaprochilodus insignis. Next base: position 26,794,529 of record CM067489.1, read on the forward strand.
GCTGAAAAAATCTACTTCTCAAAACATCCCCTAATCCACAGTGGGGTGGATCTGTTGTTGAAGGGGCTGTTGCCACGTACCTGGCTAAGCAAAAGTCATGCAAAGTCGGCAGGAGCTTTTAGCTGTGTATATCACTATGTGAGGAGCTTAAGATACACACACAAACACATGCGAGCACGCACACACACAACCACCCACAGCAGCCTCTCAAACATCCTTACACCACTCAGAGATACAAACAGAACTTCAGCAGGGGTTTAAGGCTTGTTGGTGCTCAAAATCCAGTGCGTCTGTATGTGTGGCTGCTTGTTTTGCTACCCCTGTGAGGACCGCTTGTCCTCGCAACGATGAGACGGCATGTGCTTCTTCATCAAAATTTCAATTGGTTTTGGAAAAACAACAGCAGAAAGATTGCCTTTTGGATCCTCAGGTTAAGGTCAGGAATAGGTTTAGGTGTAGGTGTTGTATTAGCTGGTACCACAGCAATACAAAATCAATGGAAATCAATCAATCACAAGTTCTGTAAAAAAAAAAAAACACTTCCACACAGTGAAGCAAAATGTAGAACCTAGCTACAGAAGCAGAAATGTGCTTTGAAACCACATAACAAAATGCCAAGAAGGATATTGATGCAGGTTTTTATATAAGAGTTCCTCCAATCTTTCTTGAATAACTACACTGGTAAAACTTAAACATTAATTTTATTTTAGTGAATTTTGGTGAATCAGTTTTCCAGATCCTCTTATTGTTGGAAGAAGCAGATGAGATGAAAAACGTGGCATCAACAAGACTGTATTGTTGCACACCTAAGATGTGTTTGCAGGAAGAATGGGACAAAATAACACCTGAAACATGTCACTGCTTGGTATTTTCTGTGCCAAAATGTCTTTCAAGTGTTGTGAACAGTAATGGCAAGATTGATGAAATTTAGATGACCAAATATCATACTGTCTGCAATGAATTAAAATAAAATAAAATTAATATTTGTGATTATATGAAAAGTTAGACAGCCTGCTTCACTCACCATGTAGAGGTAGTGTGTAGGAAACAGGCCTTACTGCCCGTATGCAAAAGCACATGCTTGCATTAAAGGTGCCGTAGAACTCATGTATTGAGTATTTTGAACTGTTCTCTTATCTACACAAAAGGTCTTCGGTCAGTGTGAAAATGCCTTAACACTGGTCCTCAAATGAAACAAGCGTTTTTTTGGTGGGTTCATGAATAATTTGATGGTCTGAACTTGTGGTTTACAATGAGTCACCACAATGATCACACAGAATTAAGATGTCAAAACAAACTCAGGCAGGAAAATATAATTTTATTTTATTTAGTTACGTGGAGGTTGCTAATAACTAATGCTACATATACTAACTACTCGCTTTCCATCCCCACATCAACACAAAGTAAATTAAATCTGTTACTGTCAAACTTTCAGTTTAAGATGATCTGACGTTATTAAAAAAAAAAAAAAAAGCATAGCTGCTATTTACAAGTCACTGTTGGGGGTTGTGATGCTTATTAAGGTGGAGCTGCTACTCATTCAGCCTTTTCGATGTTAAATGCTGAGTGAAGCTGCTTAGTATTGTCCAGGGTTTGAGAGACTGTATAGCGTGAAATGTGCAGAGCAAACTAACATCTTTAAGTTAAACTTAAACAGGATCCTGTTAAACACGTGTGAGCTGATGTTAGCTTCATATTCCCCAGCTTGCTTTGCAAATTCACGTTCCACCTTAAATGATACAGCATCTACTTTCTGGTGCTTGTACATGCTGCAGCGTTTAAGGTGGAATGGAAAATTTGATTAAAAAGCTGGCGAATACTAAGCCAGCTTTAGAATCAATCATGCCCACTGACAGTTTGGTTCCTTGGAAAGGGTACGAAAAGTGCCAACATCACTTCACAGCCAGGAATGGTACATTCCTGCACAGTCTGCTATTTAAATTGCTTCTGCACTGTTGTTCTTGTTTCACTGGGATTAAACTTGAGCTGGTTTATGTACAGTTTAGGGTTGTGAATATAGTACGTGAGGAGTTCCATTCTCTGGCACCTTCAACAGCAGTTGATTTTTATATAAGTGAAAGGAAAACAGCTTGAGATTTTTCAAGATTCCCAGATTTCCTGGGCAAATCTTTAGATGCTTGCATCACTCGGGACCCTTATCTGCTATTACTGTTTATAGTTAAGTATCCTATTTTAGCCTATGACGCTATAGCACACACTATCAGAAACAACAAGTCTACTGGTCTACTGGAGTTACAAATTGGTGAGGTAAAAGCTTCCATTAGTCTTGTAGCTGACACCAAACATGACGTAGACAATCGACTGCATTTGGGAAAGGGCAAAACTTTACAGTAACGTGCATTAAACCACTGCTGTAAGCTTTGCTGTGACTGACTTCAGTGCTCAGTGGGCGTTTTGCTACAAAGCAATATGAGTCAGCTTGGAGCTGACAATGGCTGTATAGTACCTGAAGAGTGTGTGTTCTCCAGGGACCTTCTCTTACCCCCTCAAAACAATGTAACCCCCCACAGACAGCATATCCCAGCGCATGCTCCCCAGGGCCGGGGCTACATCTGGGGGGGATTTTAGACCGTGCAGATGTTACTGCCTCCCACCGGCTACAACACCTGTGCTCACATACACAAACTCACACTCCTCTCTTTCCTCTCTCTCTCTCACACACACACACAGATACACCCTCACACCCACAACCACCTGCTCCCTCTCTAATTCATTTCAATGAGACAGCTGCAGAGGCCAGCTGACAAGAAGGACAAACTCACTTGGGCAGTATCTCAGAGGCCTCACGCAGGAGGTGCTATCAAAACTAACCAACCGGATGAAACGGCCATGCTCCGAGGGATCGGCCACTGGAGGACAGCTACAGAGGGGCTCATCCTTGTGTTTAAAGGCAGAGTAAAATCAGCTAAACCTAAAGCACATAGGAAAAAACGCACAGCAAGGCAAAAAAACAGGGGACATTTCACATGTGACAGGAAACGAGCGTCTAGGAAAGTACTGTCAGGCTCGAGAAGTGCCAAAATAGTGCTATATGATGTATGAAGACAGTTGATCCGATAGATTCTGGATCACATTTTGGCCACTTTTTGTCACTTCCTCTGTATTACTGTAAGCGTAAGCTTTTCAGAAGTCAGACTATACGATGCACATCTCATTGAGAAAAGAAGTCCTGGTCTCGTCTCTGCTATTTAAGCAGTACTCTTTTTCTGCTGTGCTTTTCTAAAGACAAACACTTTATCTGTTTGCCTAGGCATGTGGTCTTTGATCCCTTATGCAACACAATTTACATGAAAAGCCTTTACTGTTCACTGCCTTGAACAGCAAAGGTGATAATGTATGAAATGCACTTGCCAGACGTTCGTGTGAATGTAAATCTGTGTTATGCAAAATCATTACCGTTCCTGCTGTTTCACTCACCAATGATAGACAGGTCTAACATAGCTACACACCAGGAAAATGGAAATAAACCAACTGAAACTTTTTTCATGTCAACATTTCGAAAGGTTGGTTATAGAAAGCTGTTGAAATGCGGAGACCTGAGTTACCTTTACTGCATGCTAATAACAAGTTACTTGCTTTTGGCCACACTGACAACCCAATTGATCAGCAGATAATAGGAAGATCTTACTTCAGGGCGAAGATATAAACAAAATCATTTTTGGACGCTGACCCTTTCACCCTCCACCACCGTTCTATGGCACCCGACAGCTGACACACTGCTGGCATGTTTTATACAGCAGAAACACAGCCAAGCAGAGGTTAACAGCTCAGAGACCAGCGGGTTGCACATGGAGACAGACAGCTAACAGGCTCCTGATAGTTAGGTTTTGAGCTGAAGCGCTTACTGTAAAACTTAATAACACGTTACTTGAACTTAAAGCTTAAATGTCGGTGTTTAAGCTAGATGTGCCACAAAAAGAAGGATCTTTGGTTCAACCCAATCTGGAAAAGTGAGTAGCTTGACTAGCTTGACATAAAAACTCCTAGTGAATGCCCAGCAGAAATTAGCATAAGAGCGGAGCTAATCACTAACAAAATCTACTAATAACTAATATACTAAACTATTAAGGTTTTTTCACTAAAAGCTGTACATTAAACAACTTACAGAAAGTGTTATAGAACTTATAGAAAGGTTATATATGCAATTCAAATGCTTCTGATGGTTGTTTATTTTGTTATCTAATAAAGCAAGGAAAAAATTATATTTTATATTGGTAAATTACAGGTGCATTGGCCTGAAAATCTGCTTTCAAACAAAACAAAATATTTTTTCATTTGGATATTTGAATATTATAGATAACGAATGCAAGAGCTAGCAATGCTTGTAAAATGGTCAGTCTAGTTTTACCTACAAATTGAACTGCTTGCCCTTTACAAGTCTCAGAATGTTTGTTAGATGCAAGGTGCTGTTGCAGCATTTTATAACATTACAGCAAAGTCATGAATTGGCTACGCTTGTGACGTAGACTATAACTGGAAACTGCCTTATTAGGCTTACTGTAAAGCAAAAACTGACCAGATCACATCTGACCAGAAAAGCTTAGCCTGCTTATTCATTTCTGTAAAAGTATGTGTGTACAAAGTCATGTATTTGGTATATCATAAATAGACTGGGTTATGTATTGCTCATCAGACTGTTAGCCATTTCAATTGTTGCGCAAATACCTGATCTCCTTGTATTTTTTCTGTAACCTAAAAACGTTACCCTATAAATTCTGTTCTGTATGTTCCAACAGCAATGGAATGCTATATCGGACATATAGAGTTCCTTGTTCATCTTACACAAATAAACAAGACATAAAGAGTCAGTACAGCTTCTTCGTCTGCCCATCTCAGACCTCCCACTCATCATTCCAATGCACACCGGCAGGATGAAGATTGGGACCGTCAGGATGAAATAGCTTTCTTTAATGGCTAAATGGTAATTTTGGCCTGTTGCTTGGTTGAGCAGGCTAAGCAAGTAACAGCTCAGCTGCTGAGCATCTGACTGCATGCTTGATCTGCCTGCCTTTAGTAAAGAGAAGAGATGCGCTGCCAGATACAGGCCTCAGAAAACACTCTCCATTGATGTTCGGCTTTAAATTCATCTATATTTCTGCTCCTTTAGTGGGGCAGTGAAGAAATGCAGATCCATTATTAATAAAGGAAATAAAAATGGCCCACCGTCTGGCAGGGAGTGATGTCCTTTGTTGTTAGATGACGCATGCTAGGCACAATCTTTGTGGGGACCAATTGTTGTGACAATCGTGCTTCAGCAGCAAGGAGTCTTCATACTTCTGATTTAATGTTTAATGGGGCTCCAGATGTCAGCGCACTTATGGGAAATTAAGAAAAGATTGAGCAGTGATGTAAACCAGAAAGCATGCGTTAGGAGAGATGGATATGAAGATGGGGAGAGAAGGTGGGAGAGAAAGAGACAATGAAAGAAAGACAGGAAGAAGAGAAAGAACAAGAGAGAGAGATAAAGAGGAGAGAGAGAGAGAAAGACCAAGAGAGAGAGAGAGAAAGAGAGGGGGGGGGGGGGGGGGG
>CM067489.1:26805059-26816689 GCA_034552555.1 Semaprochilodus insignis
TGCTGTTTATCTGATGGTGGTACTAAGTGCTGTTTATCTGATGGTGGTACTAAGTGGTGTTTATCTGATGGTGGTACTAAGTGCTGTTTATCTGATGGTGGTACTAAGTGGTGTTTATCTGATGGTGGTACTAAGTGCTGTTTATCTGATGGTGGTACTAAGTGGTGTTTATCTGATGGTGGTACTAAGTGCTGTTTATCTGATGGTGGTAGTAAGTGCTGTTTATCTGATGGTGGTAGTAAGTGCTGTTTATCTGATGGTGGTAGTAACTGCTGTTTATCTGATGGTGGTAGTAAGTGCTGTTTATCTGATGGTGGTACTAAGTGCTGTTTATCTGATGGTGGTAGTAACTGCTGTTTATCTGATGGTGGTAGTAACTGCTGTTTATCTGATGGTAGTAACTGCTGTTTATCCGATGGTGGTACTAACTGCTGTTTATCTGATGGTGGCAGTTCTGGTCTACCAGGTCCAGCATGACTGTCAGAAGCATTTTTTAAACTAAATTTTTCTGTTAAATTGAACTACTTTCTCTTTCCCTATTCATTTTGACTTTTCCATTTATCTTTGCAGAATAATAACCTTACACGTTATTTCTTCAGAAACATGGTGGTCTCTGATCGTCTCACACCCTGAAGTATATATAAAAAAGAGGGTTCACAGGAGGCACAGAATTACAGCAAAAAGAGGCATTTATTATGTTAATGTTATTGCTTGTCAGGTGAAAAATCTGTTATTTTGGGTTGGGCTGTGAGGCGATTTGCGTGGGGGTTTAGCCCCCATGGAGTGAAAGCATGTGGCAGGTGGTTTTGTATTCTGGATGTGCCTTTTCAGCTGGTGTTAATAAAGAAGCGTTTTTGCAGTTGTCAAGCTCAAGTCAAGAATAAAAAAAAAACTACTGAAAGGATTTCAGCTCTGCAGCTCTGCAGCCTTGTAAACTTCTACAAATGTGCCATCATGACATCATGCTGGGCCCTTCTAGCCACAGGCATTCTGTTCCATTATCACTCATCACGTTTTACTAGTATTTGCAAATCCTTAGGAAAACCTAAAATCCCCTTAAACTGCAACCTTTAATACCCTGAAGCTGCAACTGAGAACAGAAACCAGCAATGACTTCCTTATCTCACACTCCCTCTGCTGTTGAGGGAGCAAGGAGGCTGCATCTGGCAGTCACAGAGAGCAGCACAACTGATCAACTGACTAGCTAGCTTTGACTAGACTTGACTGACTTTACTTGACTGATTTTATAAAGACATTCTGGGCCAAAAGCTTATCACAAAACTACTTTGAAACAATGTTTCAGATGTCAAGCGACATACTCATAACCATCCTGTGCTATGAGAGGCATTAATGGTCCATGACTCATGACGTTTCTTTAGAACAGGCCGTTTGATTTCAAACCACTCTGACAACTGAATGATGTAGACGTGCTGAAATGTTTATGGAACTCCCATTCAGACGCGATCTCCACTGGTTTGTGTAGTTTGGTTTTGTCATGGATTTTTGAAGTTGCTCACTGTAAAGTATTCCCTTCTCCTTTGGGTTTATTCATGACATCATCAGCAATTCCTCAACATTGACTGTACTTTCACCACATAACTGTCAACAAACATCTCAAGTTTTGCAACCCTAGAACTAAAAATTACTTATAACCAAAACTTGCAAACAGGGCAGAGCATACAAACACAAATTTGTGATGAACTGCATCTCTCTCTCCCACTCTCTCCTCCTGCTGATAAACTCTTTCCTGCATTAACTCCCATAAGACCACATTACCAGCTCTATATGAACCTCAGACTTTCTTAACCTACATGTACAAGAAGCTGCAGGTGCTCTATGGTGAATGTAATTCATCTCCCCTGTGGTAACATTCACATTCAGTATGTTCACAAATATCCAGCATACATGACTTAACTGTAACATCTGATCATGGTTAGGTTAAAAAGAAAACTGTATGCTTGTCACACTGTATACCGGAATGGTTTTCTTCTTAATCGTCCCTGGTACACAGCCCTTGCTGTGCCCTCCTGTGAAGTTCCCACATTACTGATGCTCGGTGAGATAATATAGTCCTGGCTGTGTTACATTACAGATGGCAAATGTTTTAATATAGTGTGAAGCTGATACCAGTACAGAAAAATACAGGTATGGAAATAACCCCATGTGTCCTTTCATGTAAGGAAATGCAGCCCTCACCATATGATGACATTATGATTCCACATACACACATTTAAAGTAGCCTGTCATTAATATGAGAATTTTAGGGAAAAATTAGAACCTAAAATAATGCTGAAATAATGTTGAATAATGTCAAACAGTTTTTTTACAGTTCGTTCTGAATTGTGAGACTTCTTACTCAAATAAACATGACATATGACACTGAGTATGTAAAGGTCTCATTACTGTGGAACAATTACACTTTCCCCACTTTTTCCATATAGAAGTGTTTGACATATATAAAACATTTGCTCTAGCTGCTAAGATTTCAAAGCCTATAATTCAGAAACTACACTGCAAAAACACCCTGTTTTAAATTCACTGTTTCTGCACATTCAGTCCAAATCTCTGATACCACACTGAAACCTCTTTTCACTTAAAACGGTCAATAAACAACACAAAGTTTTAGAATCTTAAAAAAAAAATTAAACTAAATTTAACAGCCATCAGTCCCATAAAAAGGCCATGAAACAGTAGGAGGAATTCCAAAGACAGGAAGTTTTTAATAGCTTAAAAGAGTACACAAAATCATACTCCTGCACTCAACACACCCACAGATTCGCCTGTTTTAGTACATCACTGTCAGACGAATGAACACACACACACACACACACACACACACACACACTGGTGTATTTTTTCCCTTGTTCTTTCCCCTCCTGTGTGACACTGCTTAATTACCGAGACTCAGGCTAATCAGGATCCTGTCATTTTGAGGAGACTGGAATAAAGGGATGTCAGACTCACTCAAACACCTCAGTCAAACACTAGCGCTAATTTGTCCCAGGAAGCTAAGAAGAGCATGTTACTGTCTTTCAATCCTGGTTTCTCATTCACATGTCGGCTGTACGTCACAGAGCGCAACAGTGTAAAGATGAGAATACATTCTAACTGTAAAATTATGAGCTTGGCTTGTCTGTCCATGTTTGACCTCGTAATTTAGCTTGTGTAAATAAAGGGGTGTGGAGTGCTGTCAAGGCTGGGCGAATAAAATTAAACTGCCTGTCAAAAGTTTAAGTGCCTCCTGCCTTCTTTTAGTTTTTGGCCTTAGCTGTCACTGCAACTTTTCAATTACATCCTACAGCCATACATTTTCAAACATATAATTTTCTTTTATTTTAATCTTATAACTCTTCACATTATCTGTGTGGCAGTAATTCATGCTAACATGACCACAGTCTCTTTCTCCCTTAAAATGAAAAACAGACAATGTTTCTTACTGTGCCTTTAAGATTGAGATATCTAAAGATAAATGAACTCACTAAATGAATGAGGGGCTGCCCTGTATTGTCCCTCTCTAAGGTGGAACATCCCTAAGACTTTTATATAAGTGGATGACTACTGGAGGCTGAATAGGTAGAGACTGTATATGGAAATGAGTCGATACTCATCACATCACAGAAAGAGTGAATTCAGAATGGCTGCTTTTGCAGTTGAGCTTGCACACATGGACCGCTAGGACTGGGCAGTGAAAGGTACATTTTGGAAACACAATACAACAAAGGTGTATTTACTAAAACTTTGACCTCATTTTGTAGCACACAGCTTCATGTTCAAGTGTCTTTCTTGGCAGAAAGAACAAGGTGTCATCTAGACATTCACAATTTTCTACTCCAAACTATTGTTAAAAGCACATCTAGAAAATCTCTTGACTCAAAAATCTCTTGACTGTTGGATACTCACATCACAGCAATGGGATAAAATGAGTTTGGCATTTGCCAAGGTAATGGTTGTACTTTAGTTTGCTCTTTCAGTTCCGCTGAAGGTTGCAGAAGAATACGGGAAGAACTAAACACCTGTGTATTTAAACACATGAACCCAATAAGCTCAAAGGAGTGACTGACTGGAAAGAGTGGATAAAACAGCAGGCACAGCACCATTGATCGAGGGTTACTTACACTGTGAGAACATTTTGCAGATCTCAGCTTCAAGTTCATAAAGTTTCCTCAAGTAATGACTGACAGTTTACTTTTCAAACTATTGTTAAAAGTACATTTTGAAAATAATACTCAAAGGCGGTTTAAACATCTGAAAGGTTTGAGCGCTGACGAGGGCAGAACTCAAGGGGAGAAATGAGCTTGGCATTTGTTTCAAGGTAGTACCTTTGTCAGTTGCTGTTGCAAAAGAAAGAATGGCAAAAAAAAAAGAATGTCTGAACTGCTCTGTATTTAAGATGCAAGTTGTTGCAAATTGAAAAACACAGATAATTACACTAGAAAAATATTTAGGCTTCAAACACTTATCTGGCCAAGTACAGTATACTGGCTATTTGAACCATTTTACAGTAAAACCAATTAATGAAGGAAAAGGGATTTACAAAGATTGTTAGAATACTGTTATATATTAAACCAAAGGTGTATGCACACACACGCACATACACACACACTATACAGCCTACTTTAAGCCCTAAATTACAACCTAAAATTACACCTAAATTGTAGCTTTTCATTTTTAAATTAAAAACGGCCACATTTTCATGCCACTATCAACACACAGAGAGTTTTAGTCTTAGTCCGTTGGCATAGGCTTATTTTTGCCACGCCCTGCCATTTTACAGCAGGAAGTGAGGCAGCATATACCTATCACGTAAGACCACAAGGTGAGCAGTAACACTGCACTGATTTGAAGTAAATGTGTCTCAAAGTCTGAACATATTTGTCTACCAGAACATATACTTTCTGCAGCTAAGTAAATTTCTTTGTTATTTAATGAAGAATTTATTTTTTTTATTGTGTGTACTTGTTTAATGCTATGCTCAAACCGAGCTAAAACTGTCACTTGCAAAACAGTCACTGCCGAAGCATTTAGCAAAGCTTTGGTAGTGCTACGATTGTTTCTGTAGTGACAAAACAGAACATGCAATTATTTATTTCATTAAAATAAACATAATTCGGGTGCAGATCATTCAGGGACTTCAGTCTAACATCCAAGTCTCCAGTGGGTCTGTGGACCAGTGGGGGAAGAATGTGTCCAAATATGTACATATGAAATTGTGTGGAATGGTGTAGTAGCATGGGTATGGATAACTGACCGTTTCTCTGTGATCCAAAGGTGAGAGCCAGGCGGCTCAGCAAATCCTCGTCCTCATAGCGGTCTTCTTTGGCTATGACCCAGAAACAGTTCTCGGACATCTCCTGAGGACGGATCTACAACACAGATACTCAAAGATGAATACACGAGCAAGAAGTTACTGATTACAGGCAAAGAACCTGAAAACAAACAAAATATGTTTGTGTGTGCATACAAATGCATGTACACAGACAGACAGACAAACACACAAAAACACACAAAAGGAGGGAAATTATGACCTGCCATTCCACTTCCTCCCGCCTCCGTCTAAGAGGTCAAAGAGGGGAGTTGCTAAGCAACATGAGAATCCAAACATACAAGCCAGGGATGGGAGGCTTATGAAAAAATAAGGGGCATTTCTACTCAAATATTCATTGTGCTAGAGAAGAGGGTGTTTTTTTTCCTCCTCCCCTGCTCGGACTCTTGTCTACACCCATGTCTATGACAGCTGAGTGTGGCCCTTAAGTGCTTCATCTATAGCTCTCCCAGTGTACTCCAACACAGAAGAGTGCTCTATTCAAACAATACAGAACAGCCTCTTCCAACAACTCACACTCGCACACGCCTAAACAGAGCAGCCGCACGGCAAGCCAGAAATAAAAGATACATAACAGCATTATTGTTTAAGAGCAGACATGACTGTGAACAAAAAAAAAGACTGAGAGTAAGAGGGCATAAACGAGTTTAGGATGTTGTGGAATGCATTGAAAAACAACGCCTTAAACAACCGGTAATACTTCACTTGAAACATGCTACATAACACCACTAACATGTCGTATGCTGTAATGACAGATTTTGTTCAGTAATATAGTAACAGTGTGATGTTGCCATAAGTCGTAATAGCCACGACATACGCCATAACATTTGATATCATAAAAGCGTATGTTCTTAAGGATGTGCACGGGTACTCGAGTACTTGGTTAACCGTTAGGGGTTCGAACGCTGAACCGTATTTTCGGCTGCTCAGTATGTTTCATTTTAGGAAAACATGCATTCTAAACATAGGACAACTATTCAGCGAACAGGAGTTATGTTATAAATGAGTGTGTATGTGTCCCACTGCACGGATAGGTTAAATTAACAAACAAGGTTGGGGTATTGTCATGTCATGTACCTGACTGACCCAACAGCCACGATTGTGTACATTCAGCGAGCAGTGATGGCCTCCATGAGTCACCCTGTTAGTGCCAGCACCATTGGCAGACGGCTGCACGACACAGGGTTACATGCACACAGACCGTTATGACGCCTGCACTTAACACCACGTCAATGGTGTCGTGTCAAACTGTCAAGGAGCGACTCAGAATGGCAGTGGGTCATCTTCAGTGATCAGTCCCGCTTTTTTTCTTGGTGGAGACGACCAACAAATCCGTGTGTGGAGGCACCATGGTCAGCACCAAGATGAACGGTTTGTTATCACACATCCACACGTCCACACATCCTGGTGTCACACCACCTCCACCCCTACCGCAAAATCTGCAGGAACTGTGTGAGAATATTCAAGCTGCACGGGATGGATTATCACAGGACTCCATTAGGAACCTCAACAACTCCATGACGAGATGTCTGGCATGTTGCATTAGCAAACCTGACTGCCTGACTCCATACTGAGAGACACTACTTCTGCATGTGTTGGTCAATCAATATTGCCCATATCAGTCTAAATTTATCATTTAATATTCCTGGTAACCTTTATCTTCCTTCCCAATAGCATTGCGATCCAAAACTTCCTTCTGGCCACAGCTGTTTTTGATGATGAGTGTACTTCAAATAAATCATTAAATACAAACACCTTTATATTTAGTTTTGAACAGTTTAGTCTTACATCTACCGTAAATTCAACAAATAAAAACTGACACATTAATCACTGAAAACAACATTTACTTCATATAGCACCTTCCTCACCCTGAATATCATAACATCAAAAACCAATGTTATGTGGTAAAGCATGTGGAAGAAGAGACAACTTGTGTTGTGATGAAAAGTCAAAAACAGATATGAGATAAAAATGCCTCATTAAATCAGTGATGTTTTTTTTAGGTAATTCGATGTGATGCCTCAGACAAACGGAGCTAAATTAGGCCCTGGTGTATTAAAGGTCAGCACTAAGGCAGGAACAGTGTGTACTGGTTAGGGTGGTTTGTGTTACTGTAGCGAGAAACCATGGAAACCAGCGAGACGGGAGCCGTGCGGGACAATCAATTTTATGGAGTGTTGCACTTAAGACAAAGGAGACAGTAAAGATTGAAAGTGGGATCGATGAGCTGTAGACGTTCTAATGAACCACCGTCACACCTGTGCCACACTGAGCCGTTTTACTTATCGACAATAACTTGTCACTGAGCTTTTACGCAATCATAGTATTTACCCAGAAACAAATGGAGTCCCCAGTGAACCCTTACCGAAACGTTCTCTTGTCTTTTCTTACGTAAAGTGTGCAGATTTCAGGAAAGATCCCCTCAAATTGACTTTTTAAATGATGATTGTTTTATTACTACTATTAACATTGCAGTCTTCAATGGTAATTATGCTTTTCTTCATCTGCACCACAATCCACTTCCCGTTTACATTCCACCACTTCACATTGCCCATGTGGTTTCATTCTGAGCCATCCGCTGACGCAGAGTTAGCTTGTGAAGTAGCACCAAGAGAAGCAATTAAGACAAGCAATCCTCATTTAGCTTCCCAAAGGCTTGTTCTGTGGGCTGGCATCGATGCTCGACGGTAAGGCAGAGTCATATGCAGAGCCCAAGGCACACTGTATATTATGTGTTAAAATATTTGATCTTGATGCTAGAATTGTTTTTGTGTGAAACTGTTTTGAGTTTGCGAGGCAGTATGCCTATTACCTACTTTGCCGCAATCATTTAATTGTTTAACTTGTTGAAATCGGCGTCTGGAAAAACACCTGAAGAGGTTTTAAGGCATTTAAGTGTTTTGCAATGAAGCTGTGGGACTGTGCCTATTTCACAGGAGTTTCCCGCAATCAGGATCGGCTCTAGCCTTTTCGACACTCTAAGCAGGACTGTTTTTTGGAGGACCCCATATCGCTGTAAAATTAGAAGATAACTACTGGGCTACAATTTAAATTACACATTTTCATATACACATTCTCAGTGTCCTCAAAGCAGGGCCCGATCTCACAAAGCAGTGTTTTTTTGGCTTACCCAGCTTCATTAAGCTTAGTTAGATCTAACCCTGGGCACAGTAGAACCAGCATTGCATTTTTGTTCAGCTTCCACATACATAGATAGCATGACTTTGTTGTTGTTCAAACATAAGGAGGTGGCAACTCCTCATGTTTCACACAGCTGGCTGTTTGTCATAAACACCACATATTCCTAAGCACACGTACAGGGGTTAATTACAGCCTGAGCGTTTAAACATGGATTGCCAGAGAAATTGTTAACCACGGTTGTAGAACAAGCTATTGTGGCTGCTGGATAATTTGAAGCTGAAACGTAGTCAGAAAGCCTGTTGGAGTTAACAGCAATGTTGACCGCTTTGCAAAACAGACCCCAGATTCTTACTGTGCACACGCTACACGGTAACGGCACCAAAAAAAACAAAAAAAAAACAAAAAAAAAAACAAAAAAAAAAACAAAACCCACACCTTATAGCTCCGGCTCCAGGTGTGCACATTCTTTTTTGAGACATGATAAACCAGCGGACATTTTTCCCCAAGCATCACAGGGTATGTTAACGGTGGGCCCAGTGAGCCTAAATCTAATCTGTTTCTTTAAACGTGACACAGTAGTGTTGAAGTGGGATCCTTTCAGTTCCGAGCTGGGACACTTTCAAATCAGGTAATAAAATCTGAAGCGTATCCGACATGCAGCAATGTGACTGAACAGGCAGATCGAAATTCATGCGGCTTTTGCGTCTATCCAACAGGACATCTGCCAGTTGACCTCAAACATTTGGGGTGATGCTTCAGTAGAAACAAAATCAGAAGGCACTTATAGCACCAGTCTGTGTTTAAAGATCTGTGCGCCCACAGGAGAACGAGGCTGCAGCATCAAACAAGTTAAAAGTCTGGAAGCAAAGTTTAAAGAAACCAAGAATGCAAACCATAAAGGACTTGAACCATAAACTTGAACACATTCTGGGTGATGACCTGAACTGTCAGGCACTGGAATTTCATGATCGCTCCTGTGATGCCGGCAAAGATGAAACTGAAACCTCCGGGAGTGGATCTGCATTCATTGGCGGTCATGATTTTTGCCTCTGCACAAGCCAGCCATGTGGAGGACTGTACTTTTCCACATGCAGGTTAGTTTAGGAACATCTGTACAGGCTACATGGATGTGTGTCAGATTTGGTGAGAAAATTTGTAGCTAACTGTGCCAACATGGCCAAGGACAACATTACAGTGCCCATAACCCAGAGGAATTTGCTAGGGGTTCGCCCTGGTGGCTGTGGGCAGAGACCTAGTAGCTATATGTAATAGCGTTCCTATATAGACATCCTTCCAATAAAGCCACTTCTCCAGAAACCCACTGCTAGAAACCACAGCTCTCGCTAAACAAGACATTAAAGTATTGGGATAGAAATCATGAATATTGTATATCTAATGCATCGTCTACAGCTGGGTCCTCCTAACAGTTAATTGCCAACAGGTTTCAGATGAGACAAAACATATGGCTAACTTTTTAAGAGCATCTGTATGACTGCTGCAAAGGGGGCAGAGATTAAATATTAATAGTTATATTGCAAACTAATATCACTCCAAAGAGAACGCACGGCAACATCTGCTAAGGAAGCACAAGAGGCCGTCTCACAATAGCTTTTGATCCTTTATGGGGAAGTTGGAGCTTGTATTTAATGATGTTTGGCACCGAACAGCAGAAGTTTTCTTCACAGTCACTTCTCTAACAGCTGTCCTTTCGTATTGCTGTTGCGCTTACGCTGCATGCTTGAGCGTGGGAGTTTGTGGGAGGGGTAAAGTGGTGGAATGCTTTCGGGTGAAGAGAGCTTATGATAAGAAGCAAAGGTTTGGGGTTTTACACCTGCTCCGTATCTTTTACACACCAAACGCGACATGATCATGCTAAATATTCAGAGGTGATTTATTCACAACAAAACCATATGCACCACAGGTGACGATCTTCAGGAATTTTGCCCTGATGATAAAACAGGTAAACAGTGACACTGTGCAGGATGCCTTCCACTTTTGGGATCTCCTTAACTCAGTTTGAGCTGATGGAGCTGAAACACAAACGGGCGGGACGGCTACAACTGCAAAAAAGATATCCTTTGCTATGACGGGGGAAACTGTGACCCTGGGTGGGCCATTTGCCATTTTGGAAAAGTGCAAGTAGCATAGAGAGCTGAGTGCTCATATTATACCACTCTGAGTGCTTCGTCATATGACTCAAATGTTTGTTGCCCAGTTTGAGTTGCTTTTGGAGATCGTAATGGTTTTGACGTTTGCGAAAAAAGAAAGTCTGAGTGGCTGGGACATAGCCAATGAGTCAGTGTGGATGTGACCATGCCATAACCAGAGACGGTCGTAATGGTCAGTGTGTTTATGTTGTTGCTGAAAGCTTGGAAAAAATGAAACAGAGGGCGAATAACAATGTTGTATTTTCACCATCCGAAAACTAGTCTTTGGTGTGCAAGATACCATCAGTTATACATGTGCAGTGATTAATTTATTGTTATCCAAATAAATCTCACAAATAAATTGTGCTCTTCTCGCAGCAGTAGCAAAAGTATGGTGCAATTCTATTAGGGCTGTCAACAAATTTAGATAATTCACAATTACTCAAATTAGTATCTACAGCTAATTGTGATTAACCACATTTGCCTTATTGTAATTTGACTCCAATTTGGAAGAAGCAGTGGCTGCATGTACCAAGTCCTCCTAAGACTGTAGTCTCTCAGTCTCATAACGCTACACGATGTCTTGTTCCGAAAGGGATTGCAGGCGTCCACTTTGCTACTGCTTTTATTACTGTATCTATAGATCTTGTGTAAGCACCGTCCAGTGCAGGCAACGGCATGGGATTCAGGCTGGAACTGCGATCAATTCAAAGGGTAAAATGTTATTAATGTGATAACTTTAACATCACTAAAATCAATATTAATCATTTCCTTCTAGTATCTCATTAAAACAAGTGGAGAGCCTGTGTCTGAGAGGTAGAGTCAAAACTTTCAATTAATAATATATTTGTGGTTGTAACTCCAGCAGACATGTTACAATGATTTAAGAATAGAAACCGAAGAAATGATGTGGTTTAGGGCTGCCCTCTAGAAGTCGACGAGTCGAATCGTCAGTCGGAGACCCTTTAAGACGACTGAGAACCTTCAAGTCGACTGACAACAGTGATGAGGTTTTTTTT
>CM067489.1:26816998-26830150 GCA_034552555.1 Semaprochilodus insignis
TAGCATAAATACGTGCTTGCTGCCGGACGCTATATACTGTAATTAAATCAGGCTCCAATTCAGATGGTTCATCATACGTCACGTCTCTTTTAGTTCAAACATATGTTCCTGTGACTCTGCTGACTTTCTAAATGAGGAGGACATCAGATCTGAACCGTATGCCAATTGATTTACTGATTACTAGATAATGTATATGGAGAAGAAACATGAACGAATAGTCGAATCTTCGGCCAGGACGGGCGAAATTCTGAGTCGGGTACAGCCCTATTGTGGTTTGTCTTGCTTTATGGCCAGAAACACTACCATTTACACTTTTAGTCTTTGGAGGTGCAGCCTGGAGCAAATGACTGGACAAATGTCCATACAGACGTAAATATATCTTATTACCTAACTATTATTATTATTACTTAATTATGTAAAACAGAGCTTAGTATTAAGGGTTACAGAGTCTTTAAGCGTTTAACTTAAACAGTTTTTTGACTTTAAGAGTTGTTCTCGGCAGCTTACACAGTCAAGTTGCAGTTCATTTCCTAGTTCACAGGTGCAGTGGCATTCGAAACCCCTCATCATCAAATGGGGAACAATACCTTGGACCAGTTGAGGCGCTTCATGGTGGTCTCAGGCTTGAACTCCTTCTTGGGCCGAAGGCCAAAAGGCAGCACGTGATGTGTCGGGGAGGACATCAGGCCCCCCAGCCCCGGCGGAGGAGGCGGAGGGATGCCGAAAGGAGGAGGAGGAGGAGGAGGCACTCCGGGCATGGCGGCACAGCCTGGCGGGGGCGGGGGAGGAGGTGGGGGTGGTGCAGCTTGACCTCCAGGGACAGGGGGTGGAGGAGGAGCCCCTGGGGGAAAAGATGATGAAGACGACAAAGACAAGGCCGGGACAGAGTGCACTGTAGGTATGCCCACTGGCACCGCCCCAAACTGCACAAAGGGAAATAAGAGACAGAAAATTAAAGTTAATACATCATGCAAAATCACACCATATATATATAATTATTATTATTATTATTATTATTCAAGTCAAGTCAAAAGGATTATGATACAATCAAAAAATAAATTATTAGTGTATTCGTAGCCATATATGAAATTAACTATTACAGTGCTTCATTTACTGTGTCACAAATGAAACATCTTAATAATCTATGAAAAAAAAAAGATACTTAAAAAAAGGTAATTACTACCTACCAATCACTATTCATAATATGATGATGCTATTTACAGTGCCTAACATTATAAAGTAGATCCAAAATGTTGAGACATTTTTCAGGTAGTTTGGTGATATTTCGCCTTTTATGGTGGACAGGTACATGCATGCCATTAGAAGGCAAAATAGCCCCCAAAGAAAGCCCTGAGTCTAATTTGCTATTATTATCTTTACATGGAAAACTCACAACAGTGAAAAAATAGCTATATTTAAAGATGCCATCATAACTCCTGGCTAATGTCACCACCACCACTGTAACATAAATTGTCAGGAAGTTGTTCTACAATGAACCATTTCTCACCAAACCACACTGAATGACTTTATTTGCATCTTAATGATTTAATTATGCATAAAAAAAAATAATAATAATAATAAACTGCACAATTCCCTTTTAAGTCAAAGTATAACCTTGGCCTTGGCCACAAAATAATTTCATATTCAAAAGAATGACTGCAAAAGTCAAACTACAACAGACAACAAAAAAATATAATTACATATGAGTATATCAAAGATGAAAAAGGTCCCTTCAGACAGAAGCACTAACCAGATCTAAAGACTAAACAGCTTATTAAGAGCACGACCCCCTCCCGCTTCAAACTCAAACTCCACTTCAAACAACCAAATGGATGGTGAAAACAAGCCACGCCGTACACAACCCTCTTGTGTAACCATTCCATTCATTCTGAATAGAGTACAGCTGCAGGGGAGAATTTATTGAACATGTAGATGCTCTAATTCAAACACTACACATGCCGGTCTCGTGATAATTCACAGGCAAAGAGGCGGAATGAATGACGGCGCTATAAATCTGGGACATTGACTGGCTCATTACGGTTTCGCGGTGCTGCGAACGATTGCAACCTGAAGAGATGGATCAGTTTAACTGCCTGCATTCCAAACTTTCACTTCACTCATCAGACTCCATTATTTAACAATTGATCGGCTCTATCGACGGTGGCCTAGTGAGCCAAAAAGCAATTGATCAAACAAACTGTTCAGCTGATGCCCTATTTGTCATGTCAATCTGAGGGTTTGGGAATTAACTGGGGCAGGAATAAAGCAAAGCTTTTATCACCTGAGGGATAAAAAATAAGGAAGAATGAGTCTGAGACAAAAAAAACACCTAATAAGATGCTTAAGAATAAAGCAGATAAACCTCCCATAAAATGTCAAGCATTTCAAGCACTCAACAGCCTCTGAATCTGACATCTTAGAGCCATTTAGCCTGATGACGTTGGAATTTAATCCCTTTGCTCTATTGATCGTTGAATTCAGTCTGAAGCTGCTCTCCAAGTCATTTGTAAAGCTGCCATAAGAACCTTGTAGAAAATAAGTTAATCAACAATTGGATCTCACAAACCAATCAGACTGGCAGTGCAGGATTAAAATCAGGAAGGGCAGTTTTGGCTCAAGCTATTGTTTTTTTTTTTTTTTTTTTTAAAGCAATCGGAACATTTAACATATCGTCGCTGTCCAAAGAAAAACAAGTATCTCCAAAATGGCAACTTCACAGGAGAGGCCTAAAACCTCATTCAATTTTAATGTAAGTCAATGGAACCAGACGTCTTTCCAAGCACTTTTGGGTCATTTCTGTTGGTCCATTCATCGTGCAATTCTCACACAGTGTAAACGGCAGCTGCTGTTTTCAAATGATGCATAGAAGTCAAAATGGACAAAAATGGAGATACATGTTTTTCACTGGACAGCGACGATATACAGGGTCAGGTAGCAAAATAATTCCTATCCTGAGACTAGCCGGCCAGGCCATACAGAAAGGCTTACACTGTACCACATCACTGTTTTTTGGAATCACTGTTTTCAGTGATATTAAACCAAATCTGTCACAGTATACAGTTATTCCAATTTGATGCAAATATTCTATACATTTCAAACAATTCCTAGGAGACTGCAAAAATGACCATATATGCAATAGTAAACAGCCGTTCATGATTCTAAAGCTATGTTTACATTAGAAACGTCAGTGCTCAATTTCGAATTTTGCACAGATCTGATCTTTGTAACCTGACACTTCACTTTCGTGTAGATAAGCGACTACATCTGTCATTAATGTGAACAACACCTGTGTCCTGAAATGATCCTCAGTCTCTATTGTGCATCCGCAGTCTTCATGGTAAAGATAATATACCCTGAACGGGTCTCAGGTCTTCACTACCACAGCAAGACGAAGGGTCAGATGCACTGATTTTGTTGTGTATACTGGCACTAACTTAAGGGTAGTTACTGCTGACCCATTAACACTGAATGGTTTCACATGCAGAGTGGGGGGTAAGCATTCCCATTAAGGTTGCATGGTCACAAACTGGTTATGTATCTGATCTAGGACCACATATAAACCTAATAAATACATATACAGATCTAATTCAAAAAGGTCAGATCTGTGTCAAATTAAAGGTGCAGTGTGTAATATGTAGTTGCATCTAGTGGTGAGGTTGCAGGATGCAACCAGTTGAACACCCCTCCCTCACCAAGCATGCAGTAGAATCTACAGTTGTCATCAGGTTTTCTCTTCCTCCGACACTGAGGACTCACCCTTCCTTGCTTTTTCTTGTGCTGAATAACAAGCACAGGCCTCCATTTCTTTGGGATCTCAAACTTCCCACAGCACAAAACAGTTAGGCAGCATGCAGCAGCCACTAATTCTTCTTTTTTTTATGTTCCAGTTAGTGCTCCACCACCAAATTTAAGCTGCCGCTTGAGTGTAAAAACACAAAAGGCTATTTTTAGAGGGTTTGGCTTGTCTGTTCTCGGCTACTGTATAAACATGGTCACTATGTAGACATGAAAGCACAACAGTTGGTAGTTACAGGTAATTACACACTAATAAAAACACAGTTTTGTATTTTGTATTCCATTTCTGATAACAGATCACCCCTAAATCTTACACGCTGCTTCTTTAGAGCACAAAAAATATAGATTTGTGCCGCCTCAGCCTGATACTGTGAGTCTTGAGGAAAAAAACTGAGAAAGCTTTATAGCATCATTAACTGAACTTACAAATAGATAATTAGTGTTTACATTATTTAACAGCATTGACATGTTTTTAACTTCTCACTGTTCCCCAAGCCCTTTACATAGTGAGTTTTGAAGTCCAGTTTACCACAATTCAGTCTCCACTGTGTAAGTTATCTAACAATTATTAATTACTATTAACATCTACATGTGATCACAGAATTTAACAGTATTTTATTTCTACTCTGAGATTAAATTCAAAAAGAAAACATAAATATGTATATAAATATTTATATAAAAACTATTTAAATAAGTGTTATTACATAGGTACAAAACATGTTTAAACCACTAATTCGCCACCCTCTTGCAAACTCTCTTCATCTATCTTGCCCAAAGGTTTTAGATCAGCGACTCAGTGTGCACTCATTCTGTACTTCTCCACACTTTGAATACAGAGTCCAAAATAATCCCAAAACAGCATTTTAGAACACAGACGAGCCTCAGAAGAAGGAGGACAGTAGGGGTGGGAATATATAGGCCCCACGATTGGATATAACAATACTTGAGCCATGAAACACTTCTTTTTGGATAATTAAATATT
The DNA here is from genome assembly GCA_034552555.1 of Semaprochilodus insignis. Classification (NCBI taxonomy): domain Eukaryota; kingdom Metazoa; phylum Chordata; class Actinopteri; order Characiformes; family Prochilodontidae; genus Semaprochilodus; species Semaprochilodus insignis. The sequence continues at coordinate 26,821,776 of CM067489.1, forward strand.
TGTGATATGCTAATACTGTGATATGATGTAATACAATATAACCACATTTATTCGTTTAAAATATTCACACAAAAGAAAACTGTAATTACATTCACGTATGTTCACCTCACTTCAATATTTTTATTTAAGTTAAGTGTCTTGTCCAAAGAATGTTATTGGTATATGATACTATTGTTTTCAAATTTACTATGGTCTTGTCTGAATAGAGGATCCATTGAAGTCCATTGTATGTCCATAGCACTATTCAACGTAACTAACACTTGTGGATTAAGACATAAATGTATTATTGCCTAGGAACAGGCTTACCACAAACTAAAATAATCAGAATTAGATTTGTTTAGAAGGGTACCATTATGCAGGAAATAGTCTAGAAATATATATTTTTGCGGTATAGATGCTATTATTATTATTATTATTATTACTATTGTGACATAACAGGCTGTATTTTTGTCTGTTATTTAATTGCCAATTAAATCTCAGAAAAACTAATTATTGTGATAAATCATGTATCATAAAAACGTCTTGAGTATCATGACAATGTTTTTGCCATATCTCCCACTCATATGCTTCAAAATCACTAGTTGTGTCCTTGCATGGAGGAGAAGACAGTACGGTCCTACAGGGAAAAGCTAAAGTCTGACTGCAGCTCCCGAAAACAGCTACACCATCCATTCTTCTTAGATCAAAAAAACTCTGTTACAATGCAGTACTGCTAAATCTGTTGTTATTTAAAGGGCCAAAGCTACACTGATCACAACTACAGTTTAAGATTGCAAACAGGGAAAGAGTTTGACCACTGCCGGCTCCTAACTCCGACTGACAGACTACACAAGAATGAGTGAAACCTCTATTAACAATGTCATCATGTAAACCATATAAATTTAAGTTACCTGCAGGTTTAGAACACAAACAAGCTGCAAAACCCAACACTGACAGGCTAAACAAATATCTGGCAAAACAGCATGTCTTTGAGATTCGATTAAAGACTCTTGAAGACACAGAAAGAACGGCTTCATTAAGGCAACACTTTCTGAAACAAGTTCTCTTCTAAATCGAAAAACATTTTAAAAACAAAATCAACTTGTTGTTGTTGTTGTTGTTTCCAGACTTTGTCCAAAAAACAGATCAATTAAGTTATTACGTCTCTGGTTTGGAAAGGATCATTACATGAAAAAAAATTATTTTAATGACACTCGAATAGTCATTTCAAAAGTAATGTTTGTTTTCCATCAACAAAATGTAAACATTCAGCCTCTGTGAGACATAATTAGGCAGCGGGAGCACGGCTATTACTTGTGTACTTCCTCAGTAAAGGCGCTGTCACTCAAGCACGCTGTATCTATTGGATCATCAGCTTACTATGGAGATGTTTCTCTGACAAGCTTTTAATGTCAAAAAGTGCTGTGATTGGCCCTTATCTGCTCAAGACAACGTGAATCAGAGTGCAAGTAACGTCGACAGACAGTAAAAGAGACCCGAGAGAAACGAGAGATAAAAGAGAGAGATTGATGCACATGCAGGAGATGCTAAATGGGTACAGAAACAGTGATGGAAAGCGAGATGGTAAGACAAAGAGGCTTTACCTGAGATCTAAAGGCCTGCAGCTCTGCCTCCAGCTCGCCGATTTTCTCCTCCTTCTTCACCAACTGGGCCATGGCATCCTGTTTACCCATCAGTTCTTCATCAAACTGTAGGACATAACCGCTGTTAGACCTTTAGACCCTAGACAGGACATGCCATACCTTTGCCTGTTTCTAAGATATGCAACTGTTATTGTCCATAGCTGAAATGACAAACTTTGGTCCATAACGTTGCAGCCAAAATATAAATAAATAACCTTTAATAAGTCTTTTTCCCTCATATTGTGTGAGGTTATCATGATGACTGGACTACTAGAAGTGCTCCACACCGGCTTGGAATAGGAAGCCTTTCCATGAGATGATATTACAAGTAAGTACATTACATACTATTGGATTTTCTATTTCTACTTACCATTTATATTTGGAGATACTTTATTATGTTGGACAGCAACGCTATTTTCTCTCAACCAAAGCATACAGCTAAAATGTGTCTTTATTCTGTCACTGGCTTTATGATAATTCAGTTCAATGTTTTGGTAACATGGGACTACAGAAAATCTGCATGAAATATGCATCGTTAAATGATCATTCAAGCTATAACTACTACATGAATGGGAACGCTTTTGCTCTATCAGAACAAGTTCTGTGGTTCTCTTCAATATATAAATGAGTAAAAACAAACCAAAGTTCAAAACAAATAAGGAAAAACAAAATGCTCTGTTAGGGCTCCTGTTAGGGCTCCCTCTATGAGCTCTGTGTGCTCCGATTGGTCAGCTTGCCCACTGCCACATTTTCTCTGCTTTTCAGCCTCCTGTCCATAAAAACAGGATATTTGGTTAATAAAAAACAGAGGCTGCAAAGTTTCTGTTTTCTAAGCTGTTTTCTGTGTTTTTGTGTGGACGGGCAAAACACGGCTTTTTGAAAATGCTGACATTATGTTATTAACTTGCGTATGCCTGTAGCTGTTTTTATTTATTAAGAATTCAAACTCTGTCTGAAATATGACTGATGTTTCTGTGTGCTTGGCAATTTGGGAGTGACTTGGGAGTTAATAATATGTTCATAATTGGTTTGCTTTCTCATTAAAATGTTGTGTGGAGGCATCAGAATGAACTGTGCTACTTCAGTTCTTTGAAAAGGGATGCCAACTGACAAATATTAAAATTACCTCAAAGATTCTAAAGCACGTTTTGATGATCACTGGTCAAAATCAGATTTACAAAATGTGAGAAATGTAAGACTGTGAAATGTGAGACTACTAGAAAAAACATGTCATCAGGTTATTCATTATTATTGCAAATATGAGGTCTACAACTCCTCAGACTGTTGATAAAGAAGCAATAAAAATAATCTCTAATGGAGGAAACTGATTTGCATGTTGTACAAATTCAGGTAACTGTAAACTATTCTTTTCTTTACATCTTTCTATTTACATTTACAATCTTTTAGAAAATTGTTCGTGTCTTGGGTGTACAACCTTGAATTAGCATAGAACCTTTTCAATGTGAAATGTCCGTCTTGAGGATGAAAAGAGGTTCTTTAAACATTAAAAAGGTTCTTCATGCTCAAACTCTCTCGCTTACATCACCTACACCTCTTTTGATCATACATAAAGTGGTAAGATCAAATAATGCTTGATCTTTTGCCTATAGGCAATAATCTCTCTTCATCTTAGCAGGTTAAAGATAATTATATAAGTAAGCTGTGTGCATTCTAAAATAGGACCAGACGCTTTTCTTATTTTCTCAATTTTTAATGATCTCCTACAATGAAGTTGTAAGGGTACTAAATCAGTACACCTCAGGTTGCCAGGAGATGTCTAAAGTTCAAGTACCCATGTTATTAATTACTATGAAAAACTATGACTTGTTGTTTTTCACAGTTGAAGGCTGAAACTTCTGAATGGTACATTTATAGAGTAAACAAATCACTTCAAAATAAAGTACAGCATCAAACAAGTAGCTGGCTAGAGAAGAAGTTTACTGAAATATATCAAGAAAAAAATAGAGCAGAAATTGTCCTTGGTTCAACGGGGGTTTCATGCATCATTCTGCTTTTATTATCTATTACTTCACGCACAAGCTGTGGGTAAAACACGCATGATGTAAATTGCTAGCACTGTGCAGTTGTCTGTGTTTCAAAAACTACCTCCAACAGTACATTTGATCTTTTAAAGACAATAGACAGGTTCTTGGTATTCAGTTAGGGTTTAGTCTTGTCACTACAGTATATACATATTTATATATATGTGTGTGTGTGTGTGTGTGTGTGTGTGTGTTTGTGTGGTGTGTGTGAGTGTGTTTGTGTGTGTTTCTGTGTGTGTGCGTGTTTGTGTGTGTGTAGTGTGAGTGAGTGTGTTTGTGTGTGTGTGCATGTTTGTGTGTGCGTGTGTGTGGGTGCGTTTGTGTGTGTGTTACTGTACGCAAAGCTACATAACACCTACATAAGCTTGTTATGACAACTGACATAACTTTACATGAATATTTATTCCAACATGCATAATTTGCTATGAAGGTTGATTCATCATTTTGATCAAAGTTAGTTAAAGTGCCCTTTATAACAGATGACACCTATTGGACTAAGCAGTTATAAACATTTATGTAGGGTTATGTCAGTTGTCATGACAAGCTTATGTAGGTGCCATGCAGCCTTATGAACAGAACCCGACAGTAAACTGTTACCTGTTTTACTTTGGACAGCGACAATACATACATACAGACGAGAGAGCAAGTCCTGGCAAGACAAACAGGTTGACTGCGTAAGTGTTTACTGTATGCATGTGTGCTCTTAGAGGGCAGGTCATTTTTGCCTATGGATCCCGCATGCTCCACATATATGTATCTCTCTGACTGCAATTACAAAAGGTGCTCTCCAGAATAATCAATATGGTTGCCTTTTAATCTCAGGATACTGTTAATTACAAATGGCTGTTTGAACGATTTCTAATACTCCTCCTTTAATTAAGGAAAGTTAAATGGTGCATTACTGAACGCTCTCCAAAGAGCGCACTCTTCAATAAAGCAGGCTGGGTAAGGCCAAGAGAGAAGTAATCTACACAGAGATTGATGGGAGAAAGTGATGGAGAGAAAGAAAAGACAGCAGAAAGAAGTGATGGAAGTGGTAAAAAGCATTTTACCTTTTGAGCCAACTCTGAGGCTCTCTGCTCATATTCATCTGCCCGTGCCTTGTCTACACAAACCTCTGGGGGGGAAAAAATGACACACGTATCAGCAACAGCAGAACTCGGACAATCATTATACACAAGCTTATGTCAGGGACAAAAGTGAAATTTAGAGTGGATCAATATCTAAAATAAAATTATTATTAGTAGTCTCAGGACTACATTATTACAAATTATTTGAACAGAAAAAGACAAAAATACTACATGTGAATTTAATTAAATATTACATGGCAATCTGTTTGAAAGTTAGGAAAATCTGATAAAACATTATTATTATTATTATTATTATTATTATTATGGTTATTATTATTATGGTTATTAGTAGTAGTAGTAGTAGTAGGAGGAGCTTTGACAAGTTTTCCATCAATAAATTGTGGACTTATAATTACAGGTTATCACTTGATGCTAATTAAAGTTGCTGTGTTGAAAATGTATGAAAAACATTGTAGAGTTCCTTCTTGAAAATTGCATATTGATTTGCCATTATAAGGTTCTATCTGATTTTCAATCTGTTTCTATTAATGTATGTGGAAAAAACACATTCTTTGCTTGCATCCTCAATCTAAGCAGTAGGTCGTTAGAGGGCTTAATGGTTATGAAGCAAAGTTAAATTCGCTTTTAAACGATCTATTAAGAAACGAAACGGGTAAAAATCCTGTGAACTGTTCAAAAACATGTACAAACATACAAAATGTAATCTACAACAGTTGCCTAGCTAATGATACTTACTACTAAGGTTAGGTTATATTAACGGACGGAGGGACAGTCAGTCAGTCTGCTAGCTAAACTATTACCTCAACAAAGATTTAGGAATACAATAGGAAGATACTAAGAATTTTTAGGAATGCAGTTAACTGATCAGTTATGGTAATCTTTGGAAGTTAGCTAAAAGTTAGCTTTGCTAGCTAGTTAAAGCAGCATTATGCCAGTTGTGTACGCATATGGACGCTACAGATGACTCTCACTATTTTGGTTGCTCCTTTGTGTAAAACTGAAGTTGTGAGTAGGAAGTCGGAATTTGGCACACCAACGTCACAATCTTTCTCCAATAACATTGGCAGGGATGAACAGATGATTCAGAGATTCATTTCTTGCATCCTTTTAGCTCTCGCCAACAAGTAAAGGCCAGTCCGAGATTTACCGTTGTCCAGCCTCTTGCTCATTCGCTCTGTCTTTTTCTCGTCTCCCAGTAATGTCTGCTACAGTCTCTTCACAGCTGGGAATACCAAGCTGGTTTCTAGCTTCTAGCTATTGCTAGCTGAAGACCCACAGTTGCTGGTGTGTGACGTGGTGCCGTAAGGCTCTACATAGTTATCACAAAGATCTCGCACCTGCTCCTCCAAAGTTACATAGTGCTACAGGAGGCGTTTCGGGCTCGTCGTAGAATGACAGACACGCCTCCCCATTATAAGTCTGTGTAAATGATTTTGAAGCTGTTATTTTAAGGTATTATTGCTACATAATGTTGCTTTAACTAATGTCCAGCAAAACTAATGAGTTTGATCTGTCTTACCAAATCGCACTAAACACAGACCTAAGTTTATAATTCAAAACCTGTAATGTGTCATCTGGATACCAATATGCAAAACTCCTATTACTTATCAATCATCACAGATATCTGATTACATTGTTCTACTGGTCAGACACATAGACACACAGACACTCATACACACCTAGAAGGTGGCTGAAATCCACATCCAGGCGCTTGCGGTAGGAGAAGTCTGGATCTGTGCCACTGCGGTGCAGGACAATCTGGGACACACACTCCTCTATGATCTTAAAGTACTGAGGCCTAAATGACAGAAACAGAGAGCTTGTGTTATGGTGCCTGTGGCTTCAGAACACAGCATTTAAAAGACTCAGATTCTACAATATTCATTTTCCTGAGATGCACTTGTGTTAGTTTTTGGTACTGTGCATGTAATACTGATATACGTAAATGATATATGTAACTATTAAGTGTGGCAGCTGTAGATGAAGTGTTACTTTTGCTCAGGGGTATTTACAGTTTTGCATGTAATTGTATGTTAATAGGTAATTATTATAACTTTACACAGTGTTTTTACAGGGAGGAAAACTGATGAGATAAATGTATTTTCAGTTGGTTGCTTTCGCACAGTGAAGTATGTAAATTTGAAAAAAAAATCAGAAATATTTTTAACAGTTTTGTTTCAACATATGGATCACGTGAATCTGAAAGAGGAATAATGTTTACTTATTACAATAAAAAAAGGTTTAATTAAGAAGAAGCAAGAAAAAATGTATTTTCAATGAAATGGGCCTTTAACAGTCACACAGAAGGAAGGAGAGTTAAAAAAAAAATAAAAATAAAAAAATAAAACACTGACAAAAACTGGACTGAAATTTCCAATAAACCTTTCACAACTGTTCAAAGTGCCCTCTGTGCTCACGACAGAGACAGAGGGAAACCGAGAGAGAGACAGAGAAAAGGAGAGAGACAATAAGTTGTTTTTAAGAGACGGCTGGTTAAGCGAGATGAATGTTTTAAAAGCATCATCTAGCTCTCTCGGTCTGACAGGAGGAGCGCTCGTCAGGTTCTGAAGCAGGCCGGCGGGCGTCCTGAGGCGGCCTCCGCCTCCTCCTCTGTCACCTCCACTCTGGAATTAACCTGCCTTTTATTCCTGTTTTCATACGGCTGGTGCGGGACAGGTGCGGCCGGCGCTCACTTTAATGTATCCAATTACACGGAGAGGGCCGGCGATGGGAAAGGTTGAAGAGACCTTGATTCCAGATAAGAATTTAACAAGACGTGCCATAGCTTAGGGGCAGCATGCCACAATTTATGGCACTCACACAAAATCAATAAGGAGCACAGCCCACTTAATCTCAACAGCAAGACCATCGGGCCTGCAGCCACACCTCCATCCACCTACCCATCGCTGACACAGAGAGAGACAGAGAGGAAAAATAAAAGCAAGGAACAGAAAAAAAAATAAAATGAAGACAATAAGAAAATACAGAAATAGCCTATAAACAGTTGAGTCCCTGAGTGCATCTCTGCAAAGTAGCAAAATCATAACACTGTCCTGCATAGCATGGAAATAAGCATGTGAATGATCCCAAATGAAGAATAAATAGAGCAACATGTGGCCACAGAACATCTTCAGAGTGTGGCATAAAGAAACTGATTAATTTAGCAGGTTAATTTAGGCAGCCCTGGTCCTATGGCAAGTTTTGTTGATCTTGGTGCAAATAAGTTAACACATCCTCTACAGACAGCAAACCTCCGCATGTATTAAAGCAATGCTATGTAGGGTTTGGAGACCTCTCTGGTGGGAATATGTAATTGCACATGACGTGTGTAAGAATATTTTGGATTAAATCACAAATGGATTAATCTGATGACGTGAGCGTGTTTAAAGAGTAAAGAGTTCAGTCAAAACTTGTTTGGGGAGGCTACATCTCCTAGGGTTTGCTCAGACTAGTCGACTTTACTATTCAGTGGTGACACTTTTAGCTTGATGTCAATTAGGCACTAATCACATAATTAGGACACTAACAATTTGGATGCCTCAGAGAAGACAAAATATGAGGGGCCTGTTTGGGGTCTGTATCTTCAAAGATTCAACGGTCAAATATTAAACACTGTGTCT